>OV838923.1:12597500-13102500 GCA_929442735.1 Watsonalla binaria | reverse complement strand
ACCAACCAACCAACCAACCAACCAACCAACCAACCAACCAACCAACCAACCAACCAACCAACCAACCAACCAACCAACCAACCAACCAACCAACCAACCAACCAACCAACCAACCAACCAACCAACCAACCAACCAACCAACCAACCAACCAACCAACCAACCAACCAACCAACCAACCAACCAACCAACCAACCAACCAACCAACCAACCAACCAACCAACCAACCAACCAACCAACCAACCAACCAACCAACCAACCAACCAACCAACCAACCAACCAACCAACCAACCAACCAACCAACCAACCAACCAACCAACCAACCAACCAACCAACCAACCAACCAACCAACCAACCAACCAACCAACCAACCAACCAACCAACCAACCAACCAACCAACCAACCAACCAACCAACCAACCAACCAACCAACCAACCAACCAACCAACCAACCAACCAACCAACCAACCAACCAACCAACCAACCAACCAACCAACCAACCAACCAACCAACCAACCAACCAACCAACCAACCAACCAACCAACCAACCAACCAACCAACCAACCAACCAACCAACCAACCAACCAACCAACCAACCAACCAACCAACCAACCAACCAACCAACCAACCAACCAACCAACCAACCAACCAACCAACCAACCAACCAACCAACCAACCAACCAACCAACCAACCAACCAACCAACCAACCAACCAACCAACCAACCAACCAACCAACCAACCAACCAACCAACCAACCAACCAACCAACCAACCAACCAACCAACCAACCAACCAACCAACCAACCAACCAACCAACCAACCAACCAACCAACCAACCAACCAACCAACCAACCAACCAACCAACCAACCAACCAACCAACCAACCAACCAACCAACCAACCAACCAACCAACCAACCAACCAACCAACCAACCAACCAACCAACCAACCAACCAACCAACCAACCAACCAACCAACCAACCAACCAACCAACCAACCAACCAACCAACCAACCAACCAACCAACCAACCAACCAACCAACCAACCAACCAACCAACCAACCAACCAACCAACCAACCAACCAACCAACCAACCAACCAACCAACCAACCAACCAACCAACCAACCAACCAACCAACCAACCAACCAACCAACCAACCAACCAACCAACCAACCAACCAACCAACCAACCAACCAACCAACCAACCAACCAACCAACCAACCAACCAACCAACCAACCAACCAACCAACCAACCAACCAACCAACCAACCAACCAACCAACCAACCAACCAACCAACCAACCAACCAACCAACCAACCAACCAACCAACCAACCAACCAACCAACCAACCAACCAACCAACCAACCAACCAACCAACCAACCAACCAACCAACCAACCAACCAACCAACCAACCAACCAACCAACCAACCAACCAACCAACCAACCAACCAACCAACCAACCAACCAACCAACCAACCAACCAACCAACCAACCAACCAACCAACCAACCAACCAACCAACCAACCAACCAACCAACCAACCAACCAACCAACCAACCAACCAACCAACCAACCAACCAACCAACCAACCAACCAACCAACCAACCAACCAACCAACCAACCAACCAACCAACCAACCAACCAACCAACCAACCAACCAACCAACCAACCAACCAACCAACCAACCAACCAACCAACCAACCAACCAACCAACCAACCAACCAACCAACCAACCAACCAACCAACCAACCAACCAACCAACCAACCAACCAACCAACCAACCAACCAACCAACCAACCAACCAACCAACCAACCAACCAACCAACCAACCAACCAACCAACCAACCAACCAACCAACCAACCAACCAACCAACCAACCAACCAACCAACCAACCAACCAACCAACCAACCAACCAACCAACCAACCAACCAACCAACCAACCAACCAACCAACCGGAGCAACGTTTTCTTCATTTATTATATCAAAAACTTTTTAAAGCGCGTTTCTAACTCACCAAACATTTATATAGCACCATCTTGTGTCCATTACGAGAGAAGTATTTCCCTTTACTACACATTTAATTTTTTTATATTTAGTTATGTACAATTTGTCATATTGGATAGTCATTTTCGTGTATCTGTATGAACACAGGATGGTACTGTTTACAATATCTTGAATGGCGTAACTTTTCGAATATTGGAAATTCTGATACTATTTTACATTACATTTAGATTGCATTTTAGCGCCGCATGACGCCATCTATGGATTTATATATAAAACGTATAGACCAGCTCAATTCCTCGTTGCTCGTTTGTTGGTCGCGATGGGTATTATGGTGAAAAGAAAGAAAATTTCAACAAAAAAAAAAAAAAAATTATGTCATGTATTGGGGATTCGAACCCGCACATAATCATCTCAATATTTATTTGTTCTATACCAATCCAAGTACGGCAAGACGCGTAATAACAAAGGCTCTGTTTGATGGAGATCTTAAACAGCAGTATCTTTTGTAGGTTGGTTTTTCTTCTCTTTGTCCTGTTAGACAGTTTTTGGCTCTATGTATAGGGTTGTTCTAAATTTGAACTGTCAAATTATAAATTTTATGTTATTCGTTAGTATTTCTAGTATGTATCGCTATAAATTCCTTGACTTAGATCATTATGTATCTGTGGGGGCTTGTTAATAGCAATCTGTTTTATATAAGTATATTGTATTTTCTATTAATGTAATTTGTCTGTAAGCCTGTATGGCGACTCTATTTAAAAAAAAAATGGAGAATATTTGCTCTATATATTTTTTTTTATGTACCAATAGAAGAAGGGTCATTACCATATATCTAATACAGCTGAGACAAGCCCTCATTCTTCAACAGATACTTCAGACCTTCGAATTTTGACATCAAATGAAGAGTTGCCTATTCAAACTTCAAAGTTGAATATTTTTTGTAAAGACGGTTTGTCGATCTTTAATAGTTTGGTTGGGCTCTTGTGTTTTCAAATAATGGTCACCAGGAGTACCTGGTTTGGAGTACCAGATCTTCGATTATCTTAGTTTTTATTTAGAAGTTCCAGTTCTATTTTGATAATCATGAGTGAGTGAGTGTGTGTCATAAATACGAAACTTTGCTTTCGCTTAACTTCGGAACTAAATGACCTACAGACTTGATTTTTTTTATTGTGTGGTTTTATAGCTTACTGGATGACGAAAATTTCTGCGTTCTGGCCTTATCCAGAGGTTCTCACATAGGGGCCTGAAAATGCGGCGCAATGGTTCCATTAAAGGATGGTACTGCAGTGATTGCTTCGCGCTCCACTTGGCGGGGCTACTGCAATGCCCTCCCATACAATTAAAATAATGTTTTTTTCAATCCTTTCTTTTATTTACTTACATTCTATTAATTAATTTGAAATAATTAGGTTATCTACATGACACCGCAGTTGCGATGACGCATAAAATGTGACATACTTTATGAGCATTCTTTTCTGAAAATATTATGTTTTCTAAATATATTTTCTTACAGTAAATTTTTTTACGATCACAATGTGTGCAATGGAAGGTCACGTACAAAAAATAGTGTTAGAGAGACTACATTATTGTCGATGTAAGAGTAGAAAGACGCTCAGGGCGCCGCCGGCCTCGTGCGGTAGCGGGGGGCAGCTCGTGGAGCCGCCGCCAGCAGGAGGGGCTCCAGGGGCTCCAGCGGGCCGCGCTCCGCGGCGGCCGCGGCCAGTTGCTCGCCGCGCTCCAAGGACCACTGGCGGCGCAGCGCACGCGGCCCTGCTCCTCCACTCCAGCGGTAGCGCGCGTGCTCCCCCTCACCTCCCAGCGGCCCCCGCGCAATCGCTACTCGCGCGGCCGGAGGGCTGCTGTCCGCCGACACTGCTCCAGAACGCTGCCACGCTGAAAATCACAACCACCAATTAGTTAGGATATGATTCGTATTTTGGATTCAATTTTGCGTCGCTTGCGTAGCAGACGACTGCTCGAACCCAGAGGCCACCACGGCTTCGACGACAGTAGGTTAGTTGAAACGGGCGTATCTAATGTTTTTATAGAATCAAATAGTGGCCAATGTAACACACCGTGGCATTCCTACCTAGTTTATCAGGCGATGAGCTAGATAGTTGATCGCGCGCCGTGGTGTCTACGACTGACGGCACATCACACTCGCCCTCGCCGTCAGTCTCGTACAGGTACTCCTCCGTTCTGAGAGAAATAAATCAGTTACCTACATAGAATCCAACGTACCTAAATGACAAATTTTGAACGTGTGAATCAAAGGACTGTAAATTACGGAAGCGGCGGGGGTGTAGGCAGTGGCTTATCAAAACCTTCCTTGCCGAGCAGCCAGTAAGTATGCATTTCGCCTTTGCCCTTGATGTGAGTGAGGCCGCGCGAGCGCAGCCGGAAGCCGCCGGCCGCCTCCAGCAGCGCAGCCGTGGCGCTTGACACCTGCGCCAAGAGCACGGTCAGAAGGCCAGCAGATACAGGTGGGCAGAGGCAGTGGTAATGTACAGTGGGGTTCGCACCTGTATACGCCACGCGGCGCCCGTGGACTCCATGCGGGAGGCGGTGTTGACCGTGTCACCGAAGAGGCAGTAGCGCGGCATGGTAAGGCCCACAACGGCGGCGCAAACAGGCCCCGAGTGCAGGCCGATGCGCAGGTGCAGTGGTTGGTGAGGCCGGTGACGTGGGTGGAAGCGGCCCGCAAGGTGTAACAAGTGCAGCGCCATTGTGGCCACGCTGGTCGCGTGGTCGGCCGCCCGCACCGGCAGCCCGCCCACCTGCCACAGACGACATCAACTGTGTCAGCGGCACATGGCGAGCACTGGCCGGCCCCGAATGATCACTCACCACCATGTACGCATCCCCGATGGTCTCCACCTTGTAGACGCGGTACTGCTCGATGGCCGCATCGAAGGTGGTGTAAAGGTCATTGAGCAAGTCAACGATCTGCACGGGTGTGGAGCGAGCCGCCAGTGCCGTAAATCCGACTATATCGCTGAAGTAGATGGACACCTCCTCGAACTCCTCGGGCTCGACGCGCGATCCAAGCAACAGTCGCTCCGCTACCGATCTGTCACACACAACAGCAAGAACGTGCAAGCACTTTTGATTGTTAAGTTAGATGACATTTCGATGTGTTTCCCAGACCCACCTTGGTAGCATCCTGTTCAGGAGTTGCTCTGTTTTCTTTTTTTCCATATCGAGTTGCTCTGTGCGCTCCTTGATTAATTCTTCTAAATTATTGCTGTACTTCTCTAGCATTTCAAACATAGAATCGACAATGTTTATTTTCCTGTAACCAAATCATGGTTCTATTACATTCATATTAATAAATTCATTCATGTTCAAATTAAATTCTTAGAGAAAAATTCGAACACCAGACGGGACTCGAACCCACGACCTCTGCAAACCGTGCAGTTGCTCTTCCAACTGAGCTACTCGTGATCCTACCTCATGCGTCGAATTTTTCCTTCCCTTGTCTTTGCGGTATACAGTACATACATACGTATTATAGTCACGTCAGTATTTCCGAAGGTGTAGGCACAGGTTTACCTAATATTACTATGATTGTGGGCGAGTCTATTGCCATTAACAGGGTACTTATTCCAACACTGGCTGCTACTTGAAAATTACGGATGGAAAAATCCAATAACCTGACCCAGGGATCAAACCCAAGACCAGATTTCATGTTCGCGACCAATATAACAACTAACCAGTATATTTTATTACAGAATTATTTTCTACAATTTAGTACCGGCCGCGGTGAAGATGGCGAAAAATATCGTGCAATCGATGAAAGTCGGGACGCATTTCGGGCGCCTCGCTCCAACACTGGCGCATGACGCTCACGGCCTCGGGGGGCGCGGCGCCCATTGACACCGATGGTCGGATTAGTGGCGGTGGCCGCTGCAGCTTTTCCACGATTTCTGCAATGCATGGGGCGGCTGGTAGTGATGAGAGTCCGGAAGCGGCCGTGTTTATTGTATAGGTACGGCACCCTACCTTCCGGCGACAGCGGCAGCATGCAGTAGGGCTCGCCACGTACTATAACTTCTTGCATAATGATGGCAAAAGAGAAAACGTCTCCGGCTTGAGATCCCCGATGTGCTCCGCCAACCGCACCCGACGCTCGAGCCTCGCGCAACAGCTCCGGTGCCGTCCACAGTAGTTCTGCTCAATGCACATATATTTATACGTTACACAATCTATAATGCACATTTTAAACATAAACCAACCTCACTCGATCACGTACCTTTGGGCGTGCGCGGCGGCAGCGGTAGCGGCTGGGCGGCGGCGAGCGTAGGCAGACCGTAGTCCGTAAGGCGCAACACCCAGCGGGCATCCACGGCGCAGGCGCGTGAGCTAAGCCGGCCGTGCAGGCGTAGCGGCGATGCGTGCAGGTAGCGCATGCCCTTCACTAGATCGGTGAGCAGTGAGAGGCGGAAGGTCCAGTCCAGTCGGATGTCGTCCGCCACCAGTACGTCCTCCAGCGAGCCGCGACCACACGCCTCGAACACTAGCGCTGGCCGCCCCGCGCACACGCACCCTATCCGCAATCACACTGTCATTAAACGAAATGCTGAGAACGAAAGCACACTAATTCTCCAAAATATGTCTATATCATACATATTCGGTAACTAGCAAGACCCTGCACTTTCGACCGCGAATAATATAGAACACTATCATCACCTATAGTCGGGTAGTCAGTCAGGACAACCAATGATATACAATCCATATAAATATGTATTTACCAATAAAGGGATTGACATTCTCGTGCCTCAGGCTGAGCATGGTGAGCAGAACGTCAGTAGTGGCGCGGCGAAGCTCGAGTGGCGCCGCCATGGGCAGGTATTTTAGATGCACTGGCTCGCCCTGCAATTACCACAACACGCGCCGTATTTTTATTACGCTCACACCACACTCTGACCAAACAACTCGCTGTAAACAGTAACGTGGTATCAACAGAATAAAATTAACCTTTACGTAATCGTGAATAATACCTGCCTTGTACCTGATGCGGCGATCTGGTGCGAGACGATTGATGCTGCATGTGGAGGAGGGTGCAGATGTTGCGGCGGGAGCATGAGGTGCCGGGGCGACGGGCGCAAGCGAGTTGGAGGCCGGAGGGCCGGGAGGGCCAGGAGTGCCGGAAGCGGCGTACGGTAGCACGTCCGGCCGATCCAGCTCTGGCCCTCCAAACTCATGCAGTTGCTGAAGCCAGCACGACAGCATCGTCTCCATACCCTCGCCTACACGTCTCCGCTCGTCGGCGGGGAACGTAAACTCGCTGAGAGGCAGTACGACATCCCCACGTCGCCGCCGACCACTGCCGCGCACCACGGCCCAGTGCAGTGCCGCTACGCAGAGCGCGCCGGTCGCTAGCGCGGCGCCGCCCGCAACTGTGGTCCACGGGCCCCAAGCGCCTTCGCCTGCCCGCCACCCATCGAGTGTCGGCGACCACTCAGTTACGTTGATACCGGTCGACCACTCGTCACCGTCATCGATGGCTCGCACGGCATTCGTGACAAATGTCGCGACTCGTCGCCACGATGCCGCATCGCCATCACTGGAGAGCTCAAATAGGTAGTGTGTGAAGGATGCGAATTCAATCCTCAGTCGCTCTGCTTCATCCTGGGCCTGTAGGGCGGCAAGCAACGCTGCGGGGAGTGCCTCCAAGCCCGCGGGCGCGGCGAGCTGCTCGCTGAGGTACAGCAAGCGGGAGGGGAGATTAGCCCGCGGGCGGGGGAGAGGGGGCAGCCCAGGTGCCTCGAGCATCGACTGCTCGGGTCCAAGAACGCGGTTCGAGTTTGAGCTGGTGACGTCTCGATCGTCACTCTTTACATAAGTTTGATCTTCTAAACCTCCGGTTGAGTTAGGCAAGAAAATAAATTGTTGTATTGTATCTCTCCTCTTTCTATTTATTTTTCTATGTAGCCGCATTTGTCGAAACGGTGAGGAATAAAATGAGTCATTCGACGAATATTTCGCAGGAACGGTTTCTTCTACCGTTAGATTGTAGTTGATCGCTTCTAGAACGCCCGCGGGGAGATTCAGCTGCAGAGACACCGGCTCATCGGGCTGCACGAGGAGGAATGCGGGCTCCGCCCGACCCGGCCCGCCACTCGATAAATCTCCGTAGGAACACAGAACCACAACTGAAAATAGCGATGTGAATGCGTTTTTTAAAGATGCCCTTTCATGGAATGCTATCGATGAAGAAAGACAGTTATTGTAGGAAAATTCTGACCGTCGGGTTGCAGGTCTAGCTCCTCGGTGGAAAGGGGTGCGCGACGTACAGCCAGTCCCTCGGCACGAAGCGCGCGCGCTGCTTCCCTGAGGCTCGGCGCGCAGTGTGGGCGCGGCGCCGGCGGCACCAGCGCGCGCGCCCAGCGCAGCCGCGCGGCCAGAGCCGCCGCAGCTGCGCCGCGAGCCGCGCCCGCCGCGCACGCGCCGCCCGCCGCCCGTCGCAATGCTGCCAGCGCTCCGCACACCGCGGCGCCCGGCCAGCCCGCGCTCAGCACTCTCTCACCGCCGCTCAGGGCGCCCAACACGGCGCGAGTCACCGTACTGGGCCACCCCGTGGCGCACGTCTCTGGGCAGTGGAAGAACAGTGTTCGGTCAGAGCGAGCCATTTCGGCGCGTCCACAATGGGGCACCGCAAGCTTACCGTCGTAGCCAAGTAGTCGGAATGCTGGTGTGCGAGGCAGATGCCGCTGAAGGCGCGCGAGCTTGAAGGCGACGGGGCCGAGCGAGCAGGCGGCGCGCAGCACGAGCAGCACGGGCGCGGGCGGCGGCGGCGCGGTGGACGGCGCGAGGGTGACGAGCGCCAGCAGCGGCAGCAGGGCGCGCATGGCACCGGTCAAGTCACGTGGCCGACCATGGCCCGCGCCGCTCCGCCCCGCTCGCTTCCAGACGACCGCACAGCACACAGATTACGTGCTAACTAGGCTGGCACTAACCGGCTCCGTTGCTCTTCTGCCACAAATAGAGTAATCGATATTATTTATTTTAAAATAAACCTACTTATGTGACGGCATATAAACCATTACGTTATTTGCGATAATAATAATAGATTGCAGTTGACTTGAGTTCGTAGGAGGTACCTTAGCGATTGTTTATTCAGCTGATCCCTAGTTAGGATTCCGTACCCAGAAGGTAAAACGGGACCATATTACTAAGACTTCTGTACATTTGCGACCAGACTGTATCTCGGCATAGTTAGGCAGTTAACATTTTCATAGATGACGTATTTCTGTTGCCGCTATAACAGCAAAAATACTTAAAACAGAAAAAAAATTAAATTAATGGTGCAATAAAAACGGCACCAAAATCACGTTTGTTGTATGGGAATACAACAAACGTGATTTTGGTGCCGTTTTATAGATTAATGATACGGAGCCCGAGTTGTATTTGGTCGGTTTTTTGAAACTGATTTGGTTAAGTTCTGTACTTGAAATCATATTGTATCAAACATTATAATAATGACATTGGAATTGTTGTTATACTGATACTTGTAAGTAAGTAATAGTCACCACCCTTTAGTCTCCTCCCTAATTGATTAAAAATAACCTTAATACAGAATGTGCTTTTGCACCTGTGTGAAGTTGGCAACTGAAGTGAAGGAAAAAATTTTTTCGTCAAGTGTTCGATTGTACCCGGTATGTACCGGATTGTACCACTTTTTAAATCGTTTGTACCCCTAGGGGGTAAAAGTTATAGGGGGGTAAATATTTTGGCAACTAAGTATAAAATATTGAAAGTTTGTAAATGCCATTCGATAGTACCCAGCACGTAGAGGATTGTACCGTTTTTTATTTCGTTTGTACCCCAAGGGGACAAAAGTTATGGGGGGTTTAACATTTTGAAATCGAAATATTGTAAATTTGTACATGCCATTCGATTGTACCCAGCACGTAGAGGATTGTACCGTTTTTTGTTTCGTTTGTACCTCAAAGGGCCCCGAGATATGGGGGTTGAAAGTTTCAAACTTTCCACTGTCATATCTCGGGGCCCTTGGACACATGACGAAAAAAATTTTTTCCTTCACTTCAGTTGCCAACTTCACACAGGTTGCTTTTGCATCGTGTATTGACACGATTTTTCTTTATATTTTGCTTTATAAAAAATCCGTTTTTTTTAATTATTGTTCTTCAAAAATTTTGTTGTTTAATGACCAGCGCCTGCAAGCACTATTTGCTCCTACTAAATATAAAAAATATACGCTCGTCATTGTGAAGATTGATTTATATGCTTTTCAATGAACGTATCAACCTCCGTAAAATAAGACAAGAATGCTGAAACACATTCTGTATATGATCGTTAAATATTTGTACTGAACAGCAAATTATAAACTGCCTTTTCGTGTTCAACATTCCGCATTCCGCCACACATCTACCTCTACACGCAGACACGGACAGTTGCTAACAGGTAATATTTACACATAGCTATAACTATGCTGTATATATGATAGTAGTAACTATGCTGAAAGTGAAATCAATGGGAAAAATATATTTATGTGGTGTACTTACTTTTTTCAAAATGTTCAATATCAATAATATTTGAAGTAACAGCGTGGATTGTTGCGCTGCTGACTGACCTATTTACTTACTTTAACTTTTGTTTGGTGTCATCTTAACAGTTAGTTGTAAGGTACCTTGGACTGGTGGTGTTGTTATAGTGTGCCGCCGTAACACATTCATCATGAACCCAATACAACAACAAAAGTAGGTACATGTCCATTTTATAACATGTTAACTATCAATATTATTATGAAACCACAAATGAAGTACACGTGTATAGTACGGACGGCTCTTGCTGCAAGGACCTGTTTTTTCTATTTCAGTGAAAACTAACTAAGAATTTACAAATTAAAAAAATGTTCATGCATTAACAAACAAGTTTTTGGGGGTGTAAGATACCTTCATGCTACTTCTAGCAAGAGATATCCTCATGTCGTACTTACAAATAACCCATCTATGTATATTTAGTAATAAACAACAAGAGGAAAGTGTTAAAATTCCTAAGATACTATTAATGTATGTACACCTTACCTGCAGTGCCGCTGGCGAGTAGGTCGAAGGAATAGGTAATAAAAGAAAAAACTGTTTTGGAAGAAAAAAAATAAACTTTATTTCATCATTAATATGAATAACGAGGGGGAGACGATGAGGGGACGCGAGCGGCGCGCGTGGTACTGAGGCTGAGGGCTCGACCGACGCCGGCGAGCCCCGGGGCCCACTGAGCCGCCGCGCGCCTCCCGCCGCCGTGAGGCGCACGCGCGCCGCCTAACGATCCTCCCGACCGTACTACTAACACTACGGCGGCGGCGGCAACGTCTAGCCACTACTTTACCATTAATTACACCAACGTGACTACGTTTACTCGTAGATTACCTAGGTATTTGCTCAAAATCGGGTAATAGTCGTAGCATCAAGTTTGGGACGCAAGGGCCGCCTTGCAATAATCCCAATAGAATTCGGGTAATTTCCTTACGTTAGAATGTAAGTACGGTACGGCAGACGATGAGGTGAAGTGCAGCGACTGCCGGCTGGTTGTGCGTGGAGGCCAGCGGGTAGCGTGGTCTACAGCGCGTCGGAGGCGAGCGCCTCGATGCAGGGCCGGTCGAGGCGCAGCGCGGCGCGACCCTCGGACAGGCGCAGGTCGCGCGCGCCGAGCCGCGAGTAGAAGGCCAGCGCGCGCGCGTTGCTCTCCAGCACGTGCCAGTCCACGCGGTGCACGCCCTCGCGCAGCGCCAACTGCACAGACACGTGCATATAGTATCCTAAATACCTACCTTGCTATAGGTACATTTATTATGATCACCTTTCGACCAATTTCACACCGCTCGGGGATAGATTTGTGTTCTCGCGGTGCGGTAACAATTCTAGTTTTTCTTATGAGTAGGAACATTCTACACACGAGTGACAACATAAAGGTTGGTGTAAGCACCTTTCATCGGCGGGCTATATTGTTGTCGGTCACGAATCTAGTACTAGAAGGGCACTGAGACCTGGCAAACGTGCCGGAGCAGCCGGCGGCCGACGCCCTGGCTGCGCAGGCTCGGGCGCACGTAGAGGTCCTCGAGGTAGAGCGCGCGCCGCGTCCAGCTGGAGTAGGCGCGGTTGCACAGCGCGTGGCCTACCACCTCGCCGCTGCGCTCCGCCACCACGCAGAAAAACCACGCCGGCGAGCACTCGAACCCGTCGTGGATCAGATCTGAGGGGTTGTTCCAATAATCCCCATTAATAATAGTCGAAAAAAAGTCCAGAAATCCCCATTGCGATCGAAAGCAGCTTGGAATGGGGATTTTTGGAAATCAAACCAATTCATGTAATAAGGCAATACCCTCACCGTCCACCGACAGCTGCGGCCCCTGTGGCATGCCCTCGAACTCGGCCAGCTCCTGCACAACGCGGTCATTACAACAAGTATGGTATGTTCAGATATGGGAACTCAATCAAATCCAATGATTTGGAGGAAGAAATAGACAAAGATTCCGACTAGGCTAGACTAGGGGAGCGGATGGATCAAGCTGTGATCACAATAATTATTATTTTAATAAGTACCTAAGTAGGTCATTGAATGTTCTAGAATGTTGTTAGAGGAACTTAAATAAGTAGTATGTAAACAGAAGGAGGGGCGGATGGTGCGAGGGGCTGACTCACCACGATCATGCGGTGCACGTGCGGCATGTCGGCCCGCGTCGCGCTGCGCACGCGCACTTCGCCCGTCGTGTCGCCCATGACGCGCTCTACTGACTGCGTCCGACTGACCGAGCTCTGTGTGTGTGTCTGTGACAGACTATTTACGACGCACTGACAGCTAGACATGACACACAGTTTATCTGCGATAAGTAGCTATGGTTGGTGAAAATTCGATACGATTGGTAGAATTTATTTTAAGTTATTTTATAATAGTTTAATCTGGAATGGCTTCCGGGCATTCGCAAATTTAAGATAACTTTGATCTTTATAGCCTACATAAGTGATATCAGAGTTAAAGTTCTAAAAGCAAAGAAAAAAAACTGTAAGGGAAGCAGATAGATTTATAAAAAATAACACTTTAATTATCTTATAACTATTGTTCGTGTTGCATAATAATATGACTGCCAATGTTCAACCATCCATCAACCAATATCTACGAATATATTACTTCTATTCTAATATATTATTCCAGTAGGTACCTGTAGCGACTTCACATAATTAATGATTAAATGAACTTACCTGTAAGTGAAGTTCTATCATAATTATACGAGCGCCTCGTCCGAAGAGATAACGCAGGTCCCTGAGGTCTAGGGCACTTTTAACAACTTATGCCTAGTACGAAAGGCATTTTCATTCAGACCAAACATTTTTTTTTATTTACTTCCTTAAGTCGACAGAATCTGAGTCCTTACTTAAAACTCTAATAGTCATTGCCATTATAATTAATTAACTGCGTGACAGTGACAGACTTATACACGTCACATTACAAGTCATGGCAGGGCCTCCAATTTTCAACTCCTTGCGGTACTCGATTGTTAACAACAAACTTATGTAGCTGGATCATAATGCAGTTATGTTGATAATATTACGCAAAAAGCTAGATGACGCTAACTACTACTAATGATGCTACTGCCCTCTAACTGCGCCTGGAGGAACTTCAATTTCTCCAGTTCCAACACGACGACGCTTTGTGATACTTACTGGTAAATTTCATAGATGGCGTTACTAGTCTGCTTAATAGCGTACTACTTTAAATGTGATTTCCTAATAAACGGAGGTGACAAGTGAAATTAAGAAGGAAGGCATACACACATACACCTCGGAACATAAGCTATTGGGTATAGCTAATGTAGTAACAGATAACCGTACAGCGGCTCCACTGACATTGTGAAGACAAACATTTTAAAAGATGTTTGCTTATTGGTTATATTCTGATTTAAATAAAATAATCACCTGAGCTTGTAAGAAAGTAAGAGCTAAGCTGTGTGAGCTAAAATGTGTAAGAGTCGAGGTGGAGTTGGGGTTTGAGCAGTCGCCTGCTACGCCAGGGACGCAAGTTCGAATCCCAGCGGGGCCTGTACCAATGAGTTTTTCTAAAAACTTATGTACAAAGATTTCACACCACGTACTTTTCGGTGAGGGAAAACATCGTGAGGAAACCTTGCATGCATATGTCTGAGAATAAATTCAATGACATAAATATAGGCGATAGACTCAACATCTGTCACGTTGGCGCTTTATGATATTCGGTGAAAAGTGGGTGTTGTTATTACAACACCTCTGCCTACCCCTTCGGGGAGCGCCTACAGGCGTGAGCATATTATGTATGTACGTATGTATCACTTGAAAAGCAACACCTTTCAAATAAACAAAGAATCATCGAAATCAGTTCACCCAGTCAAAAGGTCCGAGTAAACAATCATAAAAAAATCCTCCTGTTTTTGAAGTCAGTTACAAAGTAAAGAACACCTTTAGTGATTGGCTTTAAATATTTCAGAGCCTGTTGCCGAAGTGATCAAACAGTACAACCGATTCACCCATTTCGTCGAAGAATACCTTCAGCGCTCAATATATTGTTCCACGTGGTGACCGACCTCTTTAGAGGTGCTTCATAAGTAGAAATAGTGTTTTGAACGGGCTTGGCCTGATAAGTATTGAACGGGAGAGATCGTTACCTTGAAGTTGCACATCCTGAAATCCCCTTATGTTCCAGCCCTGAGCCGGCATGTTAGCCACGTGCTGGTCATTGCACTGGACCAGGTTAAAACCTTCAAACACATCAGGTTAAAACCTACAATTACGTTCACATTTGGTTTTCTTTTGTAATATAGCGCACCATCATTTCTATTAAAATATTCTGTAATCTTGTTTGCCTGTTGCTAAGTGTTAATGATGTTAGTTGCTAATTGTTTTAGGCTGGCGGGGCAAGAAATTTGTGAGGGAATTACTTTCAAATTTCAAATTAACTATTAAATCAGTTTGAAACGCAAGTGTATATGTGGTGTTCTTTTGTGATTGCTGAATAATTTTACTTAGCTGCTAAAACTGCTATTGGAACTAATGCATAACATTTATTCAATGTTGAAAAACCATAAATTATAAATTCCTCGCTATAAACATGCATATTATATATTTACTTAACCGACAACTTCTTAATTTATTAAACTGTTTTCTTGAGAAAATATATTTAAAGCGAAGATCTTTGAATGTGAACCACTTTGGACGGCTAATGAGCAGTAGAGGACACGGAGGAGGCATGCGATGAGGCAGGTGCCGGCTGGGAGGCGCCGGGGCGCGGGGGCGGAGGCGCGTCGCGAGCGGCCGCGGCCGCGGACTCGCGCGCCGTCGACCGCCGCGCGCACGCGCCCTCGACCACTGCGCCGCCGCGCTCCTCTCGCTGGACACTATGCCCCTCGCGGACGAACCCGCCCGCCGCACTCGAGCCCCAGTCCGCCCCGCACTGCCTCACGTCTGAATACTACGCCGCTCGCTCCCATGGAGGACATGGCCACCAAAATAGAGTTCCAATTCGGTGAGTGAATCTTCATGGATACCACTTCACACGGTACCGATTTGATATATTTTATAAGTTTTAATTAAAAGTGTCTAGATGTAACAGGTAAGTAATTACTAACTTTGTACCTGGCGACCCACAATATATACTTTCGCACTCACTTCAGGTTATCACACAGCAACTAGGTTTGACCCTTGACTTAATTGACACACGTAGGTAAGTAATCGATAGCACCCTACCCTGTCTGTTGTTTACTATTAAGGGTAGGTATCAGCTGTCTGTCTTGCACCCATCTCAAGGTAAGTTTCCAACCATTCTATTTATTTATGAATACTAGTATTTTTGTCTGTATTGCTGTTAGTATATCTTATCCTTATCCCTCCGTATGAGCTTGGTAGTCATCCTCCACTCGAGTCACCTGGCTGTAACTGAATTACTAAGTACCATACGAAAGTCATATCTGAAACTGTCCTCGCTTTGGGTCGAGCCATTTGCTGCTAGCATAATAAACACTTGGATCCGTCGCTGATATGAAAATGCCGCAAGTAACGGCAAGGATAATAATCATAGTCCGCCAATTGGAATGTAGTTAGGTACTTAGCCTGTGTTTGACATGTTACTCTCGCATAAATGAGGTCGGTTCGGCGTGGGAGCAAGCTCAGCAAGCACTGCTCACCCTCCCGATCTCACCTGAAAGTTCCCCTGTTCGGTGGGGCGGTGATCACATAGATAATTTATCATAAATGTTTGTCAGAAAGAAACGTTCTTAAAGGTTTTGCTTCGTTACACATATTATTTATATTACGAAGGTCGCAACAGGCATACACAACTGATGTTAAGAGGAATGGTTCTTTCAGATGCCTCTGATATAATACACGTCTATAAAATAAGTAGGTAAAGTGGAAACACCTATAAAATATACTTATTATGTTTTTTTGTGCTTTAAGTACTTACCTACTTCAGTATCAACAGTTTTCGAAGTACTTCAGTACACTGTAAATAAGTTCACATTATCCACATGGAACTCAACAGAATACACAAAGATACCCTCCCATTAATACACACCTGTTCATTAGCTCAACATTTGGCTAAAAATAATGATCATCGAGCATCGTTATCCGAGCCAACTTGCCAACTTGATTTTCATTCTTCCTCTTACAATCAGGATCTATATTAATATTTCTTAAGTTTTCGCGATTTAAACTTAACATCACAATCGTAATAAGCCCCGGGCAAATATAAATACGAGGATATATATTAATATGATAGTGATCTGTTATTATGTTCTATCTGTACATAGGAGCAGATCTTTCGGTAAATGGTCGCCACTAAGCACCTTTGAAGTTAGAGGCCTGTAGTGACTGCATGTAATAATGTCTCTAACATAGTAATTAATACTTGAATATAGGAAGAGGCATGAAGGTATTTAAAATAACTAGCTTGAAGCAAACTTTTTAGAGGTAATCGACTTTTGGTAGGTACTGGGAAGTTCTATTTAGTGAAACGCAGGTGTAAGTCTTTCTTATCAAAGCCAATTGTACTGGTTGGGAACAGGCCCGCTGGAACAGATTATAGACTGCAACGTAGCATAAGCGAGGTGGAATCACTAACTGTTGTACCTACTTGCAAAATTGTGATATGTGTCGAGAAACGTCATTGAGGGCTAGAATATAACCATGGGCACATGTTAATAAGATGAAGTTTCGTTTCGTGACAGAAAGCAAGCACGAAAACGCAATTGTTTGTTTGGATCGCAGTTCGCATTTATTGCGGTGCCTAGGTTTAACGGGCGCACGCAGTTTACAGCACCACACATGCGCGGCCCAGAGACACAAGCACCGCGCGGACGCACCGCAAAATGCACCCTGCGCTGTCGCCACATAGTCCATAAGCGCACGCGGTCCAGATGCGCCTGCGACCTTTTTGTTCCGTTGAAGAACCCTTATCGCTGTACGCTGTTTTTATATCCGTGCACTAGTTGGAGTTCATGACGTCAATCCAGTGTTCAGGGATGGCGGAGGTCGCTCCACGTCGCTGCAGCGCGCCGGGCCCGGTCGGGTGGCTGGCTGGAGCTGGTGGGACTGGCGAGGAGCAGGAGGCGACACGGCGCAGTGGTCGAGATACGCGGGACTCGTACTTACTTCTTTTATCATCCGGCGATTAGATAAAGCGAAATCGCTCAAACTCGAGTGGCGGCAGTAGGCTCGCGCGCGCTCTCCTCGGCTGGCGCGCCTCGTGCGACGCTAGATGCACCGCGACTCGACCGCGGCGCCGGCTCGCGTTCAGCTTCCTTGTTATTGTTAGGGAGTGTTGACCGCGGCCGGCGCCCGGTGACCCGCTTTCTTCCTCCGCACCTACCGTACTAGCGCTATGTTCACAATACACGCGAAATCACTTCCAAGTTCTACCCATAATACTTGTGTCAGGATGAAAATTTGTGACGAGTGGTGATCGGTGCCCGCGGTGGTAATCGATATGAACGGCTACGTATAACAGAACAAGGGACTGATTGCGGGAGGATCAGGTAAGTGAGAACTTAGTAGGTACTTTAGACGTCGTTCTGCACAGTAACGGGCAACATCAGCTGTAGCTATGTTTGGACCCAGGGCCACGTTCAGTAGGTAGGTATGTAGGTACCGACTGCAGTCTCATCAGGCATGTGAGCCGCGGCAGGCAGCGCGGTGCCTCCGCCCGCGGGGTCCCCTTCCTGCATTAACAACTGCTACTGATAACGTTCACCCGACTCGTACACTCCTGTGGATGGTTTCGGAAGTAGTAACTGTCAATAGGCATGTTGAAGTCGTATATTTGGGCAAATGAAGAATAAGTTACATTTCGTAGGTATTAAACTGAACAATAACACTACAATTGTTGCCGGCGATTGAATTCCAATAAAGTCATGACACTGTCGGTAGATTACCGACAGTAGATGATTATCTACCACCCTCCTGGGAGGCGCAGATTGACCTTCTCCCAAAACCCAAAACCCGTTGATGTAACGCAAGTCGCCGTCGCAAGCAATCTAAGTTGTAGGAAGGTTTCCCTACACTTAAATGCGGAGTTTTCGTCAAATATAAGTAGGTCATAACGGCCCACGTGAGAAGTTCATGTTCTTCGTGGTATGCAAAGGGACTTTCACCATTTGTAAGATCTGTAAGGTAGAGGTAGGTATACCAGTCCCCAGACGGGCAGTATCGAACTCCGAACTCGAGAGCCTGCTATGCCGTAAGAAGTGCTGCGCCTTTCTTAAATTATTGGTCACCTGGTGAACCCTTGCACGCTCCAAGCTATGGTCGCTGCTAAGCAATGTAGGTAGGTACTATCTTGTTACATAGTACCTACTTGGGTTTTTAAAAAAGCTATCTGAGAAGAAACTGAAATACCTACCACCATTCGTTAAGTTGGTACTCAATTATCTTTGTTGAATTATAGCCAAACTGGGGGAGAGACTCTTGGGATGGATGGATGATGGATTTCTATGAAGTCTTACAGAAAATCGTTAGATGTTCCTTTGGTAATCAATAAAAGAACATAGGTTACGTATAATAATAATAATATGTTCTAGTTTATAACCGAGCTAAGTCTCGAAGTCTTGATCGTCGGCGACTTCCCGTGTTTATCAAATTAATACAAAGGGTTGTTCTTTTTGATTAAACTCGAACGAAGTTGCGGTGAGCCAGTATAATTTTCATTATACGTCTTCGATAGATATATATCACTGTAATGATTAATTGCAACCGTCAACCGACCGAGAGCTGGAGATGAAGCTCATGGTGCGCGGCGCGCGGGTGGCGGGTGGCGGGCGGCGCGGCTGGCGGCGATAAGCGGCGCCCGCGCTGACCCCGGCCGGCCCCCCACCGCCGCGCCCCCCTTCACTGCGCCACCATACCAAACGTACACCAGTTGACGAAACCGTAAATTACTGTATGAGTATTTCATAAGTTATATTGTTATCTGGTGCGGTGCGGTGCGTGCCCAGCCGCTTCTGCGTACGGACGTGCCCCGGTGAGCGCGTTGCGCGCTTTCCACATCACCCGCCGTATCGAACGTGACGTACATCTCTATTATCGATCGCGCATCCAAATTGCGACACGTGCGCCTTCTTTAACAATGCATGTACATAATGTAGTAATGTACTTTGTGAGAAGGTACATATTATGCATAGGTAGGTATATGGTTTACATACCAGCAGAAGCATGTGGCAAGTCGGTAAAATGCTGCGGGGCCCCAGTCGAAAGGGGCCCCCACTCAGTGGAGAGTCCCAACTCCCAACATTTATTATTCTTACCATTGGCATATGTACATACATACTAATTACTGAAAAACGCATTGCACCGACCCTGGGCCGACGTAACATGGGATAAGAGCGGGAGGATGATAATGTTGATGACGCGTGCAGTATACACCCATGCACATCAATGCTTACCCACGCTTTATAGTTAGGTGTAGTGTTCCTGTGGATGTCAACTCCAACCTAACCTGGTATCACCACCTATGTTGGGAGTCCAATCAATTACGATAATAGTATCGCTCGAGACGCAGGAACCTACTTACCTAACAAATCTGGGTATGATCATAATAAAAGCCTTATTATATATCACACCCGCTTCTATGTTTGTCCTGTATTGTAAGGTTCACTGGCAGAAAATGCTTTAGCATTAACCACCTGTGTACTTTGTGCGTAAAGTGTTTAAATAAATAAATAAAATAAAAAGCCTACGGATATGACGAAGTACTATACCAGAGTAATGTTCTGACTAAATAAGTTAATAGTACTTCGAACCGATGGATTCGGTCAAAGTAGATCCAACTCGAATAGATTATTATTATGATTAGATGTTCGCTAGTCTCGCTACCCCTTAGCGTTCTTGGTTTTTTATGGTTCTCAAATAATACTATTATAAATAGTTATACTTCTAAACAGTAAAGGTAATATTGATTGATGCCCTAGCAGTTAAAAGAATTTTTGAATAAGAGCGTTGGTCAAAACTACATTTGACTGAGATGTTCAATCACGTCACATCGCCTTCGAAAAAACGTTAAGAATCGCTAGGTATTAAAATATTTTTAAGAAAATACTGTAAAGTCGTTAGGTATTAAGACGAGGCTAGGTTGAGGATACAATAGATCTGTCCTCAGTGATATTATGAGTAGGAAGATAATGAAATAGGTGCGTTATGGTATTGAAGCATCGTAAGATACTTGGTACGATATTAGATAACGCAAACGTAATGTTTTGTGCTCATTTTGGTAAAATGGTGTACGGTGCGGGTGCGCGAGGCAGGCAGGAGGGGTGCGGGGTGGGGGGTGGGGGGGGGGGGCGGCGCGCTGATAACGGGTGAACCGCCGACACTGCCGCGACCTCCGGCCTCCGCTTTTAAAAATATTAATATCATTATTTGAACGTCTTCACCCTTCCCCACCCCTCCTCCCCCCGCCTCCGTCGCCTGCTTGCCTGCGAGTACCTATGTCATCACTCTGCCTTCTTTGTACCCAGCAAGCAAGAGCAGTAATTTAGTAGGTTTTCAAAATAGAGCGCACCAGCCAGAAAAAAATACTTCTATCTTTGTAGGCAGGTAATGGGAAATCCTGAAAATGGTTTTTGTTGCTTTTTGAGTCTGAATATTACAAACAAGTGAATTTGCTCACAGAAAGGTCATTATTACTGGAAAGGTTCTGTGTAACATTAGGTACATTGTAAGACTGTAGGTAATGTGTAAGGTATATAATCGGTAAAAGGTGTATTATAGGACTTAGAACGCGCCCGACGCCTGCGACAAAGTAGTGGTCATCCTTGGCGCCCCGCACCCTGCCCTCGCGCGCTGGCCTGTGCTTGAGACGTGCAATTGACTTGATGCTATTGATTGATCAGATATAAGACATTTTATATATATGCTCACGCCATCCCAGAAGGGTTCCCGAAGGGGTAAGCAGAGATGTTGTAACAACAACACCCACCTTTCCACGAATATTATCAAGTGTCAACGTGACAGAGGGTGAGTCCATCGCCGCCTCACTCACTATACATACGTCTTTGAATTACTTCTCAGAAATATGCAGGTTTCCTCACGATGTTTTGCTTCACCGTAAAGGACGTGGTGTGAAATCACTGAACATAAGTTTTTTAGAAAAACTCATTGGTACAGGCCCCGCTGGGATTCGAACTTGCGTCGCTTACGTAGCAGGCGACTGCTCTAACCCCAAGGCAACCACGGCTCTATATAAGAACAATAATATAAAATATATTTTTTTTATGTTCTGGGAACAAAATGATCGATACTCGAATATTCTGTTTTCTCGTCATGTCGCGTTTAAAACAACGATTTTATAATTTACGTTGAATTCAGCAATTGATCCCTCCTTCGCTCGTTGGGTTATGATAGTGACATCAACTATAAATCTTTGTACCCACACGGTTATATGGGGAGGCAAATCGACTCGCCATAATCTACGCGCGATAATGGTACCGACTTATCTATTTAGAAGCACCAGGTATAAAGCTGTATGTAAGCACCAGGTATAATCATTGGTAATTTGGGAGCTGTACTTATTTGGGTACATACTGTGGGTTCATACCTACTGTAGAGAGCAGTTGCACGCCATTTAAATATTTACTTTTATACAATACAACCGGCAGCTCTCCATAAGTAGTTGTTACGTTATTTATCTAATTTTGTTACATTTGTTTTTTTTTTCGACTGACGACGGACGGACAGACACACAAGGTGGTACGAATCGGTGAATTTAGATATGTGTATGTATTGTATATTCTTCGAGTACAATGTCCACTTTAGAAAATTTGCTCTATTTGGCCTCAGGATGTGCCGACGTCCGCTTCCGCCCGCTCCCGGACATAGCCGGGTTGTCTCCATCATCCAACGCCACTATGTCCGCCGACACTCATTGGAGCCCTCGCCCCTCGCCCCAGAGCCCTTGCGCCCTTTCCTTACCCCGCAGAGCATTACACATAGTTCACGGAAATGTCACACACAGCAGTATTACAGAACTGCAGTGCATTAGAACAATGCAAGTGTGCCCTTTATACAACTTCTTGAAATTATTGATTAACCAAACACTATAATTAAAAAAATCCAACAATTTCGGAATACTATTAGTGTGAAAGCTTTACTTGGGTAGTGAGTTTCAAGTGGCCAGCCCGCGGTTGTCAGTCACGCCGTCAGCTAGACTAGCACTAGGTAGTAGGTTGGAGTGAGGCGAGCTCAAACCAGTTGCAATGGCCACTAGTGTCACACACTTCTGCCAAGACTCCAATGCTCTCTGAAATTGATGTTTGTACTCAACCTCATCACGATAACCTCTAGCATTACGTAAGCACGTTCAATATAACTCTCATCTCGTCTCAAAATAGAGGATATTTCATAAGTAAATGTCTCAAATAAATTATGTAACTATGTTCTTACTTACCGATTTGGGACTCATCTATGCCTGGTTAAGTTATTCATAGCTCTGATGTAAGAGTAAAGGAAAGGAATGTTTAGGTACAGCTGCCTATAGTATTATGGGGTACGTAAGTAATTACGAATGTATTTTAATTCGCGTTGCGCCATACAAACAGACAAATAAAAGACTCAGTCTCATAATATGACTACTGCGTGCAATCAAGGACAGCGCTCATCACTTGTGACGGCTCCTATACCTACCCTACGTTTATTGTGAAACTAGCTGAGCCCCGCGATTTCACCCGCGTATAATTAACTACCACGAAAAAGTCGGGTTAGTGAATAGCCTACCTATATATAAATTATAGCCTATACCACTCACAAATAACGTGGCTCTGGGAAAAAAAAATCAACATGAGTTCAGTTAACTTACAGATTACCCCTTATAACATAATATATAAAAATATATATTTTCATTTAGGAATCAATTCAATACTACCAAGTGATAAAATTATAAATTGTTATTGTTATTGGGAGGGATCACTATTTTTTGGCTATAATGGCTTACACATAAGATATAAATTCTGTGCTGTGGCGGGCCTCTTTGTAGGATTACTTAAGATAAATATTTGTATCATAAATTACATACGTGTAACTATAGCGGTTTTGGCAGCGTACACCGAAATAGCTCGCAGGTGGTAGATTTGTTACTACTTACTTGACACTTATCGTTATATTTTGGACAATTCACACAATATCTTTATAAATGGTAGCCTATGTGTTATAATGATGTACTTATAAGCTATATCATTGTAAAGTATCATTCAAGTCCACTCAGTACTTTTTAAGTGAAAGCGTCAACAAACATCCATCCATCCATACTTACAAACTTTCGCATTTATAATAAGTATTAATTAGGACATGACTATGAATAGTGTACAACTCATAGTTGCCATTTCAATATTTTAGTAGTCTAAGCTTTATGAATGAATCTGGGAGATTTGCGTTAGACGACTACTAGGTAGGTATTATGTCCCAAAGTCAATATGCGTCAGGGATGGCGAATGTGGTCACAGTCAGATGCTACCACCAACATCCGGGCAGGCAGTGCAGTGACGACGGTGACAAATGGCAATGGTTCGCCAGATCTACGCGCTGCATTCCGCCGCAATTACTCACTCTGCAATGTGCCCTCTGTACGTTACGCCCCATGGCTGGCTAGCTAAATGTCGACAAGGGACCACGCGGGACATTACCATTATCATGTGGCTTTTTGTAACACCTCTGCTTACTCTTTCGGTGACGTACCTAGAAGGTATCTGTGTACCTATATCAAAACGCTTTCTAAAAATTATACGATGCTTAAATATTGCCATCCTTTGTAAACAGGACTGTAAAATAATCGTATTCTCTAAAGAGACTATGTAATTAACTTACAATTTTACCACAGTTCCTAAACATTATACCTACATATTTTGTTTACTGCTGCTCGTACGTAAGGTAATTATTATGTCTGATATAACGAATCAGTGGTGTCCATGCGATAGCCAGCTATCCATCTTTATGTGCAGGCAGGGTTAGATGGAGCAACTTTGTTATCATGTGGACAGACCTACTGGTGTATCATTATGTGTGTGTGTCGATGTTAGGTCGAGGCGAGCGGTGATGTGGTATGGCCCACCACTGCCATTACTGCCACAGAAAAAACCTACAAGTTCCCACGCACGACGACCCTTCTGCGAACAAGTCATTACTGAAGCTGCCGGCGTGGTCAGCTCGCATTGTTCTTCTCAACAATGCACCTCGGATTAACCAAATTTCCCATAAAACTCATTATCCAACACACTTGCCCCAATTGGTTACTCATTTAAAGTATTCCAAAGAATTGGCTTTTTAAGAATATCATATGGAGCATACCAAACGAAAGTGGTTAGAGCATAATTCACTATGTATTTCTCGTACGTAACTAAGTACGAGAAGTGATATTATACAAATTCAGACGTGAGCGGTTGGTGTTGTTTATCGAAACACAAGCGAAATAAATTCTTGTTACATTGTCCATCGATACGGATAATGATGTGGGATCATGTAGGTTTGTCTGAAACATTAGTGTAGGGGCCAGTAAGTGCCTAGGGCGGTGAGCGGGGAGGGGAGGGTGGAGCCTACCAGGAGTGAATATTAAATTGAAAGTTAAAACAACAAACTTTTGTTTAGAGTTCAGAGCGAGAGATAAAAGAGTAGTTAATTTATGAACATGTGTGAGTAATGTGATGTTTTTGGTCCCGTCGCCAGTAAACCAGCAAACAAGCGTAAACAATGGCGTGCGCGCGCGGGCGGAGCGACCCGGCCTGGGCTCGGGCACTAAATCAGCTAACGATGATGACTCGTTACGAGCTGTTTATTTACACACGGGATTAGGCCCGCGCCGCGCGCTACGGGGTGTCTCGCGCTGTCACAACACTTTTTTCATACAAACCGCGACAACGCACCGATACCCGGAACCGTGAAAAACTGTCCAAGTTATGGTTTACAGCATTTTTTCTCCATTATGATAAAATTTATAGGTTCTCGGGAGGCCCATAGTAGGAGATAAACTCGCGCGTTAATCTGCCGGCCGTCGTTGATTTGTGGCTCTACACCACACGTGCTGCACTTGTTCTGAATCATAACACTCGAAACTCTCTTCAGTGAGTCCACGGTCCATGTGGAGGTACTGTCGTTGCCTCAGTGGTATTCATCTGGAGGTGTACTAAGTGCTATCTCTTTTCTCTGCGATCGGCCCTTCACGGCGGCGGCGGCCACACATATAAGTGCATTATGGGAAGATTGATACTTCCCCCCATGGTGGGTGACACAATGTAAGTATTCTACGAACGCAATAGGTACTTCAATAATTTTCAAAGGTGTATCGAGGTAAAAGTGACAAAAAGACGTGAGTAGGGAAAGGGAGATAGTTGCTGGGTTGCTAGGTTTGAATACTTTACAAAATGCTACCGTGTAATAAATGGTCCATCATCCTGCCTGAGCATCGGTGTTCGAGGTTTATGACACTTGCATTGAAGCCTACAGACGATGGTGGATATAAATACTTTACAAGAATGATAATGCTCTGACAAAGTTCAGCGAAAGTATGAGTGACACTATTATAATTATCCGGTTAGATGGAGGTGTGTTGTGCGGTGAATACAATGGTAATCAAGAGCGCGTAGTGGAAGTGGTGAGTAGCGTAGGTCGGGAGATGGAGGTAGATAAGGGGCGCACGTGCCGATAGCCTTATCTCCGCGACACCGGCGCGGGCGCACCGGCGGCCGCGATCAGCTGAGCGCCAGACGCTACGTCTCACTCGACCGGCCCTCTGCAGTTGCCACCATATCAACTCACTACACCTTCGGAATTAGCACCTAATACCAATTCAATTTTCTTACTGTAGTAAGCAATATAATCATACTTATTATATGGCAGTGGGCAACTCAGGCGATGGACATTTAACTGTTTATTTAATAAAAACGGTCGCACATGTTACAGCCTCTTCATTCATAACTTTATAAACATACTATTAAATACAAGCATATTTGAAATTAAAGAAAATAACGTATCAACCTACCGAAGTCAAAGCCACAAGTAGGTACCACTAATTACGAGTCTGCGGCTAATGTGTAGGTATAGCTATTGATGCATAAATGCTTATTTCATAGTTTTGTTATCTGATTCCATATAAAATAAAAATTATAGTGACTTATGATGTGCCTTCCCACTCCCTGGTACAAATTTAGTTGAACCCATGTTGTATTCTTAATTCTAATTAAAGGAACAGTTTCTTTAATCACGAATCGTTTTCAATCTTTTCCTGTAAGTACCTATATTCCCAGGACTTCCATAAATTACATGTAAGTATCTGCCTATGTGCTTGTTTCTTCTACATTCCATAATAATAGCACATTATATTGTGATATTATGAGTAGTATTGGCCCCGGAGGGTCTGTCGCTAGGGGTTGCAATGTAGGGGTGCATGGGGCGGGGCTGTGGATGCGATTGGCAGCGAGGCGCGCGGGTGCGGGATGCGAGCCGGCACCGCGCTCGGCTCCCTCGGCGTGGCGCTCTAGCCAGTCTACGCATAGCTGTCGCGTCGAGTGCACGTCGCGCCGCTCACCTCACTGGCACTTGCGCGTGGCTCTAGTGTTATTTAGTAGGTACTATCAGTGAATAAACGACATGTTGCACGACGCGTGGCCCAGTGCATGGCACAAAACCGAAACGTTCGAGCTGGAGGCCTTCATAGCGGAGGTGAATAACAACTGCCTCAAAGGTGAGTGTCACTCCTCTCTATCCCTCCGAAGACCTAAAGCCGGAATCTCAGTATTAATACTGGTTGCTATCATCTTCTCTGCCGCCACTTCTCTCACCATTGTCACCCAACCAACCTTTTCAGCTATAGCAAGGCTTACCTCATGTATATATTAATATTCTTAGATCATGTGTTCGCCTAGTGACATTGTATTATTAGATACCTATGGAGCTATGGCTGTATATATTAAATGACGGTTGCTATATAATAGCTGTGCGCAGCATCTAGTTTGTTTCCAAGCCTACCTTAGTAGTGACATCCTGTGAAGTGTATCCAATAAGTAGGTAGATAATTGCTTATTATATGATCCTTGACAAATAAGTACTATACATTCTTAAATGGGTTTAATATTATAAGGCAAAACATTGTATAACCAAGTAGTTAAGTTTACATTACTGCAAGGGCCACAAGAACAAACTAAATGTAGGTACTTACCTACAATTAAAGTTGTCTCATTAAGTAATTTGAATGAAAACATTATAATATGTACGTCATGCTCAGCAGACTGTTTAAATACTTAATAATAATGAGGTAGTGGCAAACAACGACAACAGTAACGAGTGGTGCATCAATAAGCAGTATTGATATTTATTATGTTTGAAGCGCGGAGGCGAGTGTTAGTTAATGAGTAAACATTAGTTAATAGGTAAACATAGTTGAACTTGGCGCGCTCATTATGGTCATGTCTCTGTTTGTTGAGTGCTAATGAAGGTTGATAAGAGTGGTGGCGGCTGCTTCACCGACTGCTGCCTGTGATGCCGTGCTACCATGCTCATCTCATCCCTCTTTGGTTTGAGCTTCAAATCGTCGAATCAGTCAGGTGGTCTAAGAATGATGCGATACGACTAATTATTATTAATGGCTGGAACTTCCCGAGCTTGTCGGATAGCTATCTGGTCGCATGATCACAAATAGAGGTGCAGGACCGCGGCCAATCGGCGTCCCGGGCGCCGTGGCGTGGCGCGCAGAGAGTGTAGCCGAGTGTTGTGTGTGTGCAGAGGGCGAGGCGGAGTGCGGCGCGGAGGGCGCCGGCGGCGGTCCGGAGAGCCCGCCCCGCCTGCCGCCGTTCGGCTACGCCCACACGCTGTCGCCGTCCCACTCGCGCAGCTACCAGGAGCTGCGGCCGGCACACGCGCGCGACATGCAGGCCTACGCGCACCTCGAGGAGGCGCTGTTCAAGCCGGGCTCCACGGACGGCGCCTACATGCGCGGCCGCAGCCCCGACCTCAGCCCGTCGCCCGAGCGCCGCGACGACTACCGCGCGCACTACGACCACTACCCGCCGCAGCCGCCACCCTACACGCACGACCACCATCACCATCTCGACACGTGAGTACCACCACACACGCTATCGTCTCAAGCTACACGTCGTTTATATCGTGCCCATCGTACATCATGTGCTGGGGCACAACACCGACTGTAAACCATAAAGTGAAGGTCCACAGTATTAACAAACAGTGTCAAACCACTGATACTATTCACTCTTGTATGCGTAGGTAATGGTATATGGCACATGAAAATATACATTTTTATTTTCAAAATGTTACTTCTCACACTCTTGGAGTTTTTAAATAAAAAAAAAATGTGGATAATTAAAAAATAATCAGAGTTCCTTTAGAACTAAATAGGTACGTACAGTGACGCAGGTTCAAATACCAGCGGTCTGTACTTACCATTATGTTTTTCTAAAAACTTTAGAGCAGTAAATTCTCACCAAGAGTTTACGATGTAGAAATAAATCGTGAGGAAACCAGCATGTGTCTGAGAAGAAATTCAAAGGGTATATCTCCTTAGTGCCTGATGCGATGGACTCAGCCTCTGCCACGTTGGAATGTGATGCGAAATTAGGGTGTTGTCGTTGTTGTAATACCTACACTCGAGGGACCATTCTGAGGTGCCGTGAGCATATATAAACAATATTTTTATTTTTTGTTGTAAACGAGCTGTGCCCCACGGTTTCGTATACTTAATTTTATGCGTGGAATTTTCCACGGAATCCTAACTTAAGAAAGTATCCTAAGTAACTCCTTGTAACATCAACTACCTGTCAGTGAAAGAAATCTGTCCAGACGTTTCAGAGTTTACCCGGAACAAACAAACAGACACACAGAAAAAATGTGTATGTACCTTATATATTTTCATATGCATTAAGTGAAAACCTGTTACAATCAGACACTTCATTTCTATTTATCGCATTTTATTATTAATTACCGTAAATATTTGATTTACAATGGAAGACAGTCGCGGTCACGCGCTGCGGCCGGCCGCTGGCCGCTACGTGCCGCTCGCTTCCTAATTGGCCCCGGTACTATGCTACAAGACCATTCACATGTCAATCAGTCACGTAGACTCACATATTCCTTACTACAACTACCATGGAAGCTGAAGCAGCAGAAGTCAGCATATACCATATTTTTCCCATTAGTAGTGAATTGCTGTTAAAGTTGCCCACCACAGTAGTGAAATGTTGTTCTAGTTGCCTACCATAGCAGGAAACAGCTGTTTAAGTTGCCCATCA
This sequence comes from Watsonalla binaria, assembly GCA_929442735.1. Classification (NCBI taxonomy): domain Eukaryota; kingdom Metazoa; phylum Arthropoda; class Insecta; order Lepidoptera; family Drepanidae; genus Watsonalla; species Watsonalla binaria. The sequence continues at coordinate 13,072,736 of OV838923.1, read as the reverse complement.
TAGTAACGAATTGCTGTTCATGTTGCCCACCATAGTAGTGTACAGCTGTTTATGTTGCCCACAGTAGTAGTGAACGCTGTTTAAGTTGCCCATCATAGTAACGAATTGCTGTTCATGTTGCCCACCATAGTAGTGTACAGCTGTTTATGTTGCCCACAGTAGTAGTGAACGCTGTTTAAGTTGCCCATCATAGTAACGAATTGCTGTTCATGTTGCCCACCATAGTAGTGTACAGCTGTTTATGTTGCCCACAGTAGTAGTGAACGCTGTTTAAGTTGCCCATCATAGTAACGAATTGCTGTTCATGTTGCCCACCATAGTAGTGTACAGCTGTTTATGTTGCCCACAGTAGTAGTGAACGCTGTTTAAGTTGCCCATCATTGTAGTGAATTGCTGTTCAAGTTGTTATTTCCGGTTGTAGTTGCTATTGGACTTCCGCAAAGTAGCTCCTGATTCTATTCAATAACTAATTGCTGTTCAAGTTGCTTATCATAGTAGTGAATTTATGTTCAAGTGATGCCCATCTTAGCAGTGAATTGCTGTTCATGTTGCCCACCATAGTAGTGAATTGTTGTTCAAGTTGTTATTTCCGATTCTAGTTGCCCAATGCCTACCAGAGATGGTGATTCGTTGTGTCTCTGACAAATTGATTAAATTACATAAGTATCATGGCAGATGCTATAATAACTATATCGATGTGTATTATTTCTTGCCTATGGTCGACAGATTATTTAACTACACAACAATTGAACAATGTTAAGCTTATTCCTTGATACGAAATGACGTTGATATATCGAATACCTCACAACCGTGATATTGAGAACATTTAAGGGCCTCACTTCAAGCACTTTGAGCATGGGTTTTAGTGCATGCAAGAAAAGCCGCGCGAAACAGCTAACAATGTATATATTTTATATGTGCTTAGTAAGCCCTTCCATTTGATAACAAACATATTTAAAAAAAATGTTTTTAGTTCACCAATTTTTTCTACATTGCGCCACGTCCAATTGAATGTGATCTTATATAGCCTTTACCAGGCAATCAAGTCTCATCTACCGATACTTCATTCATTATTTGTCATATTATGATTGATGAGAGTTGCTATGAATGAAGTTCTGACGGAACAAATGAACATACCTACATACAGACATACCGGTCAAAATCATCATAACCCTCTGTTTTGCTTGCTGCACGTGATTTCACATCACGTTCTTTACGATGAAGGAAAACATCGTGAGGGAACCTGCATATATCTGAGATGTATGTATAGTGCCTGAGACGGCGAGAAACTCACCACTTCACGTTGGCACTTAATCATCTTCGGTGAAAAGTGGGTATAGTTATTACAACACCTCTGCCTACCCCTTCGGGGTATACAGTAGTATGTACTTATGTGCATTAGTATTCAATAAGGTGATGTTAAAGCGATACATTTTACTAGATATACTAACCTACCTGGCCACCAACATTGGGACATTTATGGTTGGCTAATTAATTAAAAGATCCCATTTTTTTATTCACCCACTCATTGTAATAAGTAGCAAAATTGCCTTGACTTAAAAACATGGTAAATATTCAGCATTTATATGATAATCGGTGTTTATAATATTAATTGGTGCCAGTGCGCTGCGGTCAACGTAGCGGGCTGCGGTCGGGCCGCGATGGGCTGCTTTATTAATACCCACTTAGTGACTGTGATGCGCTGTTGCGGTGGCAGTTCAATTAACTGTGCATTAGCAGCCTTGAGGGCTGTGGCCTGCAATGTGCTAATAATAATACAACTATTTCATTTTATTTAAAAATAAATAGCTATATAAGTATATATATATATATGTCTAGAATAAAGTGCCTAGCTGACTTGAATTGCACCTAGAACTAATGGCGGAAATATTGGATCACTGGTATATGCATATTATACTAAAATAAATAGAGCGAATAGATATTAAGTACATACAATATTTTCTTCACCGTTTCATATCGAGCAAGAATACTAAAGTCTGAAGTGCACAAAAAAACCTGACCTACGCAAAACAACCACTATAAAACTAGTTGTAACAATTCATTAGCACAATGAAGGGCCAGGCTCAGAAACACATCTGAATCAAAGAATGGACCGTAGACGTATTATAGGTACATATTGGTCCGACAAAAGTAGTGAGAGTTGTCGTTCGCACGAAGTATCGAGTGGCGAGTGCTGACGTCAGCGACACAAACATCCCGCACATGAATGAACTGTGCTGAGCCAGCAGGCAGCCCGACCTCGTGCCCCTCACGTGCTCCTCTCACCGCGCTCACACACACTCTAACGCCATCACACACACTGCAAAATACAACATATTTAGTCAGACAACAGTCTACCAGGACGCAAAAACTCCTGCTTCATGATTGTCTCCAACATCCACTGACCACGAAATTATTTTGTTACTATACAATTTGAATAAATGTAGAATATTCAATTGTTGGCTATGTCGAAGAATCCCACATATTTCTATCCAAACCTACCAACACCTAAAAATCTGGTTTTATTTAGTGGCACATGAAAACTCAACAAACTCCAAACTTAGCTCGCGTACAATCTCAAATTTTACTTAGTAATCCGTTAAACCTAATAAACATCAGCTGCGAATTGTTATTCAAATTGCGAATGAATATTATTGCCATACAATATAGGCATAGCAGCATACGAACATACAAACGCCTATTTTTATAGTTTTCCGGTAAATTTTTCGGCGTTCATTCATTACTGTCTTACAACGGCCCCAACTGATATTTTTTTAATCTTTTGTATGTTTTTGTTATACCCTGCAGTTGTCTTTAATAGGGTCTATCCCCCAATATCAAACGGAGGTCTGCCTCACGTCCTATCTTCTATTTAGATCCCTCAGGAGCAATTTGTTGTTTCATTTGATCCATTTGGAATTTAGCACTAGCATACAGGTAGTACCTACCTACCTACTAACTGACTATAGAGCAACAATAAAATTAATTTGCATTATTATAGGTACACATTCCTTCAATGTATAACGACAATTAAACTTAAGCTTAGGTATACTTGGTGACTATATAAACAACAATAGTATTATGATGCATGTAGGTAGGTAGTACAGTGATACATTTGACTCAAACAACTGAGGCACAATATCGTGTACTTAGGTATACTTGGTGACTATATAAACAACAATAGTATTATGATGCATGTAGGTAGGTAGTACAGTGATACATTTGACTCAAACAACTGAGGCACAATATCGTGTACTTAGGTATACTTGGTGACTATATAAACAACAATAGTATTATGATGCATGTAGGTAGGTAGTACAGTGATACATTTGACTCAAACAACTGAGGCACAATATCGTGTACTTAGGTATACTTGGTGACTATATAAACAACAATAGTATTATGATGCATGTAGGTAGGTAGTACAGTGATACATTTGACTCAAACAACTGAGGCACAATATCGTGTACTTAGGTATACTTGGTGACTATATAAACAACAATAGTATTATGATGCATGTAGGTAGGTAGTACAGTGATACATTTGACTCAAACAACTGAGGCACAATATCGTGTACTTAGGTATACTTGGTGACTATATAAACAACAATAGTATTATGATGCATGTAGGTAGGTAGTACAGTGATACATTTGACTCAAACAACTGAGGCACAATATCGTGTACTTAGGTATACTTGGTGACTATATAAACAACAATAGTATTATGATGCATGTAGGTAGGTAGTACAGTGATACATTTGACTCAAACAACTGAGGCACAATATCGTGTACTTAGGTATACTTGGTGACTATATAAACAACAATAGTATTATGATGCATGTAGGTAGGTAGTACAGTGATACATTTGACTCAAACAACTGAGGCACAATATCGTGTACTTAGGTATACTTGGTGACTATATAAACAACAATAGTATTATGATGCATGTAGGTAGGTAGTACAGTGATACATTTGACTCAAACAACTGAGGCACAATATCGTGTACTTAGGTATACTTGGTGACTATATAAACAACAATAGTATTATGATGCATGTAGGTAGGTAGTACAGTGATACATTTGACTCAAACAACTGAGGCACAATATCGTGTACTTAGGTATACTTGGTGACTATATAAACAACAATAGTATTATGATGCATGTAGGTAGGTAGTACAGTGATACATTTGACACAAACAACTGAGGCACAATATCGTGTACTTCACCAATATAGTGAAACTAAAAGCAAATTAAATAATGAAGTGTGATCTTCCGTAAGTAGGGGTATCAATACGAAAGTACTAACATACCAGTGTGCAAACAACAGCGAGTAACTATATATTATGTATATTCTAAAGAGTGAGTATGGAGTACATGAGAGCGGTGTGCGGTTTCTGCGAATGAATAATGTATGCCTATTTCCTGCGCGCGCTCCGCAACCAGTCAACTGTCGCGCTCACGGAACCACGATATGTGCTTATAGTCTGCCATGTACCGACTCACAGTGGAGTTAATGTAAACACGCCGTTTGACGGGCCGCTGAGTCCAATTAATTTGGGCAACGGCTCTAAAAAGTAAAGCAAACCGAACCTCCAAGCCGAGCAAATTGTTTGTGCAAACAGCCTTCATGGGGTCTACCTTTATTGGATGTTTGCTCTTAGGATTGTTTTTGTTAGCTGAGCTCAGGAAACCAAAGCGGATATACGTTATAATTTCCAAACTGTGAATGGCAAATTTGGCGGATGAATACAAGTATACATACCGATATAAAATAAAAATATTTTATGTTCTATACGTTTCTTTACTCTTAAAATAAAATTAGTCCTTCACCCTTCTGTGACAAAGAACTATTGGATGAAGCTGATAGAGCGAAGGCTGCGTTTCACTAATAATCTGTTGATGTTGTTAAGTGTAATTGTTAGGGGAGTTGGGAGCAGTAGGTTAGAGCTGGCATGCAACGCGGAGACAGCTAGAAGTGTCTGGTATCAGGTCGCGTGGGCGCGGCGGCGCCGTGGGAACACTACATGACAGGGACCACACTACATTACGAGCTACTTCGTCTAGGTAGACTAGACATTTTTTTTATGAACACTTGATTCATGAGGCTTAATTAGAATTGCATTTAGACTTCTATGCAGGGGTTGTTAGGTGGCTTATGACCAAATCATTATTAATACACACGAAAAAATATATTCTCATAATCATAAGGTACTCATGTTGATCATTCCACCATCATGTTTGACTAAGTTCCAATTTTACAAGGTATACATTATTAATTAAAGTAATTATTAGCATTTTCCTCAAATACTAAGTTTGTTTACCGCTACTGATGAATACAAGGAAAATTCCACGCAGTATTTCAAACAGCGTGTGTTTGTAAGCTACCTACTGCGTGTTAAGTACGTACCTAATAATAATCGACACATTTGTATTGTTATGTGGTCTCTCGGAAGTATGATTTGGTAGTCCAGTTATTCCGTTTTGTGGAGAGGCAGACCTGACGGATCGTTTTCCATATAATGATGTAGGAGAGGTAGTTATGTCACCGGTATGTGTAATAGCGAGCAAGGCGCGCAGAGCCGCGGGCCGCAGGTAGAAGAGCTCGGCGCAAGCGCAGGTGAGGCGCTAGCGCACCCTGCGTGTTTGCATACCGACATCCCTTCTCGTTCAACATATTCCACAAATAACTTTTTGTCAAACATAAATAATTCTCGTCTGCCCTGACGCGCATTTTACACGTTTTAAGAGCTCTCGGATAGTTTCCAAATTTGTAGTTTTTATTTTTTGTCCTTGTTGAGCGACGGTTTAAGTGTCTAAATGAGTTATTTGTATAGGCGCTTAGCGTTCCGGTGCGGGGCTGTGATCCACAATGTGTCTACGATGGGCAAATAATAACAGTTTCGTTGAAAGTTATCCATTGTGTTAGCTGTGGCAAGTGAAGCAAGCATTAACATGGTGAGTGAAGCCGCGAGTGGCTTATGGCGCGGGAGGCACGTGCGCGGCTGCGGGCGCCACCGGACCTGCTCATGCGCATATCCCACACCAGTACACCACCTACATATGCGGGTCGGGTGCAAGCGTTTCTCTCTTTTCTACATCAACTAATTACAGTGCGTCTTTGAAATATTGGTTTCGCGGATAATTTTACGCAATTATTATGATGAAACAAAATAAACGAGAAAAGAGTTTGTTGAAAAGAGTAATTGCTGAGTTACTTGCCAGGTTCTCCTGAGTTATAGCAACCTTCCGAACCCGGTGGTGGCATTGAGGTATAAACCTGTATAATTTACATATTTCTAAATTATTAAATTTCACAGTAAGTCATGGTGCAAATGTGTCGCTCGGCAGCACAACGGAGCTTCGATAACTATCAGAAATGCTGTTATCAACTAAATAGTGGTAATGACAACGCTTCATTCAGAAGTAGTGGCATATCAAGCCATCCTTATGTTACAAAATACACAATGTTTCGCTTGTTGTGAAACTCAGAGGCCAAATAAGGCACGCGTAATGCAGCATCCGGGTTCTCGTGTTACAGAGTGCAGACGAGCCCCGCGCGGGACCGTGCCCGAGCCGCTGGAGCCCTAGTATGGGTTATCGAGTGTGTCACCAACTGCCTAATAAAGTACTCGGTCCTAGTTAATACAGAGCGGGCCTGCTCGCTAAGTGTAAACATTACGGACTGGAAAGTGAGATCGCTGATGTTGTCTGTCGAGTTGTTGTTGGCAAGCGCGGGTGCAGCGCGGCGGGCACCGGCAGCGCGGCTGCAGCGATGTGTCGCTTAATGAATGTAAGCGGGTCGAGGGCGCCGCAGCCCCGGGCGCCGGGGCCGGGCTCGGGCGGCGAGCGCGGGGAGGGGGCAGTGCGATAACGCGTACCTACTTCCGAGACGTTCCGAGCCATTAGCCTCACTGCGCTCTACTTAACACCAACACCACATCGTATTTTAAAACCATGCTAATGGTTAATTTGAACAACCCAGCATGCGCGTTCTGGCATTTTTGCATGTTGACTAATCCACCTTATGTCACGTAGGCTCATTTCGAAACCGTTCGTACAAGTCTTATCTTCTTTATGAACTTATATTATTTGTAACTTACTAAGTATGTTCCTTCAATATCACTAGGAAGAATACTTCCTACATTTCTCAGAACGACAGAATTCGACACGTCTCACGTCGTTAGCTTAATACTTACCGGATATCCCTATATACAATTATATACATTAGTGTATAATAAATTCAAAATATATAAATCCGGTCAAACTATCAACGTTTAACAGTTTCTCCCGAATATTATTGTTATCGAAATGCCACTCATTAGTGCAGTGAAATATTCATCACTGATGACTTCTTAGCTAGAGTCGCTGAGCACAAAGCCCATTGACTAATACTTAGGGTTTTTATTCCTTAGCTATTTAATTATGGTCACCGAAATAATTCAAGGTGGAAACTAAATATCTATCTCTCACATATACCTTCAACATCCGACTACGCTCCAATTCAATTCAACTTCCCGGATTGTGTGAATAAAGTCTAGAGCTGTGCTATTTACCTTCCTACTGCTCTTTTGTAATGTGTCGTTTGATAGGTAGGTACACTATAACATGAAATCACCAAAAGATGTGTTGTCGATTTGTTGAGCCTTCTGATAGCCTTGAATCTGGCCGATGAAATGTACTCTAAGCAATGGTATAGTTGTTTAGATGCAATGGTAATAATGTGTCTTGATACGCAGGGGCGGAGGCGGCGGTGCGGTGTACTCGCGCTGCGGTTACACTGGCAGCTCGCCCTACTTCAGCAACGGCACCGACCTCGCCGCGCAGACGCAGATATGGCCGACCAGTGCAGGTAACGTCGTGTTCCCTTTTGGAGTGACGCACTATACTTATATGTCGTGTAATGTGTTGATGATTGATGTTGTTTCGTACGAGCAGGTGGGTCGCCGAGCTACGTGAGCGGCGGCGGCGGGTCGGGCGCGGTGCTGGAGGAGTACGGCTCGGGCTCGGGCGGCGGGTCGCCGGGCGCGGGCGGCTCGCTGCCGGCCTTCAGCGCGCGCTTCGGCGGCGCCTTCGCCTGCCCCGCCTCGCGCCCGTCCACGGTCTACGGCGCTGCCGCTAACCCTGCCAACGCCTACACACACTCGGTCAGACAACAACCCACTCATTCCATGTCTATTAGATACTACTTAGATCTTAAAATTACTAGTGTTACATTGAAGTTATGGTATAGAACGTATGCAAGTCGTTACTGCTTAGTCGTTATTGCCTAGTGCCTGGTATGTGTCTAATGACATGTGTTCGTGTTGCAGGAGGTGTGGAACCTGGATGGCAGCCGACGGCCCCAGCTCTCCGCCGCTGCTAGCCTCTCCGCAAGTCAGTACACTAAATATACTGTGCACTCCACTCACAATACTAGTAGATCATAATATCTTGGTATTTTCCTTGAGTCTCTATCTAAAGCCACCTAGCTACTATAAGAACTAGATAATTATAAACAGCGCAAGTAGATTTTTACTTTACAGACTTAAAAATAAGGTCCACACTACCCACCCAGTGATTCCCTCACGGCACATATTGCTGTGCTGGTGTAAGACCACGCCATGCCACGGAGCTGAGGGAACAATATATTATTATTAGGTATATTGTCCGTACATTCCGAACGCGGCTTAGGTCACCAGTTGTTAATGTACCCAACTAGTTTTAAACCTCTTTAAAAATAGCCAACAAATACATTGTACTCTGACCGAGATGTACCGACGCGGTGAATCATGGCACGAGCCGGCCGCGGAACGCTCGTCACCTTTGTTTGTGGTTAGTTGTCAAACGTGCATAAGTAGGTACGTGCCCCTATTGGTACGCTAAGCACACAATTAATGTTACATCTGAATATATACTGCCTGAATTCCATGGTGTAGGCAGAAAACCATCTTCGAAAAAAATTTGTTGTAAAAAGTTGGTGGGTGTCGATAAGTAGCGATGATCCAGATACGAGATAGAGGCGGGGTCACGGCGCGCCGATAGCCCCGCGGCTCCGCGACTCATTTCTAAAGACACGCGATAAGCCTCCCTCCGCTGTTCCGACACAGTCGCGGCTCCTCGACGACAGTTTTTTTTCGATATCCCACTTGACTTATACCTTCATCTCTCATCGAGAACCATTAAGTATCTTGCAAAATACTCTTTATTTTTTGGAGAACTAAATCGATACTATCGACATGAAATTAAATACCCAGTAAGTCTGACATAAAAACTTCGTTGATTTATCATGTAATACCTTACAGATTTATGGGATGTTTAATGTGTTGTGAAATGTTTAAAATAATACATCAACAAATGTGATAAGGGTTCGAGGACTAAGTATCGTAAACTTGAATATCGTTGGGGGAGCACGGAGTAAGGAGTGGGGGGGGGGGGCGCCAGTGACGCCGAGCGCTGTTTGTCTAGGACCCGACAAAAAACCATGACTCCATTTAAAATGAAGTTGTTCCCTTTTAAGCGCATTAAAATCGCATTCCGTAAATGGTATCGGATAAGGCACGTGCCGCGCGCAAACATTGTGTCGTCCGGCCTCGGCGCGCGCGGCCAGCGCACCTTTGACTAACACGCACCCAGCCAGCCTTTGTGTTCGCTCCGGCAATTTGTTTGTCCATTCGGTACTGTTGCATTATGGTTGCCAAAGACTAGAGCTTGGAGTAGATTAGTAGAGAGCAGTACCCACACCAGTACCGAGTGGCCCTCTGGTGTTGTTGCAGTAGCCGCTTACCATTAGCGGACTGGATGCTTACCACCTTTAAAGTATATCAAACAAAACAAACGTACCTACAGACAATGCAACTGGGATCTATGTCGGAGCTCCGCTCTGCAATGAGTAATCGGAGACGCTTCAATCATTGACAGCTAAAATCTCTGTTAAGTGTTCTGGGCACATTATTCAGTAATTGAATATGGCCACATGTCGCGATTGCGCCTGTTGGTCCGACGAGTATCACCTAATTTGAAATGACTATCATCTGCACAGATCTGTGATGTGTGCTGTGTGTGCTCGTGACGTGTAGGAATGTAGAACGTACAACTGTAGCAAATATAGGTATACATATTGCATGGCGCTTGCGACATCTGTGTTAACTACGTATATATTTTAGCATAAAACAACTAAGTACTGTCTGAATTTCCAAATGTATTTTACTTTTTTTTAAAGAACAATGGTTACTTAAACAACTTGAAAGGAAACAAGCAGTCACGTTAAAACTATTTGTAGATAAAACATTACCTTATCAATAGATTATCCCTCAGGAGTGTCTCGAATATCAATTCATGCTCTTTAAAAATTACAAATCATTTACTTATGGTTTGCTGTGTAGCAAAACGACAATATGTTCATAGATATTGTTCGGCGTCATTGTGTGACGTCATTTGAGATTATTGTCATCGTTGTTGTTCAATGCAACACTTTAAACTAAGATAAGTTAATAATGTATTGTTGGTCGACGACGCTGTGTCAGGGAGCGCATAATGCCGAGCACATTAATCACTTACTGGTTTATTTAGAATCAATATTAATATACTGCTCTTCACCACAGTACCTAAATTACAATAGACTGAGTACACTTTGCGCACGTTACATTTACAAATAAAAAGAAATTATTTTGTGTTTCATTTCGGAATCTAAATGAGATCAAATTAGGAGCTCCCTCCACGAAACACACTTATAACCACCAATTTTGGTTCATTTCCGAATAATAAGTGTACATACGTCTAACACAGAACCTCCTTCTACGAAGTCTGTCAAAGAGGACCGAGTGATGTCGGAACCGTCTCAGGCATTATTCTACTTGCCCATCGATGCGCCCAGAGAATTCATTTAAAAGATAAAGTTGATATAAGTACTATCAACAATCAAACTGCGTAACTTAAGATTTGGCACAACATACATTAATGTACTTCATCATTTTCCTGTGGTGATGAGGATAAATTAGGAAACTGGAAATTCTGTGTGAATTGTGTGAGAACAAATTAGTGTGTAAGTATCGTATTTTAGTATCAACTTTGTGTAAACATTTACAGTACACCAAAATAATAATATGAGAGTGGAACACTAGTAGCTAGGTAGGTAACTCTCACCGCATTAATTTTCAATTATCTAAATAAATACGTGTATTGTTGTCTTGTTCTCATAGCTTCTATTAGTTCAAACCTTGTACTGGTCAGTTTGTGTTGATTTTTTTAAATATATAAGTTACTGAAGTAGCTTATAAAATGCTATTAGATACCAGACATAAGCAGAAGGCCCGAGGACGCGGCGGCCCGCTGCGCGCGTCCAGTGGCCGCGCCGCAGTGTTGGCCTATATGCGAACATTTAACTTCAAGTGTTATCTTTGACCAAGCGCGGATGTACCCAAACTTTGTTGTACTTTGAAAGGCCCGACTATATATAAACAGTATTAGCTGTAGAACTTGTAGTTGAATTTGATTTATTTATAGGTAATACGATGTAAACGGCTAATGTATTCTTCATGTTTTCGAAATCATTCAGCCTGAATTATTAACTATTAATTTAACAGAATTGCCTTAATTGCCTTGGATAATAAATTATAATTGGCAAGCACCATATTACATTATAAGGAAAATTTAATGCAAGCTTAATGAAAGCCAAACCAATATCATATACTTAAATAATACCTAATCGATACCATTCAGGCCAGGCCCACAGTGTGTTGCTGATAGATACAGTAGGACGGTGTTGCGTACTCGTACTCATGTGCTCGTCTATCTGTGTTGTTGGCATTTAATTAGTTGTAAGTACGTAATTACTTACATGCATATGCCATGAGCAACGTGTGTGTGAGTGTGTGTGTGTGTGTGTGTGTGTGTGTGTGTGTGTGTGTATGCCGTACGTGAGTGCGAGGAGCGTGGCGGGCACGTGTGACGACCGGGACGTGCCCGCGACGTGTTCAACACAAGAGAACTGTCACTGCCAAGGTTGTAAGGTTCCGAGAATTATAATATTGTACTGTAGGTACGTTGATTGCCCGCTGATGTATTTCTTAATTAATGAAATGTAGGTACCTACTTATTATACTAGGTGCGCCCGGCAAGCTTTGTATTGCCATATTTTTTTTTTGGGTGGAACATCCTTATCATTTAGGGGTATGAAAAATAGATGTTGGCCTGTTCTCGAGACCTACCCAAAATTTCATACAAATCGGTCCAGCCGTTTCGGAGGAGTTTGGTAATCAACACCGCGACACGTGAGTTTGATATATTAGACGGTAATGTAAAAGTGTGTCGACTTTAGTTAGAGCTTCGATCACCACGGACGCTCGGCTGACGGGATGGTAGGGAGCGATGCCGGTGTCCATGTTAACGAGCGGTGTGTTGCGCGCAGTCGAGATGGCGGAGTTGTTCACGGAGGGCCGCGAGTGCGTGAACTGCGGCGCCATCCACACGCCGCTGTGGCGCCGCGACGGCACCGGCCACTACCTGTGCAACGCGTGCGGCCTCTACAACAAGATGAACGGCATGAACCGGCCGCTGAAGCAGCCGCGGCGGCTGGTACGTCAGCGGCACGCCACGCACGCGCTCGCCGCGCCCGCCCACGACGTACGCAGCTCATACCCTCCGCTCGACTAACCCCGCTCCGCCATTATCCGCCCGCCCGCGAGGAATCCGCGCCCGCCGAGCGTCCGACTCCCATCGGGAGCTCCAAGTGAACACTTGTGTTGGTTGCAGTGGCCGCGGAGGGGGCCCCGCCGGGCGCGGATTTCTACAAAGGCTTCCTGTTTAACGGCATCGCGTCGCCGCACGCGCACAGCTTGCCCGCGCCGCCGCCGCTCTGTGCGCCCTCGCACGCCGTGTCCACCCCCTCTGACTACAAACAGAAGAAAGGGGTACGTGCCCCGGCCCGCATCCCGCATCGCGCACTCACACCGCACTACTAACCTGCTAACTCTCATCGCTTCCTCCCGCTAACTAACCGTATCTAACCTCGGCATGAGTAGGCGACCCCGGTCGGACGCGCAGTAACCCTCGTTGTGTCACAGATGGGCACCAAGCGGCCCGGCGTGTCGTGCACCAACTGCCACACGACCACCACCTCGCTGTGGCGCCGCAACGCCAACGGTGAGACGGTGTGCAACGCGTGCGGCCTCTACTACAAGCTGCACAACATCAACCGCCCGCTCGCCATGAAGAAGGACTCTATACAGGTACTAACAATGCAAAGCCTCGCTCTCTTTCCGGTCTCAATCTATAACAGGTCGTAATCACATTACATTATCAAGTGATTCCCTGAACAACATCCTTAAATTAACAAATGAATGCGCAGTAATCATTTTATGAGTCTATCTCTGTCTATATAATTTATAGGCGAATAAAAACAAGCCCAGTATCACCACAATTCTTCGTTGTGCGTTCTTTACTCATGACGAGACTTATAGGTTTATATTAAAGAAATGCCTAAGAATAAATTATTTAGGTAGGTAGTAGGTTTGACCGCGGTTGCCGGAGCCACTGAAGTATATATAAAATATCCCCAATTAGCCTCCCTCCCCGAGCGGCGGAGATGCATGTTCGTGCTGGCAAATATCCAAATACTTTTATGATTACTACCCTATTATTATATTATTAACTTTATCAACCATTCTACGGTGTTGGCTGCCATCCATTATGCTTTCTGAATAACAATTAATGTGTCAGACAAACTCAAACAGATGAGTTTTATAATTTTCAGACCAGGAAACGAAAACCGAAAAACAGTATGAAGGCTGAACGAAGTCTGAAACGCACTGTTACCTCAGGAGTGAAGATAGAAAACCTTCGTAAGTTAACATTGAAATTTTGCTTATCATACTAGTAGATAGAAAAATTGTTGGCAATCAACGAAGTAAATCAAGAGATCACAAAGAAGTAATTATGCAGCACGGCAGGGTGTGGGGTACCCTACCTATATTTCAGTGAGGTGATACCTAGCCAGAGCAAATATCCTCCTGACCTTCCGATGCTGGAGCTCGGCCGCGAGGTGTTCTCGGCGGACACAAGGCGACAATAATAAGATCTAGTATTTTTCAGAGCTTTAGGTTTTGTTGCAAAGTGTTTTGTTAATGGGCTAGGAATCGTTACTCTTAATGTTTTAATAATCCTCTTTTGTCTCTAAACTGCGTAGTCAGGTACACTGAAACCGATGTTTTACGATAGTACGGTCAAAATAAATAATGTGCCTACTTGGTCACCTGGGTTGGTCACGTTTTACGATAGTACGGTCAAAATAAATAATGTGCCTACTTGGTCACCTGGGTTGGTCACGTTTTACGATAGTACGGTCAAAATAAATAATGTGCCTACTTGGTCACCTGGGTTGGTCACGTTTTACGATAGTACGGTCAAAATAAATAATGTGCCTACTTGGTCACCTGGGTTGGTCACGTTTTACGATAGTACGGTCAAAATAAATAATGTGCCTACTTGGTCACCTGGGTTGGTCACGTTTTACGATAGTACGGTCAAAATAAATAATGTGCCTACTTGGTCACCTGGGTTGGTCACGTTTTACGATAGTACGGTCAAAATAAATAATGTGCCTACTTGGTCACCTGGGTTGGTCACGTTTTACGATAGTACGGTCAAAATAAATAATGTGCCTACTTGGTCACCTGGGTTGGTCACGTTTTACGATAGTACGGTCAAAATAAATAATGTGCCTACTTGGTCACCTGGGTTGGTCACGTTTTACGATAGTACGGTCAAAATAAATAATGTGCCTACTTGGTCACCTGGGTTGGTCACGTTTTACGATAGTACGGTCAAAATAAATAATGTGCCTACTTGGTCACCTGGGTTGGTCACGTTTTACGATAGTACGGTCAAAATAAATAATGTGCCTACTTGGTCACCTGGGTTGGTCACGTTTTACGATAGTACGGTCAAAATAAATAATGTGCCTACTTGGTCACCTGGGTTGGTCACGTTTTACGATAGTACGGTCAAAATAAATAATGTGCCTACTTGGTCACCTGGGTTGGTCACGTTTTACGATAGTACGGTCAAAATAAATAATGTGCCTACTTGGTCACCTGGGTTGGTCACGTTTTACGATAGTACGGTCAAAATAAATAATGTGCCTACTTGGTCACCTGGGTTGGTCACGTTTTCAAGGCTGATTACTTTTCTTCACTACCAAATAGCAACACCTTAGTGGTCCGTCACCGAAGAACACCTCATTCTATCGTTATGTCGCGACTAAAGAACCGAGAACTTAAAGCGATGTCTGTGCGTGTTCTGTGGTCGTGTGGTCGAATCCCAATAGTGTATGGTTGCGTGTGTGCAGTGGAGAGCGGGTCGGGGGCCGGGGCGGGCGGCGGCCGGCCGCTGCCGCTGGGCTACTACATGCAGCACGCGCTCAAGGTCGAGGACCAGCTGCCGGCGCCGCCGCCCGCGCACGCGCACGCCGCGCTCTACGACGACGGCGACTACCGCCGGCCGCACGACGCGCCCGAGCGGCTGGAGCGGCCCACCGTCGTGTCGCTGGGCAGCTGAGCGCCCTGGGCGGCCCACCGTCGCTGGGCAGCTGAGCGCCCTGGGCGGCCCACCGTCGCTGGGCAGCTGAGCGCCCTGGGCGGCCCACCGTCGCTGGGCAGCTGAGCGCCTTGGGCGGCCCACCGTCGCTGGGCAGCTGAGCGCCTTGGGCGGCCCACCGTCGCTGGGCAGCTGAGCGCCTTGGGCGGCCCACCGTCGCTGGGCAGCTGAGCGCCTTGGGCGGCCCACCGTCGCTGGGCAGCTGAGCGCCTTGGGCGGCCTACCGTCGTGTCGCTGGGCAGCTGAGCAGCATCTCACCGCCCCGGTGGAACAAACCTCGTGAATCTCTTGATTGCGATCCCGACATAATAATCTAGAATCTCAGTTGTATAAGTTCGTCCGTAGGTCTGATTAGGTAGATGAGTGACGGAGCTCGACCAAAGAGTCGCCGCTAGATGACCAAATATATTGTTGATCGTGTACAGTCGCAGTATCGCGTACATTGTTATAAGGCGAGTATAGGTAGCTGACAGGAGTACAGACGCTATGACGGTATGAAGCGCCCGGTCCAACTGGTGCGACATACCGCAGGTGTCCCCAGTTACACATAGAGTTGACCAGTGCACCCACTGCAATGTCTGGGCAACGCGGCTAACCGAAATACTGAGTGTTCCTATAGGATTACGATGATCAAACCAAGCTGCACTATTGCTTCCCCATATAGCTCAACACCACCTAGCTCGGGCAACGTCGCAAATAATACTAATAAGAAATCGACACTATTATTAAATATTTAAGTAGTCGCGTTCGCGTACAATATTTTAAGATCGTTATTATTCGCTTCATAATATAACATAACAAGGTGGCGCTATCAAAAATATTTATAGCACCGTCTGTGGGCTTACGTAGTAATACTATGATGGTCGGTGTAGGCACGTGTGGTATCGGGATGCATTAATGATGTAACGAGTGTCAAGTGCAGCGAGGCGCGTGCAGCCGTAGGAGGCAGGTTGATGTCGCAGTGGGGACACCGGGCTGGGTCGTGCATCGTGGCCGCATTGTATGGGGAACGTGCGAATGTTTCTGTTACCAAATTATTTGTAAGAGGGACCAATAGACTGTACCAAAACATTCCTAATAATAATGTTGCATTCCTATAATATAATAATATATCAATATATATATATAGATTGGAATTGACCTAGTTTATTAAATAAAATGTTGTTTACATCATAATATGAAGGTACAGTAGAGGCTTCTAATAATAAGTGGTGTTTAAAAGTTGAATATAATATCTTTATACGTGTTGAGATAATGTTAGTTATGTGTAGTGTTATGTGGTAGGCGTAGCTCCATGACTTGTAGTGGCATTCCAAGGAGGCCGGACGGTCGCGCTCTCTCCTCCCAATCCGAATTATATACATATCCGTTATTGTATTGCTCAAGATGTCTCTTAATTATTATTAAGTTTATTGCCCTCGATATGAGGCATTTTTAATAGATATATTGAAGAGTACCTAGGTACTTTATGCATGTTTTCAAAAATAATAATATATGGATATAAATATAATAATATAATGAGCACCGTGTAGTGTGTAGCATTTAATAAAGCCGGGCTCCGTCCAGGTCGCGGAGTGTTCCAGGCATCGATATAAACAGCACGGGGCACTCGCACAATACGCCGCCAGTCGCCACGCAGAAACCTATTCTTCGAAGTCAATTAATACTAAACGAGGTTGACAATAGATTATTTTGTATACGAAAATACAAATTGATAAAAATATGGTACTTGCCCTTAAATTATCACTGACTAATAAACGTGTTACGATGTTCATGAAATAAAATCAATATTCTATTAAAATTATAGGTTTCCGTAACAGGATAATGTTATTTTTGTAAGTTAACCAAGATGACCTTCTGTATGGCGTGTTGTACAAATAGGACATCACAATATATGCCTATAGAATATCGATGCCTTACAACACTTGTAAAATACTCCGGGGCCGCGGCGCGGAGCACTGTGGATACGGTTTGTTGTTATTTAGCAATAGCAGTATTTACAGCAGCGACCACTGCGAGCCGCTGGGCACGTGCAGGTGCCCAGCCCAAACCAGGCTCATCATTATTTATTTAGTGCAGAATGAATTGTATAGTTGAACTGAATCAAATGAATATAATAAGGTTAGCGGCTCTGCAACGGCATGTGTAACTATTGATGTGTCTCAATGGCACACTGTACAGCCACCAGCCACGATGGATCTTATCTGTAAATACATATTTTAATTAATTATAAGCAAATGAAAAGTACATAAACATGAATTAAAAATATCATTTAAAAAATGTTTTATTTGTAAACCTGACAAATAAATAGGTAATGGCAGCGCAACACTGTATGTGATGTCAATGGCAGGAACAGTTTAATTTTATCGCAACCCTTATACTTGTATAACGAGCTCTCTTGTGATCAGGTACCTGACCATGAGCTCGTATTGCAATGATAGTTCAGCTGTGTGACAGTGTCAGATGTATACACGTCAAATAGGTACACCTGTCTCATAATAATAGTAAAACTATCATGGCAATAAAAGCTCATGGTAAGGCCTCAAGTACCTAAACCACCAACTCCAACTACCGCAATATTAAACCTAATTAGGTACACTACCTATCTATCACTTAATAGCTTTTATATTTTATTCAGAACCTACGTTGTCACAGATAGACACTCGCATTATTTATTTGAATATCTAAGAATGACAGTTAAGATTTCGCTTCAAAATAAATATGACAAAAAATATGACAGGTATCGAATAGTATCGAGTAGTACAGAAACACAGAAAGTGCATCCATCACACACCGAATCATTCAAATGAGAAAACCACATCTAGTTGTAGCTTGTTGTGTGTGAAGTCTTTCAAATAAGTTAACCAAGTAGATCCTTATAGTCCACTAAGAGAAAGAGATAAAAAACAAACCTACTCTTTTCTAAATAATACACGAATCAGGTATATGTCCGTGCACGTGTCATATTATCATAGCTATCAGTAAGGGTCTTATAACACCAAGTCCTTGATATGGAGTGGTTTGAGTTTCTTAAAAATGTTAGGTACTGTGATTTTTCGCACCATGAGCTTTACTGTGATGGAAAACACTGTCAGGAAACCTCCGTAGGTATGCTATATAAATATAGCTTAAGGTAAATTATAGCTTAATTAGTGGAATGTTTCGTCAGAATTCTTTCTGTACTTTTTGAGTGACAAACATGTTCATTCATATCCTCGCCACCCACTACTGACTGTCACGTCACATTTATAATACCTTGAAGCCAGAAGATTCATGTGTACTCAGTATCAACAATAAATGTATGATTTGATTTTTAAATAGCTCTATCCTCAGTTTAATATCAATAAGTTGCAAAAGTTCCAAAGGTAGGTAAGTAAGTACATACGTTTCTAAAATATTATCAAATAATGGTAGGTAAGTAAGTACTTACCTACCATTTTGGAATCTACCTTATATGGACGGACATGTTTAAAAAAAAATTGCAGCTAGGTTTCGATACATTTAATTTAATTTGATACCAAACGAAATCGAACTTGGGAAGAAATTGCAGAAACACGTTTTTTTTGTTTTAGCATTCAACAATAAATATGAACAGTAATAGCGCATACTGAAGAATATCATCATCAATTCATATAAATTCATATAAATTCCTTCATTTGGTATCACGGTGACCGAGTACCTAAGTTCCCAAAGCTGGAAATTCTATAAATAGTGTGATAAGAGACAGTTGCAAGTTGAAGAATGATGTGGTGATTAGAATTCAAATAAGTATGTTGAGATGGTTTGGACATATCGAAAGGATGAGTGAAAGGCGATTAACGAAACAAATTTATAGAGCGAATGTGAGCGGTAGAGGGCGTTCAAGCCAAAACTACTATGACAAAATTTATTGTATTTTTCAGAAAGGTCGAATTCGGGGCATTCGTAACCGAAGAAAGTGTATGAAAAAATGCATAAATGTGGATGAAGCGAAAGAAGTATGTAAGGATGTGGCAAAACGGTGGTCTCTGCCTATCCCCATGGGATACAGGCGTGAGAATATGTATTTATGTATTGTATGTATGCCAGGATTTATTAAATTTAAGGGCTAATACATTTTATTTTCCACTTTAAAAGGTTTTTATTACAGACTAATGGCAAATTATTGTAGCCTCAGTTGATATAAGTACTGGAAAACGTGAAAACAATGTAAGAAAGTACGTATTCTATTTTCACCAATAATCAAATAATACAAGTAGCTTCGTCAGCGTCACTTACACCCGTTGTGGAGCTGCCTACTCTGATTGGGGATAAAAGCATTTTGACATTGAACATTTTGCGAAGTTCTTAATTGACTCACAGGTATTTTAGACGTAGAACTCATGTTTCATATATTACTTGTATGTATACCAAATGGTAATAATGTAAAAATGAGGTGAGGCTGGTAGGTATTATATGTATTTATGTAGCGGCTCTCGTAGCGGACTGCAGCGGCATGAGGAGAGTGTGCAGGGGCGAGGAGAGACGGGAGGGGGGCGGCGAGGGGAGAACATGGCGGCGGCCGCTTATCAGCGAGCATCGCGTCACGTGCCTCGCCCGCCCCGCGGCCCTCGCACGCTCTTTATTAGCTTTTCACGGAAAAATATTCGACAAAAAACAACTGATAAGATCACGATGAGGTCGAGCGGCGCCCATCAATAATCCGTCGATGTATCGAGCGCCTATCAGATCCGGAGCGCGGATTAGGTACCGAGCTCTGCGTCACCTCACTGTTCACTCCACTCAATAACACGCACACGACACTCCACTGAGCGCGATTGGGGCCGCTCCAAATAGGGCGAGCCGTCGCTACACGCGCTGCACTACTTAGCTAATGTTATGTTAGTATGACTCCCGCACTAGGAACGCTACCCGAAGTGGAGGTCCGTCTTCAGTGGGTAGCTTGGTATACATCGATGCGGTGGTTGCGCTGGCGCTGTAGCAACTGTAATGAGTCCTCGGTACAGATACGCGCTCTCGTAATCAAATCTGTAGGCCTTCTATCTGATAATTACTCGGTATCAGGGATGGTATCGCGGTATCTCAGGCCCAGAGATAGTCGCGCGACACCAGCCCTCGCCCTCGGCGCGGCTCCAGGCCGCGGCCGATGGGAGGGGGGAGGGGGGGCCGGTGGCGTCGTTCCCTACAAATATTTGCTTAGCGCTCGTCGCCGTTGTTTGCTCGCGTTATCACGTCACTCGCGAACACACCCAGTAAGCGCGGCGCACACGGAGCCGCATCGCTTGCACAACGCTCTACGACACTACTCATGCACCTCATGGACCCTAATGTCCAAACAAACACAATAGTACATACGAGGTACGATGCCAGCGTGTTACTATGATAAGCTTCAAATCGAAGAGCTGTTATAAGGCAGCATGCACCGCGCCGCCGCACGTACACAGGCAATAGAACATCAAATGCATGTTTACAGGCTAACAGCTGTTTCACTAGATACTGTATCTGCTAGATACGATTACCTATCAAAAGTTTAAGATAACCGGTCACACATTAGCGCCTAGTTAAGATAAACAAGATAACAATTTGCATATCTAAAGAAAGCCGCGATATCCGAGTGTTATATCAATGGGGTCGTTGCACTAAGCTACTATCGCACCTCCCAGGAAGGCGAGGGACTGCCCGTTGAAAAGATTAGAAACATCTTAGGCACCAAATGAATGCAATACTGTCTTTCTCTGAAAGATCGGTTAACATAATGCTGCACAATGCACGTGACTACTCCAAGCTCCGAACATGATCTTCAATCCACGAGGCATCGATAGAGGGAGACGTTGATGACTGTTCAGACGTTATATTGTTTTAAGATAGTTTAAATGGAAATAAACTAATAACAGGGTCTATACCATAATTGTTTCGATACAGTAAAGTAACGGAATTGTGTGGGTGTAGTTTTGTGTCACATGAAAAAACCAATTTACATACCCTGAAGCAGGACACTTTAGAAATCATTCCGAATATGATTAAATCATATTTGGAATGATTTCTAAAATCTAAATTTTGTCTAGCAGTGATTTCAGATAAGATGGCGCCGCGGGCGCAGTGTTGTAAGTCCGCACTGCCCCACATACCTGTCCAATTGTGCAACTCGCTGCGGCCCGCAGAGGGGATACGAGTGACCTGTCATATTATGTGCAGGACTTTAGTTCTAAGTGATTTCACATTCAATGACGCTTGATGAATGATAGTTCCTTAAATTTATTCTTTCTTAAGCGGTTGCAGTGAACGCAGCCAAAGCTCCGAGGACTGCTACCTGCAGTTGAGAGTAGGCATCCTCTCATGACCTGCACGACATGAGTGACACCCGCTGAAGTGGGACTTATCAGGCGAGCGGTGTTATTGACGTGAGCTGTCAGCACAACTGTCAAACACCAAGATAAGGCAGTCCCGCACCTGACGGGCGAGTGTCTCTCACATGATCTCAAGTACCTACTACCCGCGCAAGGCGAACAAACACGTTTGCCAAATACTTAAGGTCGTTTTTAACGCCAAAGACAGGACGTGGACCGAATCATTTGAAATTCCTAATACTAAATTAGATTTATTCGATGATGTACCCTATTGCATTCAATCAAATACAAAATAGGTAGGTACACCACGTACCTGCCTATTTTGTATCAATACCCACACTTTATACATTGTATTGTATTGATGAAATGTACATGATTCCTGGCTGAGTTTACTATCGGTTCTTCTCAGAAGGCTTCTTTCGATATTTATAAGTGCCTTACGAAGGACATGAATAAATATTTTTAATTTTAATGCTGCCCACGCAGGATAGTAATTCCAAGTGATTTCCTGGATCATATATTCCAAGAAAAATATGGTTAAAAACTAAATGAACCCAGGGATTTTTATTGTTACCCCTAAATGATACCTAAGGGTGATCCATCCCAAAAATAAATGGAAATACAACGTTTACAGGTCCAGCTAGTTTATACATGTATTGTCAGAGGAGGTAGGAATACTTATAGTACTCCAATATACCTCCAGTTATGGACAAGTCCTATGTAATAGGGGGCGAGTCTATTAGCATTAACCGGGCACTAATCCAGACTATGGAATACTACTAGGAAATTACAAATGGAAAACCCAATATCACATTGCCTGTCTCTAGAATCGAACCCAACAAAACCTCGTGTTCCGAAGAAATTCCGTGAAACGAAGCATGCATAAATAATGGGGGGCAACTTAAATATGAGATCAAACGAAAATATAAATGAAACAGAATGCGCCAGTCATTTGACAAGTAATACAATAACAAGAATGAGCTGTATGAATCATTGGGCATCGAGTGGCATCGCTCGTCGTCGTAGGCACTAACGTGAGTCTAGGTAGATACGGACGCTGAAATGCTTATCGCGAGCCAAGTGCGGCCAGATAAGACAAGGGCCTGATCGCGGCCAGTGTTGACTCCAGGTTCGTGCTGCGGCCCTTACATCAGGAGCAGACATACCTACCCAATTATTACTTTATTCAATACCTCTAATATTATATGATATTATATATTTATCTAATCAATATAGCCTTAAACTATTTACAAGAAAACTTGGCCCAAATCGGTGTCTCTCGGGATCGTGCCAAGAAGGCTGGCAGCATTGCCACGTTGAATAGCAATGCTGATTCTCGGAGCGAGAAAAGCCCCAGCCCGCTTGTCACGAGAAGCTATATATAATAGTATATTGTCATTCGGTGGTAAATGTATGCAAGGCAAACTGCTATCTTAAACAGTAGATCCCGTTTTGCTTTTCATCTATCATATTATGACCTTATGACTTTATCTGTTTGGAAAATATTTCCTCCATTTGTGCATTGGAACTGTCCATGGTTTATATTATCTTTTTGTGATTCTGAAGTATAGTGAAATATAACGGCGACAAGTAATTCCAGATCCTTACTACCTACTTCTTAGTATACTATCCTTCGTCGAGTTTATAGCCCTGTATGATAATACCATCCTGTCAACTAAGATGAAAGATGCTTTGCTTTGAAAATCGCAGAAAATCGCTGGGTCTGATATAGATAGTAAAATTAGGATTGGCACTACATATTGACAGCACACCTGTGTAGGTGTGCACAAGTACACAATTCCGGTGATTATGTAACCTTGGGTGTTTCCCTGGTGGAGGTAGGTATTGGGCGACACACATGGCCTCGCGTAGTATGTGACGTGGCTCCTTCAGTGAGTCACGTCAAGTTCCGCGATTCAACCGACCGTGTGTCACACTACATTCAGCTGGTGGTCAGTGGGCATGGTGGCCAGGCTCCAGCTAAGGTGGGGGTGGGTGTTCGTGGCGCAGGGTCACTGGGTGCGGTAACCAGGCTCCAGCGGCGGACCTCGATAACAGCTGTGTCGCCTGTAATTAGAGCGATGATCGATGTCTCAAGTAATCCTCTAATTGATTAGATACCCGCTTTCAGCGCATTACGGTTTATCAACATTTTTATTGTTAAGATATGCATCGTAAATACAATAATATAATTGCGTTCGGTATCAGTAGGTACCTAAGTAATATTACTGACATAAATTCATGGATAACTTAAGGATTATTTTCATGTACGGAGAGCGTGAGTTCTGTTGGAATTAGTTTTGTCTTGGTACACATTCCTATCTTTGTACCTTTTGCTACAAAGCAACTTTATTTTATTTGCTCTCAGGAGCTTCAAATTAATGGTTCATAACAGGAAGACATCACCAAAAAAGGTGTAGATAGCTCGCGTGGGTATTAGATATTGTAGAACTGTCTCACACCGCAGTATTGTGCTTTGATACTGATGCCTTGATAACTTTCATAATCAGAGATGATTCCTTGATTACTACCTAATGGTAGTAAGTGATTGTGAAATTATTGATAAGCCTACCAAACCGGTACCTATCACTAACAAGTTGAGTCGCGATGTGATACCCGATCTCATTGATGTAGCTCGCTAGGCCTCTCGACCAGGTCTGAAAACTGCGTTACTGAGGATGTCATTGCAGCCAGCCACAACGTACACCTTGTAGCACACTCAGACCTCATCCCTTTTTTTGATCGAGGGAGTTTGTTTGTCGCCCATATCTTTGAATTTATTCGCTTCTTAGTTCTTCCCACCCCTCTCAATATGGTTAAAAAAGCCTATCTTCCTGCCTCCAGCGAGCCAGAGTGAACGTGATGATGGGGGCAGCTGAGCCAATAGTCAATACCGCAGCGTGTGATCTAGTTTATATAACGTTTATGGGTCATGCGATATAAGTATGTACAATTTTACGACAACACGCAATAATTAGCGCAATTTGTGAACACTTTCAGAAATACTTATTAAATTTCAGATAAAATAATGTTGATCGATTCGCATTAATTCTCGAAAACCGAAAAGTAACTAATTGTATGACTTGGTGAGGGTCTGCATTCCACTCAATCCATGTGTCATTAATATTCCTGGATACTTAATAACTAGGCACGAAATGTACTTACATAATATCTAGGTATACCTACTTGTATGCAACGCCACCGTACTTACGACTGAATTGTTGACGTGGCTACTGTGGCCTTCTTCATTTCATGCTTTCAGAAGAAAGTAAGAAGATCAATGCTTGTTGAGCATTCGCACTAGGAAATACCACCGCAGTTTGAAGAGGTTCATAGTATTCTATGTTATTATTTCTGAGTTTGGTGGTGAAATGAAGGGATTAGTCAGCAGTATTGCTGAAGAGCGGTGAAGAGCGCGTAGCGGTGGAAAAAGTGTGGGGGCGCGGGGGCGGCGGGCGTTAGTTGGCTCGACCAATGAGCGTGCAGAGCGACACGCACACAGGTGCACGGTGGCACACACACAGGAGCGCGCGCGGGGAAAGCTCGCTGGAAAACCTGCGACGACACACAGAGAGCGCGGGCCCGCGACACTGCCCGCCGGAACAACGCGCCGCGCCGCGCACGCGCACCTCACTCAGTGAACTGGACCCGGAGCACTCAGTGCCTGTGATACATATTGTGTAGTGGTGTTCGTATAGACTCGACACGAGGACACATTGGACTACATTGAACATTTATAGTGCAAAACGGTTTATTATACCAAAGGTGAGTTGTGATATAATGCATCTATAATGACAAGAATATGGAACCGATTGTTTCTGTATATTTAGTGATAATAAACACGTAACGCCAGATTTGATAATGTTTGGGTGTGGAACATGCTATAACTTGACATATTAATATTTGTTATAGCCCACCACTCACCCACCTAACCGTCCTAGTCGAGGACGCAATAAACATCCAGAACATCTCAGTATACAAACACCTTATTATATTGTTTTTGTTTTTACTAACATTATTTTTAATCAAAGAATAGGGGGTGTGGTTAGATACTTCTTTTGTTCATTCATTTCAATTAGTAAGGCGTAATTGTTATTATATTCATCATCAGCATATACAATAAATTGCACTTTTGCGCACATATGTACAAATATGCTATCCTATAACGTAGAAGAATCCCATGCACATTAGGAAGCAATGTATATTATATTAATAATTATTATATTATCTGCGCTGATTTTACTGCATGTATTAATTAAGCCACGTTATGTACGTTATATTTTTCGGGATAACATAAAGAGCTACGGGAACAGGCCCAAACCACCATGTTGGAGGTCCGTCCTATCAAATGATATCTAGAGCTTACATAATATTAACAATATTGACTGGTGCTACGACATCATATCTGCTGTAACCATCTGAGCCTAATATTGTTACCAATTCAATAGAATACTTATTATCATTATTTTTATGATTGCATGGGCGGATTGAAAATATAGTATTATGCATCTAAAATTTCTCTCAACTTCTTTTCTTCACAATGTTGGCTTATAATGAGAATCGTGTAGCATTCTGATTATAAGCTGAAATTGTATTTTCTTTTCTTTATATCTGACCCACGTACAACATGAGCTGTAGTGAGGTGATGCTTCCGAGAAGAGATACAATTAGATACGAGAATAATAATTGATCAGATACAGAATTGATAAAGTCTCTATGTACTTACCACTCACCTGCGACTCTGAAAGTGTCACAGTCTACTGCTTATTATATTAATTAAAATAAAAAATAAATATGCTCACGCCATCGCAGAACAGTCCCTGAAGGGGTAAGCAGAGGTGGTGTAACAACAGCACCCACATTTCACCGAATACGATTAAGTGCCAATGTGATAGAGGTTGAGTCCAACACCATCTCAGGCACTAAGTATATATACGTCTTTGAATTACTATTCAGACATGAGCAGCTTTCAGCTCAAGATGCACATAAGTTTTTAGAAAATCATTTTTACAAAATACAGGATCCACTAGGATTGCTTCGCTTGTATAGCAGGCGGCAATAGCAAAGAAGCAAAGAGCCGCTTTGCTTCTGATTATTGTACATGGATATGTTCTGGTCATACATTCTTTCATAGAGTGAATCATTTTCTTCAACGCATTATCATGATGTGAAAATAGCAGGTGGAACATGAAGTGAACAATGGTACATTTAAAGTGTTTAGATTCGCAGACTCGTTAAAGACTCGCAATGCTGCAGGTTTTTTTATTAAATGCATTATGTTCGCCGACCCACAATTACACGGACGATTAAGACAAAGATAAAGTTACGACTCTCTCGTTGGTCAGCATAATTCGGTAAGAGACAATAAAATAACATCAGGGTGGGCTCGTGCTAAGTGCTTTTTCCCTGACTACTTACGGCGAAGCAAAAAGGAGGTATTGAATTTGTAGAAATGTATTTAAAGAGTGAATGTTTGCACAACAAATACGTTACAAATACAAATACGTGCAACTGCTTCGCATACGACATCGTTAGAGTATCTTGACTTGTATCAGAGACAGCATATGTAGTCACGAGCATTGGCGAAGAGTTCACCACTATAGGATGTCCGGGGCGTGCGGCGACGAGCGTAGTCAGTGAGGTCGGTGTTGGGTGGTGGGTGCTAGGCGCTGGGTGCAGCCAGGAGCAGCGGGAGTGGGCGAGGGGTTCAGTGCACGCCGGCCGGGCGGTTATCGCGGCATCACGCGAGCAAACATCGCTCGCCATAAAGTCCCGGCGCGACACAAACACCCGACACCGCAGCGCTCGATCATTCACTCTATTTTCCACCACATATTTACACATCTGTTGTGCAACACAAAATTTAACCGTATACTGTTGGAAAAAACCTCATAATCGTAAGTGGGTCGCGTTGTTTGTTCGCTGTGATGAGCACACAGCGCCGCGCTCCTTCCGCTGCGGCCGCACTCCGCTCTTATACACACTATCAATATAATGATGTTCACTTTATTATTATGTAAAATACAACGTGTGAGGTATTCAACGTCACGTTTTATTCGTTTTGTATGTCCCTTGTATCTTACTTCCTCCAAAAAATACGTAACTGCAAGCTGAGTTGTGCCACTAATCCCCATTGAAAATTTCAATCGTACCTACTTTTATGTTCCAAAAAATATTACTTAGAGAGTCTTTACTGAAGTCAATATTGAAAACCCCAGTGGATGGACTTTTATTGACCTGAAGAAGTCTTTTTTCGCAGATGTCTGCAATGGTTGTTACTTAAATAGTTCAAATTCATTCTACATTTACTTAGCATATAATTGGGAAAGCATTTATCGCCGGCGGTGTGGTGTGTTACCATAATGATGAGGCCGTGTATGTTATTGTATGAAGCTCGGCGAGGGGTCGCGGTGTAGCGTGGCTCGCGGCGGAGAGCGCAAACACCGTCGCCGCCGGCGCCGCCGCGTCGAGAGCCTTCCCTATTTGTACAACTATTTCCGCACCAGTTTGGCTCTTCCGCTCAAAATACCAGCTTTTTACGAATCATAAAACCAATAATTTAGCTCAACAGAATACTAAACTATATGACATGGTTTTACGTGTTTATCAAAAGTATCCATAATATATGCTCACACTTTTCCACAAGGCATGAATCACAGGCACCTTTGCCTGCGGAGCTCAATAAAATGAATTTTCATTTATCATCGATAATATTACATTCTTGTAGGTTAGTTATGGAAAACGTGGAGCAAATGAATGTAGAGCAAAGGGGAGAGGAGGGTCGTGAACAGGAAAGCGGAGAGGCGAGGGCGGAGGAGGCACTGCAGCTTGTGAAGAGCGAGGAGCGCGGGGGCGAGCCGGGGGGTGCGGGGGGAGCGCCGCCGCACTCCGTCATCACCTCGCGGCGCGCGCTGCGCACCATCACCGCCGCCGGACACATCACCACCGACCACGCGCCCGACGACGCCGTCAAGGACGAGCCCCAAGACCAACCGCCGCTCGAACATGACCATCAACAGTACGCCCCTAAGCTCGAGGACCCAGGTACAATCACCGACCAATTTAGTAATAAATCCGTATCGATTGAGACTCGGTATTCCAAAAGATATTTGATATATTTTGCTGCTGCAAAAGCAAATACTCTTATTAATTTGCACTAACAGCATTAGAAAGCAACGAGAATCGGGAGGTGAGCCAGTACGACGAGGAGCGGCTGCGACTCGCGGAGGCGGAGACGGCGCGCTACCTGTCTTTCAAGCAGGAGCCGTACCGCGCGTCACCCGCGCCACCGGCCGACAAGCGCGCGCCCCCGCAGTACGCGCGGCCACCGCAACGCGCGCCCTACCCGCGCTCGCTGGCGCTGCGCTACGGCGCGCCGCACCACGTCATCGTGGCGCAGGACGCCGAGCCCGATGACGCGCAGCACGAGGCCTTCCTCGCGCACAAAGACAAGGAGCAGCTGCAGGCCTACGGCCCGGGTGACGGCGCGCCGCCACTCGACGGTCGCCAGTACGCCGCCGTGCTCGGTGACCAAGCGGCCTCCACCGCGCTTGAGATGATCCAGACCACGGCGCTCAACAACCAGCAGGCGGTCGGCGTGGCCTACCAGCAGGTGAAGTACGAGGCGCGCGCCGAGGGCGAGCCGCGCCCCACCACGTACGCCAGCCTGCAGCCCGTGACCTCGGTGCACGGCGGGTACACGTACGCCAGCCAGAGCCCGCAGTATGGCGGCGGCGGCTACGGGGCCTACTCGGGCGGCGGCAAGGAGCTGCTCACGCTGTACGGCGGCGCGGGTAGCGGAAGTGGCGCGCGCGGGGACGAGTCTCCCCCCGGCCAGCTGCTCTACCGCAGCGACCCCACGCTCTCCTCGTCCTCGTTGACGGCGCGTGGCGCCCACGTCGTCTATGGCTCCGTGGTGCCCCAGTCGCAGGCCGTGTACGAGGCGCCGCCCAGTCCCAACTCACAGCAGGTAAGTTACTCGCATTATTTCTATTGTAAGTGTTTGGTAGTTCCGAAATTATTAAAACTATAATTACTTATATATATCAGGTGACGCTGTACACGCACGGTAACACGGTGCAGTACAAGGTGGGCGGCGAGCACTACCTTGGTCAGGGTGGCGGCGTTGAGTACGTGCCGGTGTCGGGCTACGAGGGAGGCCTACTGGTCGAGGGGTACCCCGCGCCCTCGCAGCCCTGGCCCGCGCACAACCTGCTGCCTATCGACGACGGCTTCGATCCTAGTAAGATCCACACGCATCATCTTATATTTTATAAATCAGTTAATCTTACTTCTAAATTATGCGTGCGTTATATATAGGTATGGCTGGAATGGGCGAAGTGAAGGAGTGTGTGAATTGCGCGGCGGCCACCACGCCGCTGTGGCGTCGAGACGGTACCGGCCACTACCTGTGCAACGCGTGCGGCCTCTACACGCGCATCAACGGCGTTAACCGACCACCACTCAAGGGACAGAAGGCCAAGCCGCAGCAAGCACTTGTGAGTACCAAGCACCCTTACACTTTTTGTGATCTCGATCATTCGAAATCTTCAGCTACGTTATAATATGGTATGTGTGTTGTAGCCAACGAACGGCAACCGGCGCGTCGGGGTGACCTGCGCCAACTGCCGCACCTCGAACACGACGCTGTGGCGGCGCAACAACAACGGCGAGCCTGTGTGCAACGCGTGCGGCCTTTACTACAAACTGCACAATGTGAGTATATCTAGCATTATCGCATACATTTATTTTTGCATACGAATTAATGTAAACTGAGGTGGTCGTGACGAACAGCTTACGGCGTGTTGTGTGTATTAATATTAAGCAAAGGTGATAGCATATCACGCTAGAATATGCGGTGGTATCGGGTGATAGTGCACCGATTACGGGTGTGATGATTAGGCGCGCGGAGCAGGTATCTAATCGGCGCTGCACTCAGTTATCAGGGAACTCCTCGGCAAATATTGGGTCTGTATAAAAAAATCAAAACACAGGGTCTCATCTAATCTCGCGAGATAAAACGCGGGGCTACCGACTGATAGAGAATTATCATGTGCGACCACGAATATTCATAATGAGATAAATAATCTTTTATCAATTATCTCCTCGTGGGTAGATACGCTTGTTTAAAGGATGATAGGAGTGCGTGGCGGGAGATTACGAGGAGTTCCCCACGTGGCGGTGCGGTATCTGAGGCGAGGCCTGTTGCAGGTGAACCGGCCTCTAAGCATGAAGAAGGACGGCATCCAGACGCGCAAGCGCAAGCCGAAGAGCATGGGCGGCGGGCACGGCGGCGTGGCGCGGGCGGGCGGCGCCGGGCTCTCGGGTACGTTGTGGTGAGGGGCGGGGGGTGCCCTCGGCCGAGCTAACCGTGTGTGTGCTCCGCAGTGGAG
Source organism: Watsonalla binaria (assembly GCA_929442735.1). Taxonomy (NCBI): domain Eukaryota; kingdom Metazoa; phylum Arthropoda; class Insecta; order Lepidoptera; family Drepanidae; genus Watsonalla; species Watsonalla binaria. Next base: position 13,041,450 of record OV838923.1, on the reverse strand, counting down.
GCACACTCGCACAAGGTGCTGCCTCCGCTGTACGCGGCCGTGGAGGGCGCGGCGCCGCTGCTGCTGCTGCCCGCGCCGACACACCACGCCGACATGTGAGTCACTCCTCCGCACCGCTGACGCACCTCGGATGCCCTCTCTCGCTACCTTCCTCTCTCTGCTGTGTTTCTTAGATTCTCTACCGCACATTGGCTTCTAGAATCTGTTTACTCCTTACCTTAAAACTATCTAGTTCTATGCAGTCTCTTCACGCTGTAAGTAGTAAGGTCATTAAAATTTGTAACTTTAGTTAATGTCAGTTTGTAGTAACCCACAGCCCGATAAATTGGTAATGTGGCCGCTTGTTTCCTCGCGGTGAGGCAGTGCCGTGGGAGCGAGTAGTGACGGCGGCGTGTGTTGCAGGGTACCAGCGCTAGAGCGCGCGGGCGCCGGGGCCGCGGCGGCGCACTACCGCCCGCCGTAACGCGCCGGGAACATTCCGCGCTGAACGTTATCATCGCTATATTGAGGTTTCCTTATCTGTATATACAATGTTTTTAAGTAATCATAGGCTTTAGTTAATTGTCTTCATGTAGCTGCGAGACCGTAGAAATGGAATTAAATGACAAACTGCCGGCCGTGTGCTCTACAGATTACATGATTTACATGAGTATAATTGTGAGCGGAGGCATTCTTAGTGACAAGTGCATACATCACTATTACAGGTACAACATTATGCATAGGTTTAATATAAATCTTGCTACTTAGGCTAGTAAAATATTGTGACGAATTTATTACAATAATACATTATAATAAAATTTGTATTAGATGAGTTGTGGATGTTTGTATATGCGGGTGTCTGTGTGTGTGAATGTGTGTATTAGAGTGCGTGGTTATTGTTTATAAGAATACTGTTGAATCGTTGACCTCTTAATGTATTTATGTTTTTAATTTAATTGTTTTATATCTCCATGGTTGTCGGGCGAGTGTGTGTGATTTGTAAAGTGACTGTCAATAATAATGTTGCTCGATATGACATCTTTTTTTGAGTTATGTTACAACCTTTATTTGTTATATATAGTGATCTTAACGCCTGATCCCGCAGTATCGAGAATCAGGCGCATTGGGTAGTCCAACGCCACATTTACAACAATTTGTTGACCTCTTAAAGCCTGCTCCAGTGATTGACAAGTGCACTGTTATAGCGTTGTAACTGGGTCGAAACAATAAAGCATAATAGCCAACTACAAGTTGGTTCAGTAATTCAAACATGGTCATAAACTTGCATGTCCTGCGGCCTACGCTGTAGCTACTGTGCTACGTTGTAGCTACGAGCCTGCTACGAACCACTGTAGGCCTGCTACATCCGTAGCGTTTCTCGTCCTAACTGGGAATAGGAACAAGGAACAATATTTTTCTTAAATACACATTTTGTTCACAAACAGAACTGAATTATCTGTGTTATGTGTGTATGTAATAAAACAAGCCCAGAGTCACTGTTCTCTTGGCATTACATAACACATTACAACACTCTTCATTGAGCCATCTCTCTAAACTGTTTTCGTAAATAAATCACAATACTAATATCCCATTTTATATTTACTTAAACTTCTATAAGGCTATTATGATATATTTGTACTGTATAATTAGTGATTAAACGAACTTACCTGAGGGTCTAGTGTGAGTTTTTCACTGCCGCCGTCACAAGTCACCGCGTCAACGTAAACGCAGATTTGTATAGGATCGAAACAGCGCCGTCTGTCGGCCTAAAGATGACACTATTGTGAGCCCATACAAGACTGCGTTTACGTTGACGCGATGACTTGTGACGGCGATTAATGAAAACTTTTTAGAAATCTCGCACTAGGCACTCTGTTCGTGATGTTCAATCACAATTATACGCGGGCTCCGTCTGAAGAAGTTAGTATCTTATTTACATACTATACTATTACATACTATAACAGATTTACTGTATCTTCTTGTACACTAATCTCGAAGACGGAGCTGAAGTATAATTTCAACTATCTAACAAGTTAAAAGAAGGAAGAGATATTTTAAGTATCAATATTAAGTATGCCGCATTAAACAGGCAATTATTGGCTTACTGTCCTAACGAATTGAACTCAATCAATCAGTGGTAATATTTGATCGGAATCATCAACGTGACGTCATAAAATGAATTGTTATTATGTATGTCATTTAGAAATGCCTGACTTTTAAAATGAAAATAAATTTGCAGCGAACAAGTTTCAAATTGAACTACATTAGGCTATTGTCAGACCCACGATAGGTAGCATCTAATACACCAGTCCCGTTATACTAATCACTCACATCCGTACAATTTAATGAAGATCCAAGTTCTTGGGTCAATACCAAAAGTACTTTCTTAGATAGTAAGTTTATAGTAAGCAGTCAACATGACCTCGGCGGTAATTCACAGTGAGCGCTCGCACAGGTATTCTGCACTCAATCGACTTATTACTGGATTATAGATAAGAATAAAATAATATTTTGCAACCAAATTTGATCACGTACCAGACTAACGACGCACATATCGACACATGCACATGACAATATGACCTCTAAATGTAAGTATTGTAATATCTAGTCCTTCGCGTATCCCTTGCCAATATGATTGACGCATGCATATAATATAAGCATGGTAGTTCGTCATAAATTATGATAGATATATAGACTTCATGCAGAGTGTAGCGTCAATAATGGATGAGCCTGTATTGTGTACCAATATTCCAACCCCGTAGTTGAAGGGTAAGCATTATTTTTTTTATAAACACTTGTTATAACAAATCTTTTCCAAATGTTTTTGTTTGTCTGATATTAAATATTTTTTATGGAAACTTGCGTGTGATCCAAGAGGTTATATATAGCTGCCCATATTTTTTAAAACTTAACACCTTGATGAATATTTCAAATAGGTCATCAATATCAATATATCATTATTGTTTTAAGATAAGTACGTATATGTGATATGCGGCTCTAAAAATATTAATAAAAGAAACGTACCGGTTCCCAAAGGTGTAAGCATAGGTGTTACAACACCCACATTTCGTCGAATTGACTAAGACGTCTACGTGACAAATGGTGAGCTCATCGCCCTGTACATCAAGCTTAGTCACTATACATAAGTCTTTATATCTATTTTCAGACATATGCAGGTTTCCTCACGATGTTTCCTTCACCTTAAAGCTCATGACATGGAAATCCGTACACTTAAGTTTTCAGAAAAACTCTGGGTTATTTCGTTGCTTGCGCACCCTGGCTTCTGCTCAAACCACTCGGCCATCACCTCAGAACCAACTATTATAGTTTGAACTAAAATAGAGTGTTACTGTTTCATGTTGAAAACTGTGTGGTACTGGCTCAACTACAATAACTAATTTAGATACTGTGACGCAAGTTAGATGCAAGTCCGAATCCCAGCGAGGCTTCTACCAATCAGTTTTTCTTAAAACTTATATGCTGTGATTTCACACCACGTTCTTCAAAGTAATTCAAAGACATAGCACATTCACTGCTAACATTTCAACTTCTTAATAAATTCTCTAACAGTTGGACGCACATACGCGTCGTTAGCAGTGAACGCGATAGACACCTACTTTTCCCTTACCTCTACCTTACCTATCCCTATGGGGAATACAGGCGTGAGCATATGTATGTATGGTTAACAAATATATAAATAACATAACTATCGCTACATGGTGTACACTTGGTATTGTATATTTGTAATAGCCAAATAAAACATTGTAATCTTTACACTTTCATAAAAATCGACTTCCGCAAATGAACACTTGATTCTTTTCAATATAAATGAATTTTGTTTGTACATCGAGTAAGTGCCATATTGGTATCCTTTATGATTTACATACTTGTGCCTGAAGAGTTGAGGCTCCCGATATGCTTCCTATAATATATTCTAATCTAGGTACATCATGGTCGAAGTTGAAGTGTGTTCATTACTGCCATCTACCTTTATTTCGAGAAACTAGGTAGGTACGAGGCTCACACACCTAGCAAGCAGAGCATAACAAAGCTAAACTATTTTTAAACGTTATGCAAAATGATTTCCTCGACATATTTAGATCAGTAGGAACATACAGTGCTTGATATCACATACAAAATGATACGTGGACAATACTGGACACGATACCTGTAAATGGGAATTTTATGATTAGGCGTCGTTGTCTTATTCATAATTATTATAACGCCTACGCAGCGCTAACCGGCGCGGCGTAGAAACAGTAAAACGTGATTATGCTCCGGTCATAATGTTACATTCAGATAATTTTAAAACGAAGCGATAGATGGCGCTACGGGTATATTTATCACACAAACCGGTAGATGGCGCTACAAGGCAAGTCTACGAGATTGGTTTATAAAAATTTCTTTTATTTTTCTTTACTAAAAAGCCGTGGTAGCCTTGTCCCTAATCCCTGCGGGGCTTATAGCAATCAGGTTTTCTAAAAACTTATGTGCAGTCATTTCAGCGAAGGAAAACATCGCGAGGAAGCCTGCATATGTCTGAGAAGTAATTCAAAGACGTATGTATAGTGACTGAGACGGCGATGGACTCACTATCTATCACGTCGGCACCTAATCATCTTGTGTGAAAAGTGTGTGTTTTTATTACAACACCTCTGCCTACCCCTTCGGGGAATACAGGCGTGAGTATATGTATGTATAAATGTTTGTTTCATTATACTGGCTGTGCCCCGCGGTTTCACCCGCGTCGACTTAATTTCATTAGTGGCTTTTTTCACGGATACTGAATTTTAAAAAGTAGCCTTAGGCAGTCCTTGTAACATCAGTGAGAGTCCCATTAAGTCCAGCTGTTACAGAAATTACTCGGAACAAACAAACATTTTTTATGTATACTTAGTGAAGAGCAGTTTATTTGGAATTACAAACAGACACTTCAATTTTGTTTATCTGTATAGAATGGAATAGCAACCATGGACCAGGCCTCGCATTACTTTGCGTTTCGATTATTAAATACTAAGTAGTACTTAACGACTTATTTACAAAACGCTGATTTTTAATTACTATCTATAAATATAATATAAGATTTAAAACAATAAACCCACTGGAGTTCAACTCCTAAATAATAGTAAGAATCATCTTATGATCCGTAATGTACGAAAAGGGCGACTTCACTGTATACCACTTAAAGATTAGGTAATTGTATGTATTAATGCAGTAGTTTGCAGGGGTTTCCTGCGACTTCACCCGCTTCATTTACCTATTGAAGCACACGTTTCAGCGGAATCATATTAGCAGGTTATTTAGGAAAAGTAACAGACAGACAAATATAATACTTGCTTTTGTAGTAAGCTTTCGAATATAATATATTCATTATATATTCATTATATTCGAAATACGTCTACATCTAAGCAAATGTAATAAAGGTTCATGTTACTAATGTAATAGAAGATAGTATATTATGTATAATAAGAATGTAGGATAAATTACAGTCTGAGTATAACACCTATTATAAAATGCATGAAAACTTAGAAATCTATATCTATACATTTACATATACTTACATACATACATATACTTACTTACAGATAAATAAAATTGAAGTGTCTGTTTGTAATTCCAAAATTACAGCTTCTCTCTAAATACATATGAAAGTATACACGGTACTAAAATAGAAAAACCAATTTTGAAAAATTTTCTTTGTCTGTCCGCCTGTCAGTCTGTTTGTTCCGGCTAATCTCCGAAACGGCTGGGCCGACTTTAACGGGACTTTCACTGGTAGATAGCTAATGTTAGAAGGAGTATCTTAGGCTACTTTTAAATTTAAAAAAAATGGGTTCCTCAGGGCAACCATGAAATTAAGTCTACGTGGGTGAAGCCGCAGGGCACAGGTATTAATTAATATAACCCAAACAACTAATTAGAAGTTATAATAATAGTGTCTCTCTGATTGGTGTCCCTGACAAGACTGTTAGTTATACGTAAGTTATTTCCATTATAATGAAGTTGATACTGTGCGTTAATGAAACTAACTCTTCCAATTAATATATTAATATTAATATTGTTAGTAACCGACTTCAAAAAAGAAGGAAATTCTTAATTTGATCTTTTGAAAATTGTATGTACTCGTTCAAGCGATTTTTATTGAATGATATGTTTTCTTAATTAAATTAATGAATATAAGAATGAAGGCCGCTGGCCGGAAGAACATGTTATTCCTCGTAGGTTTTTTTTTCCGAAATAGTTTGGTCACGAGGAGACACCCCACCACATTTACTTAAGGTTTTTTGCTATATGAAGTGTTACGTAACAAATAGTCTCGATACGATTTATTTCTGTACATCATTTAATTAAGTCTTGGAAACAACATTAACTGTAGCTTAAAAAAAAACCTGCTGCTGCTGCAGCATACAATTTGAGACGGTACTTTTAGTATACGCACCTATTCTTACAATCACTTTTTGTAGCAAATACTTAGGAAAATAATATATAATATATTTTTATTTACATACATACATACATACGCTCACGCGTGTAAAGACATGTCTGGTGTGGACATCAGCCTTTAGAGCACAGCCTGGCTGCAACTAGGACCTGGGCAGGGACCCAACCGTGAGGACTTTTTACAAATAATAATTCACCTGTGTGACATGTCTCCATGTATTCAAGTCATATACATCTGTCTCTGTATAAGACTCAATTAATGGTAGGGCCTCAGGAACGTTACACAAGCCTCATCGTAAGCTGGTGGAAATCATTCTGAGCAAATCAGTGAAATTCTGTAAAGAAATCTATGCCACTTGGATTTTGTGTCACCTCTGGAAGTACCAGCAACTCGCTTCAATCCCATTTTTAATAAGGATAAATTGAACAACCTCTTAATTTCGATAATTAATAAAAATTAAGAGGTTGTTCAATTTATCCTTATTAAAAATGGGATTGAAGCGAGTGGGATGCAATGCAATGGGATGACGCTTTTGCGTCATCAAATCCATCGCGCGGTTTGAAAAAGGGGTCGCCGTGTTTATTTAAAAGATCAATATTATTATAATTTCTCCGTCGAAACACAATTATGTTTCTTTCATTATATCAACCACACTATCTCAAACTTAAGGTATCAAATATAATGAACCATCAGGATTTCATCAGGGGAATTTGAGACGAATTACAAACACATGCCACAGATTGTGTGTGTGTCAAATAATTGGTTGCTCCACTGAGCAGGGACGAACTGACATATGCATTCATCGCATACCACCGGCATGATTATAACCCGTATCTAGGTGATATATCTGACGACCTGACGACCATTGAGTCAATTAGATAAATTGTGATTGGAAGGCTTTGGAAGGCTTCGAAGTATATAATTATAATATGAACATGTTAGTGATCAATATATACATTTTTAAAACATGCATCATAATATATATGTTGTAATATAACATGAATATTGGTGTAATGTCGTCTCCTCACGCGAAGTAGAGACGCTAGTGTAATAAATAGCATTAATTATTATTTAGTGCTAAAGTGTTCCACCCAGTCGGCGGCCGCCAATAAAAGACATCAACGACACACAAGTAGCTGTATCTATAATAAACGTGCCTTATTTAACGCATTAGTGGACATGTACAGCTTTTTTATTTCAATCAATTGTGATGTTCTGGTTTTTCATGTGTCTGCCTGCGTGAGAACGTTGATCGAAGGAAATCAAATATAATTGAAGGCCAGGTGATTGGTCGCGGTGTCATGGCTTATCTTGTGTTCAACCAAGAGTAGGTATAGGAGAAACTAAACTAACTAGAGAGCCCCATACTCTTAACAGAAATAAGCCTGAAATAAGCTCTGATAACATTCCACACCCTTTGTAATATGTGCCTTATAATTTGTACAAAATAAATATATAAATATAGGTGTTATGTATTTTACCTTTGTTGATATAATTGTTAATGTTTGAACCTTACGTTCAAAATTGTAAGCATATATTTCACAAGTGTGATGGTTGATTTATTGTCATTGTTTTCAGAAAAAGCAACCTATAGGTAGAATCTGGCGGTTTATTTATAATTCTAATCATATCAACTTAAACATTTGAATTGAAAAGACTTTGTTAAAATGGTAATCAAAGGAAGATATTTTGAACCAGGTGACCATATTTACTTGGTAAAGCTTTGCATTATTTTGTATGGTCAATTACAATTATGGCACCGTTTTTTTGACAGTAATCACCCGTAGTTCTGTCACGAGGATGTAGATATTATGTGCTAGAACAGCTTTCGTACCTCTCAGCTGACCCCGTGGGAGACCCGATTGGATGATTGTGAATATTTTTGAATTAAATCCTGTCAATTGTTTCATAAGTTTTCGAACGATACAACCTCCTTCCTCTCTGTATTAGTTAAACTATTTCGGATCGAGGAGATTTAAAAAAGAGGAACTAACTTTAGGTTGAGAAATAAACATGTACCTATCAAACAGCATAAAAAATAGAGCATCTTTTACAAAAACACTCATCAGAAAAATCATAAGACTGGCTAATATTGCGATAAACATTATTTTAGCCTAAAAAATATACCTATTGCTTTTTGACTACTTACTAATTACGATTCATAACTACTTCAATGTAAATGAGGCCGCATTCATTAGCAGGCGGCCGGCAGCGCGACCACTACTCATATATTACACGTATACACGTATCGGCTAAATTGTCCGATCGATAAGTGGGCGTGAGACGCACCGAGCGCGCGCCGCGCTTACGACTCGCGATGGTTGACACCAAACATACCCTGCGGCCTGTCGTTACAACGCAATATGGACTGCTCAGACACACAGTTAGGCCCTTTGTAATGGAGAATGGCCCTAAACTAGCAATATCAAGAAGAGATCAAAGCTTTGGAAGTCCATGCCAGATGATACTCTATGCGCGTGACTCGAAGGTCGGTATATCTGTGTCAGCGAGCGGAGATGTGCCCTTGTGTCTCGCGGTGTGTGCCCGCGTAGGGCTAATGTGTAACCGTTGTCGCGGCCGGCTCGCCACTAATGCGGCCGGCGCCGGCGCCCGCCTAAAACAAAAATCTACAACATTCTTGCGTTTAGGCCGCGAGCCTTTATTCCTTTTTTATCGGATCATGAAATAATAGAATCGGTACAAAGCAGCCGCGCCGGCCGATACTACGCTCCCCCCGCCCCCCCCCCCCCCCCCTCACACTCGCCTTCCTCTCCCAACTCTCATTCGTACTAACATTGATAAGCTCACTATTTATTTGGAGATACGAACTTGAATTGTGCCATCACGAATCCTCGATTTACTATATAATCTATGAAAGATTATAGTGCTCTCTTTAGTAATTTGTTATGTAACCATTACGTTTGGAGGTAAAACGCTAGTTGAGCCCCATGTTGCTAGCGGCATGCATTAATGCCACACTTATAACTAACAAATAATTACAATTAAACTTCGGTGCACTAAGATATAGTGACTATTTTACTTTAATATAAGATTAACTTGTATTTTACTATCCTTCATGGTAAGTGGTGCACCAAATCAGTATAATAAACGCATTAAACTGTTTAATGTGTATTACACACGTTGCTGAGTGCGATGGCGGCGGCCGAGGAGATGAAGTGATATTACAACATTGCTACCACCATAACATTGTTGTACTGCATTCAAGATAACTACCCTTCACAAGCAAAATCATGGTTACGAGCAAAAATAATATAGCCTTCATTATATTGATGTGTTACAATAGAATGAGGTTGCGGCAGTAGGTATCTTATAGTGGCACAAACATTCCGAGGAACATAAGGTCAGTCGGTCCAGTGACTTCACTGGCACTACGTTCATAGGTTCCATATCCGCTATAGAAATTTGTGATGATGATGATACTCGTATAAAGCAAATAGACACACGGTAGCCTCGAGTGATTATTATTTAAATGAAATAATTATGGCATACAAAAGTCGCAGAATACTTTAGCCCTGAATCATATTTGTGTAAAAAAAAATTGTCAGTTTGATTTTCATAAATGGAAAAAAGCGAAATCCATGTTATCATTAAGCCTGAATTCTTACATATTGATCCAAAGAGACGAAGATCTACTTGAATATATCGAAGCACCGTGTCATGGAGTGGCGATAATGGCGATAATTAGTAATGCCGACGAGCACACAGAATGGCACGATGCAATATATCGTTACCAAAATTCCTTACCTACCAAAGTACTGCTTGTTGCGGAACTCACTTTGGTAGGTGACATTTTTATATGCACATGTGAAAAATGGGTTAATATTTTCAAAATTTTAGACGAAATTGTTATTATTGTAAAACTCAACCAAAATCAATGCATTAATTTGTAATAATTGTAGGTACCTGAATTAAATATCTTAAACTGAATTAAATAAAAAAAAAAAGTTTTGACCATTGATGTTAAAATATTTTTTTTGGGTCAATGATTTTAGTTTCTATAGCTAAAATGAGCTTTGAGTAAGAGAGTTTGAGATAGGTTCTAAATTTGGAGCTGGGGTCTGCGTACTCGAACCACCACGTGGCAGATGATAGCCTTATAGACTGCAGTAGCCGCTTCATACGGACTTCATGCTTATTTCCACTTTGTAATTTTATTTTATTTATTTATTTTATTATGGAAACCAACGGTGTTATACCTTATCGTAATACAGTTTGCTAGTAAGGCTGATAGACTAGTAATAGGCTATTAAGCTAATAGGCTAGTAAGAAATGCGATTTCCACGAGTTAACAATATCTAGCAGGTTGAAAAACACGAACATGCACTTTTATGCACATACATAAGAGCTAAGTAACTATATTATTCTAAGTATAACAATCTCAACTAATTATAATCTTATTTATCCAAACAAAAGAAAAATGAGCACGTTACTCCTGAACCTCAAATTAAATAACAGCTTAACACGGCGAGAATGGATTACACTCTGGAACAGCAGAATAATAGATTAGTAGGTCGTTCACCACACAAAATAATATTATGATGATAATAAACATAAATACACAATATGTAAAAAAAATTTTGCACATAAGGGATAATTTTTTTTTTTTTAATCTGTAGTGTTATCAGCAAACAAGAATTCCTTAAGTACAGTACGTACATGCAGGGTTCTATTCTGATCTGAAGATTTGACAGGCGCATACCTTGTGCCGTGCTTACTCTGCCATTGACATCAGAAACACAGGCGAAGGACGTCGTTGCCACTTCATACTCGAGGTTCCTTACATGTAGGTACATAATGACCTACGTGCGTGCAGTCAGTCTCTGCACACTGCACAGACATTTGTTTATTAGTATTATTGTATTCTCGTCGTTATATTTTCCACATTTATTTATTTCTTTTAAAATAATACACGAAGACAAAGTAGGGAGTGAGTCAGAAGGGCTTATTCTGTAGCATTAGTGCGCGTATTGTGCGCGGCTTCGTTTGACAATGGCAGCTGAAAGGCGGCCCATTGTGAGCCCTCGCCGCTGATAACGGCGGAATGTCCTCAGCCCTCCGCGACCGTTATCACTAGCTATCACAGGAACAACTATCCACTTGTCTACTTTCAACTATTCATGACTCTTCTTATAACTGTACATTCTAAGGGCGATTCACATCATTCACAAGCAAGTTTGCTTTCCTTTTTTGTTAGAAGTTCGCGTTCAATAAATGTGAATGCCCCTTTTGTCCAGTGCAGTTTCAGTAAGCAAACACACTGCAGAAACCAAAAGTAAACAACTAATCAGTCTCATTGTTTAGGAAAAACTCAAATCTTTATGTCTTGGTGGAATCAGTATCAAATAACCTGCTGATTTGAAGTACCGACAATAACCCTACCAAGATAATGTTCATTCGTCATTTATAATACATACATACAATAGCTCACCCTGCAAGGTTTTTATCCCTTCTGCGGTCAGCACTGCGTCCCTTGGTAAGGAACTCTGGAGACGTTAGATGACCATCTCTGACTCTTGATCAGGGCATATTGGGATCTGCCTCTTGTCTGCCATCTACCGAGAGGCTGGACCTTTAGCGTGGTGTTGTGTTCCTGCGGTAAGGTCGCTGGTCCCTCTATAACATTTTTTTTTTTTATAAACGGCCCTTTGGTCTTTCCGCTTTTCTCTAACGTGATTAGAGGTTTGAGTGCCATTTCTTTTTGCTATTTTATTTTTAATTGCCATTTATAGGTAATGGTGTTTTGCGGTTTTATTTAAAATCTATTTTTAGTGTTAACAGTTTTATAAGTATCAATTTTTAAAGACAGTGATTTATTCCAATATGTAGACGCTAGTTTTTAGTAGAATCCTTTTTTTTCCGATTTCATGGACACAGACAGTCCAGTTCACAAAAAACGATAAAAAAAATATAAAAACTAAAAGTAGGAATTACGTGTAATTGTGTAGCTTGAGATGATGATCACCTCAACAAACAGCAATTGTTCACAAGTATGATGAGAATATCAGCCATCGCCCTCCTCAAGCATTATAGTGTTAAGAGCAGGGACAGTTGTTGACGGGTGTCTGTCCACATCTCCTCAGGGAGATGGTTTCAGTCCTGGTCCGCGCCACAAAGATATTGAGAACGCTTTGTGTACCAATGGGTTCAAGCTGATGTACCTACCTTGGGGAGCATTCAAACTGGGGAAATGCTAATTTTAACGTATTAATCCGTCTACGTCGAGTCCTGTATTCTATGCAATAAATTATCTGACTCGCTGAATTTTTTGCCAGTTCCTCTTAGCAGATTGATTTTCGAACAAGCGTTTATATATTTTCCAACATTCACGGGGCCATCACCAGGCCAAAACCGGTCAGTTTCCTTCGGTCCATCCATCTCACGGCCCAACAATATGTTCACACAATATTAGTTCATTACCTTATTCTACTTTAGCTACAATTCAATATGAACACTATCTTTCAGGTAACTGAGCGACCGTTGATTTTAATTGGCCTGCTGTCATCCAAGAGCCCCAGGATCATAATGTGAGGAAAACATGGCCATTTTAGTTGCCTTGCTACTTGCAGCTGTCGAATATTTGTTATAGTTAATATAAATGACACTAGCGGGGACACGCTTTATCTGTACTCGTTTGTTCGTTGAATACCGAGATGGCACGCAATTAAGTAGTTTGCTGGAGGTATACAGCTGAAGTTAAGGTGTCATACGTTGTTAATGCATGTTAATGGTCTGTACATGTACATTGTATAGCATTGTCTAATGCGAGTGAGCCGCGCGCCGCCGGCGTGGCGAGCTTCGGGGATTGATTACGATGCCCCGAGTCCATAAACAAAAACGCACCACTAATTCCATTAGGGCCCGAAACTAACCCCGCTATAAATCTCCGTGCGGCGCCCATTACTCGCCGCGGTCAGCGCGCCGCCCACCGCCACCCGCCCTCCTACCACGTGCCATCCACGACACACACACACTATCGATCATATTAAAATTACATAGTAATTGTATGTTGATATATCTTAGATTCCCTTTACTTGCAATACAACAATTCTTTGTGCTGAAATAGTGAGTAATCCGATGTTCTTTTTTGCTATAATCTAATTATTATTTTGATTGAATTGATCCCTTATCGGTATTACAAAGCGTAAATTACTTACCCAAAGATAGAGTGTAATTAATGAGTTGCAAGGGAACAATTTATCTGTGCATTTTTCAGCCATCATTAAGTGCACAGGTTATGGAAGGCTTAATGATGGTGGCGGCTGGGTGGGGCCTCGTGCAGTCCCGCCCCGGGCCGGCGGGCGCGGCCGGCGGGCTCGGCCCGGCCCGCAGTGCTCCCGCGCGCGCCGACACACACACACGCCTCGCGCGATATCTCTCCGCATCTGATAAGGATCTGCCCAGTGAGCCCGCACGTGCCGCGAGTGCTAGTGATACCAACAATACTCCTAATCCACTGCTATTACTGTCTGCTATAACCACGCTCCAGCATCATCACTCCGCCGAGCGGAGCCCGACGGATCTGTGTAAGTCGACCCCTTTAATAGCTTCTTTCAATGTATCTTGTTTGCGACATGTTTGCTGAACATCAACCTCTGACCATGATGTCAGATAAACATCACAAAAGTAAGCCCACAGCCACATGTGCCTTCTCAAGTTGTATGTACAGACCCATTCAATGAATAAGTACTGCGTATTTATGGTACGCGCTCGTGATTTGTGACAGGACTTCTATACTTTGTATAGAGTTCAAGGCGGGTCAAAACGATTACAATGCCGGCTTAGTACAATTACTCTTCTCCTTATTATTCGACTTATTTGTGGAGCGCACCACTAAAGTTCGGACCATAGGTATTGTCTCCATCCACCTTGTTTTCATGTAATGTCAGCCAATCAAACATTTAATTTCCTTTACTCGAAGAGCTCCAAGAAAACGTATATTTGATATTTGAAAAACAGTCTGTAATGTTTACATTAAAAGTGTACCAGTCCGCCAGCCTAAGAAACATAGATATACTAATAACATACTTTTTTGAAAATGCACTTGCTATACTCGCTAACGAAAACATTTTCATAATTTCCCGTCACTCTTCAAGTAGCTTTCTTTGAAAACAATCATTTTAAATATCAGGCGTAGTTAATTAGGAATGTACAGTATTGCGGTACTATTGTAAATATGCATATTGAAGCAGAGGAACACGGCACTCTTTTCACTTTGTAAAGTTATATTCTTACTTCACACAAATATCAAGCAATATGGATTTCTTGTATCATATTTCTTTCAATAACTGCAGAGTGCTCTCTTTACTGGCAGTTGAACCTGATCACTATAACCGCGGCGGCGGTGAGAGGCCCTTGGTTGCATCGGCCACTCCTGTGGCGTGCCACGTGTATCAGACCATGTCGTTTCCAATAACAGTTGGTACCTCATCGTTACTAATTCTCAGCGGTTTTACGTTAGTGACCGCTCATCTTTTATTGAGCGGCAGCTCTACCAATGTATTGAACTGACAGTAAGTATTATGACCGCAGGCAAAATACCAATGATTAAATTATATATTCAATTTATCGCAGGTCATGTGTTCTTGGGTAAATTCTAATGTTAATTGGGCTTGCAATTACGCGGTATAAAGATAAAAATACGTATTGGCTAATTGGGCCAACGTGAAGTAGATAATAAAGAAGAACCAGTAAGACTTCATAGCAACGTTGAAGGTGTTCATTGTTGCGGACACCTAATGAACGCAGCCGCGATATAATCAAAATGTTTTCCACAATACAATTATTAACGAAGTTTGTGAGAAATGCTACTTCAAGTAATATTCATTAGCATATTTTCATCGTAGTGTAATTAAATGAAACCCTATGGAACGTGCAACCAAGCAATAAATATTTTATTTTAAGTACCTACACATATCATTATTATGATAAGTTAGACTACATACACATTAGAATATGACGAAATAAAACAAATTCATCTGTGGAATTTTGGGAACATATTATCACAATCTCTATTGTAATCTCTACTGAACCTCCACTCACTATGTACTATCATAGTGAGTGGAGGTTCAGTAGAGATGGGACCCACATAACGGGGGGCTGTGGGTAGGGGAGGGTGGTAGCGGCGGCGCCAGTGGTATTGTCCTGTAAGGCGCGGCGCGGGCCGAAGTTGGGATGCGTCACCGCATTCCACATTCCACGTCGTCTCCACATCCACCTCATGCTTAAGAGACACATCCATCCAAAACAGTTGAAAGAAATATAGGTTTTCCACTGTTATCTATTCGGAGTGCGCTATAGGGGGCGGGCTTTGTTCAACCTCGCTGATGGTAAGTTGACATGGCGTAGTTCCCTTCGTGCCTGGAAGAGTAATTATCACAGTTCGCTGTCCATAAATTCAATAGTTGCAGGTTGATTCAAAAGCTTATGACAGCTTAAATTATATATTTTCGTAGGCATCCAAATGCTGTAAGTAACCGTAATACAAATCACCTACGTCAAAAAATTATGCTTCACAAATTTTACCTTTCATATTATTATAATTTCTATTCCACCATTCAGTGAATCGATTGGTTTAATCATCATCATCTATTTCATTTGTTTTTGTTTGGTAACGAGAGTGGTGAGTTCAATTAAAAATATAGGTTTGAATAACTCTCAACGGTTATTTTATTCAAACTAAAAATACTCATTAGTATTATGAATTTAATAAACAAGTATTCCTCTGTTTATTATTCTCATTCTGAATTGGTTTATTTTATTACCTTTTCATTTTATTATAATAAACATTTACACACACACACACACATACATATGCTCACGCCTGTATCTTATAACCTTACATACTTCTAAATTTACAAGTACAATTAAAACTTACACATTCTGTATTCTTTTCATGTAAGTATTTCACGTCTAGTACATGAAATACGTTATCTTTGAAGCTAATCATCACATTTCCAAAGCTTGCCTGTAACGAGTACATATATGTAAGCATGTTAATTATCAATTCCGCCATATGACGGGTTAGTCAGGGTAGTCTGTAGTAGAGGTGAGTTGGTCCGGATATAAGGATTACCTGTGAGCGGGGTGTCTGTCGGTGGTGAGTCGTAAAGGTGTAAACAGCGGTGTCCGGCGCCGAGCGCAGGTACCGCCGCTCTTGCGCAACCATCCACCGGGGACACCGCTCACCTCACATACTTCACGTTCATTTGGCAGATACAATACGATAGTCCTTAAAAAGTCCCATCGCATTGACTTGGTTGTCAAAATAATTAAAAAAAAAACCACACAACTGTCATGTACTACCCAGGGTATGACTCCTGTATTGGCAGGAAATTATCGAGATCTAGCATAAAAATACTACTTTATCTCATAATTAGTTAAATGGAAAAAAACTTACAGCTCAATTGAGTAACTCCTCCTTTTTTTAAGTCAGTCAAAGAGTCCTTAAACGAAGTTAATTGAAATGAGTATAAGAGTTGATAACGTAATTACCGAAGAATGGGTGCTATTAACTAAACGTCGTGCGTCGGGTGTCTCGGGCGAGACGACTATAAAACATTTAGCTCCGAACAGATACGGATCAAGTTCCGAAGGACGTAGTTCCGGATTGTTGGGTCGATCGTTATCTGATCCCTAATGAAAGCGACGCGATCGCGAGACGCGCTGATCCCTATCACAGCTAATGATACCATTCAAAAACAATACACATTAACGTCACAATTATTGCTTCAAACAATCATCTGCATATTAATAAACTCTTGACATTTAAAAAGTGGATCATGGTGATGGGTTATTGAGATTAAATTAATACAATGGTTAACTCTGAGGTCAAATATAATGTTATTCATTAATTATATGCCCCGGTATGTTAGTGTACTAAAGTAAAATTGTTATCAGAAATGTAGTATTATAAGCTCCTTCTGCCCGAGCAATAGTTTCTCTAGATTTGGCTTTAAGGAATACATCAAAATTTTAAAAATAATAACAATAAGCTTTAACGTATCAAAATTAATCGTGTAATAGTCAGCTAATTGATAAAGACGTATCGCTATATTATAATGACAATAGGTGTGAGTGGTTCGGGAGCACCCGCCCTCCGTCGCCGCCCGCTCGGACGCTGACTCTACAGTATGGTGGAGCCATCAGTCAGTATTGAGTGGAGTTGTTTGTTGCGGCCGTCATCATCGGATTAAGGTCTCGTAAAGTGCACAAAAAACGTCCGCTCGGGTCTTGGTTACATTTCGCACTTAGCGCTGGCACCTCGATGACGCGTCCTACCCGTCCTGATATACAATGACCGAACTCTTTTGATACTTAATCAAAATAAAAATCAGACGTAGGCTAATTCAAATATCTGAATCGAATGAAACTAAGCGATTGACCAGCATTTGCATGTCATTCACATTTATAAATCTTTATTCACCATTTCAATTAAGATATATTGTGAACAATAAAAAGAGTGGAGTGCAGTAACAGAGATCATCAATCTGATAGATATCTGCGAGTATCACGAGTGTTGGGTCGCACTGTAGAGCAGTAGGTAAAAAATGGTGGCGCCTGCGCTTTGGGGTTGGGTTATTTATAGGGGATTACTGCGCTCCCGCCGGCAATTAGCCGCGCTGTCACCGATGCCTCAATACCATTGTGTTGGTGTTTGTTTGCAGACGACACCCCCTAACCCCTCGCTGTCAGCCCACCCGCGCCCCACCCCTCGCTCGCCCCTTGTGCAACGAGCTCGTGCCTCTCCTTCATTGTTTACAACGTGACGTCATCGAATGACTGTTATTTTTTTTGCCAGTTTTGCTCTCAATAAATTACTTAATATAATATAGCATCAGATAACTTAAGCGATAAGATACGAAAAAATAAACTTCTTGCTTGTGCGTGCCGACTATGGTGCATAAGAAACATATTACTTCACATAATGGCAAATAATTTCCTAAAATTGCTTCGACTGGTAAAACTAGGCTTCGGTGTCATAAAGGCACACTCACACTCAGCGAGGTTCCGGTCCTCCAGTGCTCGATTGCTACCAATTAGTTTCAGTTCAAATAGGTCCCAATATAATTTGGGTATGTACCCCGCCGTCGCCGCGCCTCTGCGAACATGACAGACGTGCATAGTACCAAATATTATTTCACCCCATTTACAATTAATGCCAAATTATTAGAGAATAAAAATCTGTGTTAATACACATAATTACCATCGCATTAACATGTTAGTGAGTGAAGCTGCACAGTTCGGTGAAGAGCGGAATCAAAACCAGTTGTCGTCGGGTGCGAGAGCCTCGATGGTGAGCTTCATATGCGCAATATTATATATATCACTCACAATACTCACCAAACTGGTGTGGGCGAGGTCGGTGCAAGTATTGCTCTACGTGAGCGCAGCTCTTGGCACCACGGGCCTCTGGCAGTGTCTGGTAATTGGGAGGATGTTGGGGCATTATTATGTACTTCATCAGAACAAGCAACTATATCCTAGTCCAGTGGCCTGATATAAAGAAAACAAAATTAAATAAGATAAAACAATTACTAGTATGAACAATGCGCCGCACATTTTGAAAATTTCAGGAATATAATTAATATAGCTCCATAGGGTTTTTTTTCAATTAAATGTTTTTTTTATTATATGATTTCTATTATTAGAGCCGTTGTCATCTTGGGGTTTGAGCAGTCGCCTGCGGCCTGGGTGAGTTTATCTAAAAAACTTATGTACAGTGATTTCACACCACGTGCTTTACGGTGAAGGAAAACATCGTGAGGAAACCTGCATATTTCTGAGAAGTAATTCAATGACGTATGTAAAGTGGCTGAGACGGCGATGGACTCACCATCTCTCACTTAATCATCTTCGGTGAAAAGTGGGTGTTGTGATTACAACACCTCTGCCTACCCCTTCGGGGAATACAGGCGTGAGCATATGTATGTATGTATTATTATCATGAGTAAGTGACGGTGGTATGAGTCACAGTCCCACCTCCCCATAGTTGTCAGTCTGGTTCTCACGGCGGGCGTGTTCCCGGGGCCACTGGTACCTGGAAACACACTGATACACTGATAACACGATCACCACACAGCGCCAGGTACTTTACCTCTAACTACTTCCATTTAAAAAATTACCTTTACCTAAATCCCTAAACACTACACGACCCCTCAGCGTGAGAGCAACGCGATACAATTCCAAAGAAGTGGATTAGGGAGTTATTCATAACTCATCATGTCAGATTAGTTGCTCACAACATTCAGCTAATTATTTAGCTACGAGATCCCTGCCTCGTTATTCTATAAGAGTGTCCGAACATACGAAATTGAACTTTATCTTTTACGTAATATGTATTAATTCCCTACGATAGAAATCGACACTCGACATCGAGCTCGACGCTGACAAAGCATATAGAATAACGTGGCTGTTGGCATGTGGGGCGCTCGTTGATGTCTTTTGAGTGCGCGGTGATAATGTTTATTGTAACTCTGTATTTCTGTTCATCGTAAATACATAACTTTAATTTTTGGAATCTAAGCCAACCACAGAATATCAATTGTACTGCACTACAAACACATTATCTATACATCTATATCATCAAAGATAAATACAGTTGAAGTGTCTGTTTGTAATTCCCAAATCAGCTTGTCACCAAATGCATATGAGAGCATACACCAGGTTAGCCTTGTAACATTAGCTATCTGACAGGGAAAGTTCCGTTAAAATCGATCCAGCCGTTTTCGAGATAAGCCGGAACAAATAGACGGAGAAAATATTTGAAAATTTGTTTTCATAAGTCTCACCAATACCTTCCATTTAGTGAAAAGCTGTTATTTTGGAATTACAAACAGACACTTCAATTTTATTTATCTGTATAGAGTATAGTTGCATTTAGATTAGGCGTATATTCCTAGATTCCCTTCTGATTGTAAAGCTTATATTTATATTGTACAGTACCACAATACAAAACGTAATTGATAAGTTAATTATACGAAGCCACTAGCTTCACGATCTAGTCCACGTGTCACGCGGCACGCATACATTATATACTTATACTATACTTTTACGTAGTTTTGTAATCGTTTGCATGCTACCACACACGTTACATTATGGCAAACAAAATCAGTGTTATATCCTTTTTAGGGTTCCGTAGCCAGGGTAGTAGTAAGATACCTCCAAAGTGTGCCTCCCTTACTTTCGAAAATAAGAGAATGATAAAACAAAAAAATATATGATGTACATTACCACGCAAACATTACCGAAATTGGTTTGAACGAGATCTAGTAGTAGTTTTTGTTAATAAATCATGAATCGTAAACCGCTATGGAACTCTTCATGGGCGAGTCGGTCTCGCACTTCATCGCATAGTCTATGAAGAAGTACATTCGACTTGATAGCATTATAGTGCAGGAAATATAATTATGGTTCCGAGGTTTAAATAATAGAATAAACATATGAACACAGCTCGTGTGGTTCACTTACATAACTGCAAGTTATCTCCATTTCAAATATTCACCGAATCTATCCAGTCGATTGAGCATGAACAAGTATTAAATGATTGTAGGTAGCCTTATCAGAGATGTGTATGATATACAGGTTAATCATTGTGATTTTTTTGTCAATAAACAGACCATTTGCAATATAATGTGACAAATTGTACTGTTTTAGTATAATCGACAATTAGCCTCCAGCATGGTGCGGGGCCCCTCGCGGCTCGTGGGAACATCGCGGGCTCACCTCGTCATCTGAATAATGCTCACGTTTAATATGTATAATGCTAATTATATTCATTCTCTTAATTGATTCGAGCACCGGCTCTAAGCAAATCTCTGTTGGCCTCTTCTAATTATCATTTACTAGCTTTTACCCGTGACTGCGCCCGCGTTTGTGAGTACCTATGTCCGTCCTTGGGATCCAAGATCAGCAATATCCTCTCAGCAGTTTGACACCAGCAACCCACAAGATGGCGCCATACACGTCAGTAAGATCGCATAATGATGATCTATAACATTCTCTCCTTATCCAGTGAGTTAGTTTTCAAACCGACAGGACATTTCCTACATCAAATCGTAGACACAATTTCATTATGTAGTTTGTCTTTAAATGTTAATAGACGTCATGTATGATGTATATAAATGCTACAGCTCTGTCGGTAGGTAATAATATAATATGTTAAAGTCAAATGAGATGTATAGCGGTAGCCGTTTAGACTTTGAGATCATTTAAAAACAGTGAAAACCATAAATTGCAAATAGAATTTATGAGTATCTTGTGCTGATCAAATGTAGATCATTTTGATTACTGGGGCACATTAGCTGAAAGGGCGATGCCTTACAGTGCTGTGTGTGTGCGGCGGGGGTGCAGTGCGCAGGCGTCGCCGCACACACTGACACACTGCATATTAAACTGGCACCAATATTATATTCTCCATCCAATACAACCCAAAAATGCCTTAACTTGCTTAATATAATAGACCAATATCAGTAATTCGTCTCAAGGCCACGAGCTCCAACAGCGACAGTTGATAACGCTAATTAATCATACATAGATAGCCCATTGTATCTGCAACATAGACGACATAGGAGTGATAACGGAACCGTCCAGTTTAGCAAACCAGTTGGATAGACAAAGCCAGCACCGGGCGGTGATTGTGGCGGCCATTAATGAATGGAGCAGACGGCGGCAGTATCGCGGTGATAAATAAGGCGATGTGAAATTAGTATGAGAGGATTGAGAGAGCCGCTAATGCGCGCGAGTGCAGTGTGTCGCGGCGGCGGCCTGTGAAGCGCCGCCTCAAAAGCCTTTCCGTGTTCCCCCCCCTGCCCCCCCCCCCCGTGGACCGCGCACCCCCGCCCGCCTGCCGACCACGGACACACACAATTAAATCAATCTCCGCTTAAGATTGATTCCAACGGAAATATTATTCCGCCTCGATATTGAGATGACATTGCACTGCGGTAAAAGACTGGCCTCATCGCATGAATTGACTCACCGCCTATCATATCTATTAGCAATATTGATGGAGGACGATAATCCAGATCTGTTGTATATTTTTTATTGTTCTAGCCAATCCAATTGTACATATTTTTCTACGCAATCGTTCAACAAATTTCAACTTGCCAACCGGTTCGACATTCTATTCGACTACGAGACGGAATTCTTTCCACCATTCTTCGTACCAAGTATTTACACAGTTGTTATAAAAACTATATATATGTATAATCGAAAACCTTTATCATTGCAAATTTGTTGAATGAAAATTACAACAATATATTTTTTTTTAAATCAAAATCAAGATTCGCGTAAACAAACATGTTTATTTAATATCTCCACGATATAGCATACAGCCTTACTGAATATTGATAGTAAATTATAAATTACTTTACATTACCTGTGTTGTGTCTTCGGAGCTGGGCTCGGTGCTAGTTCAGTATTCACGATGATTCATACACGTCTGAAGGTACCCACCATTATACCACATTTATACTCCTAGGCCCATATTCTCTACATAGCGACCCGCCCTACCTTCACTTCGGAATCACAATTTTGTAAGGAAATTGCGACTTCATTATTATACTATTTAAAGTTGACATGAGATTCCTCAAACAAAGTACGTGAAAATTTGAAAGATAGGCTAACGCTTAGGTACGTTTTTATCTACAAACTGTACTATAAGTAGTCTCTACATGAGAAAAGTTATATTGATAATTTTTATCAAGCGCGTAACTATTATTTTCGTATTTGCATCGGAGTAGGTACAAGTTTGTAGTTTTATTTATTTATTTTTAAACTTCCTGCAATACATATTTGCGGCGGACTTAATGCATTGTCCACCAATCAAACTTTGGGTGATGCAGAAAGAGACATGACAGGTGTAGAAAAGTAGAGAAATATAAATTGTAACTTGTAAATTACTAGTAATGTGATGATGATGATGATCACTAGTAATGTAACTTGGTTATGTACGAAGAACAAGTGGTAACTACATACTTCAATATAAAAAATAGTTCAGTTATAGGAATCATTCTGTCAGTTTCTCAATAGAAACATAATAGAGACGCCAAATTAGCACCCCATTTTGAAATTCAGAGTACTGCTGTGAAAAAAATCTCATCAAGGTCATTTAAAAGTAAGCAACTACTTACAAACTGTACCGACATTAGAGGACTCGAGAACTCAATACAGTTAAACTATAGAGAAGGGCCCTAGCCCACAGACAACCTCTCGTCATTGTTGGAACGGACACGGTCAATGAGTGAGGGTGGCGCAATATTTTTCATTTCATCCATTCTGTTCAGTTAGTGATGAGACATTAACATGATAGTGAACTTATTCCGATTCTCGGTGTTCCCTCCGGCGGGCGGCGGTGGAAGCTATCAGGAAGCCACACGTTCTTATCGACTTTTGTGTAATTATAATGTTGCAACCTGTCCGTAATGATATGTCACAATAATTAGTAACATACGTGTACTTAGCTAACAGCCAACAACTTGCACCGCTCTCTTACTCCATCGTTAGCGTTATCTTCACGACGTGGAGGTATAAAGTAGGTATTAATTAGCTAAAGAGGCGTGCTAATTGCAAAGATCGTAAATTAGAGGAAGTCGCAGGTGGACACCGGCTAGTGATTAGTCGAGTTTTATATTCAACTGGCAGATACAGTGGTTTCATAAATTACTGCATGATCCGTCTTAAGGCGATGCTGCCTTATGTTCCCCAGGTGTAGGTTTCTTCATGTGTTAATGTTAACTATCTATATCGTGTTGCGTATTTAACTCATTTTGTATGGGAACGTTAAAAAGCGCCCCAAGCGGTAAGTGGGGGAAGTTTTACGTCTCCATATAAAGAGGGCAACACGCAACGTAAAGGGACGACGTTCGAACGTGTCAAAACCTATACTTTGGGCACTGAAGTAGTTAATTCGTCCGTTGAAATCCCACTAGACTAGTCCAGCGTCCTGGCACGGTGCCGTGATCATGTACTAGTCAGTACCAACTGATACCGTAATTGAAAAGATTGCAATGTAAACAAAGTAAGATACGTACAGGGGGCCAAATATGATCGTTTAAGCAGCGCGTATTAAGAACTTCTTCGCTTTAACTTAAACTTTATGTCGGAATAACTGAACGGGATAGATGCCAAAGGCGGGAACAGCATTTCACTTGCTTTAAATTTCTAGTTCATGTTTATATGATTGGTACAAGAAACTCAGGAGGACACTTATAAATCTGCAAATTATCATGCCATTCGATATTGGACGCAGGGCAATCTGATATAGAATTTTATTTCACCTGCTTAGGCCTAATTCATGAATGTCACAAAATATTAACTCAGAAAACAGCTCGTGCAGCGATGGTCCAGACGCACTGAGTGTAGGCCTATTTGGATCTAG
Organism: Watsonalla binaria; assembly: GCA_929442735.1. Classification (NCBI taxonomy): domain Eukaryota; kingdom Metazoa; phylum Arthropoda; class Insecta; order Lepidoptera; family Drepanidae; genus Watsonalla; species Watsonalla binaria. Next base: position 13,016,632 of record OV838923.1, on the reverse strand, counting down.
CAATGTTATAAAGTCTTTATAACGCTGTCTTACTTATAAGGAATAAATGTATATTTCTCTGTAAGTACTAAAATTGATGGTATCTGTAGATGTAGTGATGTACCCACTTATCCTCGGTTTACTGCCAAGAAATTAATGGAAGAGTAGTAATATTTTTATTACTGGCCAGAGGATCCACCACCGGTGTAGTACCTACATTAATATCATATTACTTTATTTTGTAGTCAGACTATGATCTGATCCAATAGCGTTAAATCAACTCAAACAGTATGACGGTGAGTGTACTCGTATGTATATGGCGATGAGTGGTGTGCGCGTGCGTCAACGAGCGTGTATCAGCGCAAACAACAACATTGTCTTCATTAGTGCGCTATCTGTCCGTCGGTGATTAGCGTAAATCTGGAGCGACCGCAACCGCAAACAGTGACGGACGTCGGTGGTTGATAACGCTTGCCTACCGCTCACTGCACACTGCCTGCCGAGCGCGCTCACTGCTCCCTGCTACACAGACGTTATTGTATAAACTGGCATTGGAAGGTAGTGCAATCTGCATAAAACACGATAAGCTATCATTAGTCCGCGGTATTGATGTGTTCTATTATTATACGTAGTACAGTTAATTAGTACATTCGAGGGCCGAGTGTACCGAGCAAGCATGAACGTTCGGTTTAAAAAATTATTTCATTTTTTTTTATATTTTATAATAATAACAGTTGATATGCGTATGAAAGTTATTACATTGGATTACCGATTGAAACCTTAAAAGTTGAAAAGTTGAAAAAGTTCGGATGATATTCGCTTTGCGTAAGAATCAGGTAACCAGTCACGTTGTCAGGTTGAATTAAAAGCCAACTATATGGGTGTTAAGATAAGAATATAATATATTAAAGGTACGCTTATGAAACTAGCACAGTGGTTAATGTCACAAGACGCGTTGGTATGTGACAGCCCTAATGCCGAAGGATATACTTTTAGGCTACGGTGGCCGCTTTACATAATGCAGACAATGCTAAATGAACGAGCTTTCGAGTGATTAATTGACAGGCGATACTCGGATTAAATTGATATTGTGTTATGTGTATTATTAGTAGAATTCTTGAGTGAATGTCAGTCGTCAAGTGGTCAGTATAAATTCAAGGAGTCCATTAATGCGGTTGTCACAAAGCGGCCGCGGGCTGGCAACCGGGCGAGTGGGGGGCCACAGGGGGTGAAGGGAGCGGAGGCGGTGGCGCCCGCGACAAGCCCTACTAATTGACGCCGGCCGCGAGTCCCGACGTGTCACCAAATTTTTTACCTCACCGTTCCCCGACATACACCGGGAATGCTTTTATGCCGGCGACGCGGGCCCTGTTAATGTGTTAATCCACTTCGATCGGCTTGTTTTTATGTTATTAATAGGCAACAAACAAAGGCGCGGCGCGGCGCTCCCCTCCCGCCCACGTGATTACATCCACCGCGGATGGCTCCACTCCACTACACTGCACTACCGTCCTATGCAAACATACGTACATACATTCACAGTGACGTCACGAGTGCATCCACGCGTCACATCGGATGATGGCAAGGTGCGACGCCGGCAGTAGATAGTGATCGATCCCGACGCGCCTGCGACTCTAACTGCTACTTAGGGCCGCTTATCTTTGCACTCGTTTTTTCGTTGACTCATTTGTAAAGGGATCATTACGCAATAGGAAAGGGCCGCTTTCCAAACAATGGCATGCATTCCACATTATAGCAAGTATAATATGTTTGTCTACACTTGCCTACGTTTGAAATAAAATAATACTGCGAATTATTTAACACATTACTCACGATTGATTTAATGCTAACTCATTCAACAGTGAATTCACCACAATTTGACCTACTTATATAAGAACACAATGAATAAGCTTTCAACGAATACAAATTTGTTAACAATAATATATTGTTTATGATAAAATAAATTATCTAGTAAAATTTGCAGTATTCTTTACTTTCGTCGATGGAGGAACTGATTCATATAAAATCACTTCAATTCGATGAACTGAATTAATTTCTTGTGGTCTGTTCACAACAAAACCAATGCGGAATATTTAGAAAGACTTTAACAGGAAACAACAAATCTTAGTAATGAATAGCACTTGTTTATGACATGGACACGATCCTGAACAGAATAGCATAATAGCCAACAACAAGCATAGAGCCTAATATATTGACACTGACACGTCACCTGCAGGAATAATTGCAACTTATGTGTAACTTGATAATTATAATGGCCACTTGATGAGGGTGTGCGCTCAAAATTCTATCTTTTCGCTGATGGCTTAAAATTATTTAGACCTGTTAATACAAGCATTGATGCAAGTCTGCTGCAACAGGACATTGATAGGCTTGGTGTAAACAAAATGGAATGTATTTGAACCCCAAAAAATGTAAAGCCATTCGTTTCACAAGGAAAAGAAACCCTGTGCCTAGGTCTTATTCTATAATGAACGAGTCATTAGCAGAAGTTGCCCAAATAAGAGATCTGGTGGTTATCCTCGACAGCAGGCTGCGTTTTAATGTCCATATCGAACGAATTGTGAAGACCGGGTTTAAAATGCTTGGATTTGTTCATCGCAATCTCACAGAATTTACGAACCCAAAGGTGAAGATTTCCATATTCACGTCACTAGTTCGCAGCAATCTGGAGTATTGTAGTGTTGTCTGGAACCCCCATTACGATACTTACTGAAAGAGGCTTGAACACATACAAAAACGCTTCCTATGCCATTTAACCTATAACTGCAATCTCACAAAAAAGTTAACAACCTACAACGAGCGTTTACAGTACTTTCGCCTTACATCTCTCTGTTCTCGACGGAAGGAGCTGGACAGCATGTTCCTCTATAAAATTTTTAATGGTATAAAGGATTCTCAACATCTACTAAGTCTAATTAATCTCTCAGCCCCAAGGAGAAGACCCAGATCCCTTAATCACAAACCTTTTGGTGAAAATTGTACACGATCACGTCATTGTCGATACTCTCCAATTAACAGATCTATAATACAGTATAATGCGCTCCATAGATCTACTGCATCAAAACCAGTTAATCACAGCATTGTCAACATTGATATTTTCTCTGATAGCCTCATTAAATTCAAACGTAATATTCATAAATTATTAAATTAATTAAGTTTATTTTATATTAGTTCACTTTTTCGATTACTTATGTACTTTTTAAACATACTTATGTATATATTTTTCTAATGCATGCAGACTTTCACCTGTAATTAAGATAACATTTGCTACGTTTAAGCTTACTTGTCACTATATTCCTTGTCTTGATGTATATCTTGTTGGTGAATCAATAAATAAATAAATAAATAAATAAATAAATAAATGAACATTGTTCAATACTCGATTTGGGATACAAACCAATATGATACCAATACAATTCACGAGACGAAAAGAAATGATCCTACTACTAATTACTACTCAACTAAACTAATGAGGCTCTACATTTGTAACGTACCTTCAAGTATGTTATATACAGATAAAAAAATTGAAGTGTTTGTAATTTCAAATTAATAGTTTTTCAAATAATTTTATGCATATGAAAGTATATATGGTACTTAAATAAATAAAATATAACTAAATTTAAAATAATGTCTCTCTGTTTGTTTTGAAAAATCTATGCAACAGCTGAACCGATGGTATGTGTACTTTTATTATCAGATAGCTGATGGTACAAATAATAACTTAATTTAATAAAAATGAATAGGGTTCCACGAATAAAGTCAGCCATAAAATTAAGTCTACACGGGTGAAACCGCGGGGCATAGCTAGTAGGTGATATAATTGATCGCAAATCACGGTACGAATGCAATTAAGCGCCGCTGCTTTCTCAGAGCGGGCTAAGCTGCGCTCTAATTAATTACCTTCGACATGGAGAGCTGACAAAAAAAGGAACAACTTGTCGCAGCTAAGAGCGGCGGCGCCAGCGCGGGCCGGGGCGCGGGCCGGGCGGGGGGGGCCCGCCAGGGTCTAATGGAGGCGCCACTTGATAAGGAGCAGTGCTCTGCCATGGGAACTGTCCCCGACCAATATCTGAATTGCGCCCACCATTACCATTATAATTCGACGGGGTCTATTGCGGCCACGCACACATACCCACCGGCTGTGTCTACCTCCTCAGCTATCGATGTTAGATGAATAATAAAATAAAGTTATCGCTCGTGAAGCGACCTCTCGCCGTCTCCTCTCTACAGTCACTCACGCGGTAATCTTAAGTCGTTCTTTAATGAACTTTGCTATGAATATCGAGACAACCACGTTCGTGCTTTATGGTTTCCAAAAGTGCCACTTTGTGGTTTACGTGGTGGTCTAGCACAAACGGCCCATTAAAATGCCCGGAAATTTAATTCAAAGTCAAAGTCGAAGTCAAAAATATCTTTATTCGATTATTTTACAAAGTACTTTCAAATCGTCAGAATGACATAATTATACATGCTACCGCCAGGTTCTGAAGGTTGCTTTTACTGAGAAGAACCTGGCAAGAAACTCAGTAATTACTCTTTTCATAAATATTATACAATTTTAAGAATACAAAATAAATCCCTTGAGAATGATAAGCCCATGGACACAGGTCCAATGCAAAAATGTCGATCTACTTATAACTAAATGCGTAGCTTGAGATGACATAATTGATTAGAGATTTAATAAAGCCATTTATTTGGTAGGTATATGTGAAGGTTAAGGTACCGATTGCAATACGTTAAAGATAATGTAGTAAGTACCTACAATTATTTAGATAAAAATTGGATTTATAATTATACAGAAATTTTTAATCTGATAAAATAAAAGCTGATTTTCAAATGTACGCATCAGACGATACAGGCGAGTATTAAATACGTGAATATTATGATTTACTATGTCCGGCAAACGTTGTTTTGCAGGAAGCATACAGTTTTGGGATGACTTACATTCTAATTAATTCATCCCAAAAAGGAGGTCAACAATTTGTCACATGCCTGATATGAAGGATTGTTTACCTCCTATTCTCACACCTACTTACCGAATACACAAAAAATCGATCAAGTCTTTTCGGTGGATTCTTATTGTTAACCACTGTGACACGAGTGTTTTCAAGATTCTCAAATTTCATAGATATTTTACGTTTCCATTGACGTTCCAACCAAGATGTATAGTCGTGGTCTTTAGCAGAGCTGATAGACAATCAAAACGTCAATGAAATAATTTACCCAGTTTATTATGTCATAGTGCACGTCACGCAGTTTCATCTGCATACCTGCATTGTTCCCGTTCCTGTTGTTGCTGATAAATTACTTACCATGTTACTTGCTGATAGCTATTCATTGCTGAAGGAATACACTACATATGTAAGATCGATCCAGTAATTTGGGTGCCTATGCAATACAAACAAACAAATATTTCTTCTTTTTAGTATTAGTATAAATTCACAGTAAGATTTTGAACTACTCGTTTGTAGTGAAATGAATACCATCCAAGTATAGTAATGAAAAGCACTTGCAGCTCTTCCATGAGGTTAACATACTTACTATAGGAATCAAAAGTTCGCCTAATGAGAAAAAAAAATCTAAATCCAGTGACGAAACAATAAAAAGATGTACATACCGCTATACAGAGACACGGTAATATTAGGGTGTGACTCAGTTTGTGGACATTATGGAAAGAGCATTTTCAAATAGGTATATACAAATATACACTTTGTACATATATCAGTTTGGGACTTGTGAGTCAACATAGACTTAGTTACGTTTAGAACTGACATAATGACAGCTAGACTAAATATTAACAATAGATTTCTTTATGTTGAATACCGTATATACCTACTTTCATATGCATTTAGTGATAAACTCTTAATTTCGAATAAAAAACCGACCCTTCAATTTTATTTTTGTGTTTCTTAAGGGCTTCGAGTGATTACCGTGGAATTTATATTATCTTTAACCTTAATGATCTTATTAAGAAGTACAGTCCAAATTACGATATAAACATGTTTGTGTCGAGGATACAGTTATGACATCGAAGAAACATTTCGTTCATTTATAAAAAAAATGTCAGAAGGATAGTTGGTCGCAGGTCAAACAGATCATGTTGTAAAAAATAGGATGTATTTTTTTTTTCTCTGTTTTTCAAAATAGTATTGAGGAGAATGATAATTTATTAACGCCCATTCTTTTTGATTGAATAAATATTTTTTTTTAGAAATAGGTAGTCGTAAACGCACTGACTTTAAAGCTACTAATGTAGTGTCACCTAGTTAATGAGCCACATGGCGTGCCGTATGATCGCACTGTGTCGCAGACAGACAATGTGTCGTTAGCATAATGTTAGTTATTCGCTAGCCAAGGTAACTGTAGTGGCGCAGTGTCGTCGACCGGCCGCCAGTGGACACATAAAATGCAAATCGTCGACGGACAGATGTCGGCGGTTGTCGGACAAGATGTCGAGATAGTGTGCGATAGCGCGCAGTATCGCCGCGCCCGCGCCTCTCGCCGCTCGCCGCCTTCGACAGGCTTCAACAAACCTCTTTACAACCCAAATTATACATCATTAAAGATGCGACACCTAACCATTTAACTAGGCGTATTCAAATAAATTAAAATAATAAGATACATTATCAGATATTTGTTTCAAACGCGGAGATTATTTTAATAAAACTGACACAAAACTAGTTCTCGTATATTGAAATACGGCCGATTAGTATTCATAACGTTACAAAACTATGTACCAATAGATACACGGAGCTGGCGCAGTCACTGACTCGGACTGCTAAACCCGTTTGGCCCTCCGCGTCTACTGGGTGCACTGCGCACACCGGCCACTGGCGTGCTCTCTACTCACTACATGCTGCGCTATGAGGATACACTCCGGCCAACAACCTGTACATGCTTCCTCAGTAATCATAAAGTGCATTGCTTTATGCCAACTTGAGGACATCCCACTATTTTACACTTTAAAAAATACCTGTATTGCACGACATATTCTCTAGTCTTCAAATACGTATACATTTTATTATTAGGTACCTTTATTTGATGTAAGAGGATAAGACTATTGAAAACACTTAAAGGCTGTTATAGTATATATAATACATAATTATAATTTGAATGATATGGTACAGGTAGTGGTGGTCGTGTGGTCAGTGTGCGTGCGGGGTGTCCGGGGGTGTGGGGGTGTGGGGGTGTGGGGGCGGTGGGCGGCGCGCGGGGCGGACTGGGCGGGGCGCGCTTTCCACACGCGACTCCACTCACGCTCGTTTTTTCTTTATTCCGACATAAGTAAGTACTACGACAATAATTAACATAACTTCGGTGGACATTTCCACATCTACCTCTATAAATTCCACTATAACATGCGATTCTATAATAACAAACTCGCTCGCCGCTATTCAAGTTTTTTTTATGTTCGACCTAATATAACTTCTCGTTAAGATGCTAGTTAGCTTACGACAAAATGCAAAAATAATATATATTGATGAAATATTTGGCCTGTGTGGTCGGTGTCATTCCACCAAGCGGCGGCCGTGATAAGCAATGAAGACAACGCAATAGTGTACGAGTGCCTCGTTAATTAGGAGGCGCGTCATGAGCTGGGGCCATAAATCAACAGGCTCTAACTGTGCTCTCCCACTGCCTACAATTATTTAATTAGCACCGCTCGGGAGGTGCGCACCAACTTTGTTTATTATAGACTAGCGGACGTCACGCGGTTTCACCCTCGTAGTTCTCGTTCCCGTGGAAGTACGGGGATAAAATATAGCCACTGTTACTCGCTGATAATGTAGATATCCTTTGCTGAAAGCATTTTTCTAACCCGTCCAGTAGTTTCGGAGCCTATGCAATAGAAACATACTCACATAAATTTTTTTCCACTTTATAATATTAGTATAGATGTCCTCCTCACTCTGTGCCTGCATTTACTGACACCATTGAGTACACAAGCATGGGTACTTGATAAGCTAAACAACCATATAATTTGGATTGTTTTAGAATTTAACTATAATTTAATCTAAGAGATTCTAATGATTATCTACAGAAGATACCGACAGAGACAGTGTGGAAAAACATTATTTTGAATTGTTAAAATAAATACCGAACCGAAATTTAAAGGTTGACTAGGGTCCCTAATCACGAGGCAACTTATGAGGAGAGAATTCAACTCTAGGTATTAAATATATAACGCAGGAAGGTCGGTGATGCAATCGTCCCAAACGCACTAACTTTGCACAATTACATAAGTACTTATTATCAGTATAAATGCACTCATACATAGTACTTTATAGCATAAACATTATCAACATAGTTCCAAACGAATTCTAAAAAAAGATTAAGTTATCATTTGACCGCATTCGAAAACAGCCTTTATTATGTTCATTCGCATTGTCTATAAGTATCCGTAATAATGTCACGGATTCGTTTAGATCGTGCATATATCAATTTTGAAATTATTATGTTTTCGGTATGGCGCCACACTGTGTGTGTTTAATTTGATTCAATAAAGAATAACTGTAGGAGAGTTATTTAATACAAAGTAGGTATATATATTTCATAACCTCAGTTTGGGCAACAACGACTCGACAATTAAACGGTAAACAAGTGAGGCCCGGACCCGTATGTCGGCGATGCGCTCGTTTCATTATCTGGGTGAATAATATTTCAGCGCTATCTAATCTCTCAGGGGTCGATGGGGACCCATTTCGCGTCGCCAGATGGCGCTAATGACGGGTGAGTGCAGTGCGCACGCGCCGACAGTTTTTTGCTAATACAACTATCAATTTAATCTCTTCATCAACGATGATTTGCACCAATCAGATAGAGCAGTCATCAATTATACATGCACTAGACATGATGGGTTAGCTTGGCATCAACGGCGTTTGTCAGATCTACACCTATATATGTCTGTAATGAGAGATCACTGTTCAGTCCGATTCCCCACCATGGTCGTTCCCATACAAAAGAGACAAATTGATCTCCTACTTAGTGGCGTTAGAGCTGATATTAGTGATCATTTAATTTAAGTGAAAAATTAATTAATAAAACTATGTACGTAAGTAGTTGAAGAAAAAACAATGTTGTACAATAATGTAATTTAGCACGATCTGTAACAAGCAGGCTGCATGAGCCACTCCATGGCGAAAGAAGTAAAACACACTTGGAATCCATATCATCATCTCCCTGGCCTTATCCCATACCTACATTGTTGGGGTCGGAACTTGATTCAACCCGATGTGGCTGATCACCTGATTTTTATACGAAGCGACTGCCATCTGACCTTCGCAACCCCTTTAACGAGAAAAATCTGTGATCTGGGTTAAACCAGCTGTCAGAGCATTTTAGGCCTCCGACTGACCTGTAACGATTGCCAAAGATCTAAATTGGCAACCGGGACCGACGGCTTAACGTGCTCTCCGAGGCACGGAGGGAACTCTGGCGGTCACCCATCCAATTACTGGCTAGGCTTAGGGTTGCTTAACTTCGCCGATCGAATGATATGCGCAATAGCATCTGTGCCACGAGCTCCTTACACTTGGAATCCATACAAATACATAATTAATAAATTTTGTCACCACCGGTGTGAAGAGTGAAACATAATTGAAGTAGCAGTGTTCAGAAGAATTATAGAGTTATTGCATCAATATATAAAAATTATATAACGTCAGACATAATGGGTGGCCTCGAAAGTAAGAAAATGTTTAGGTGTCGCGAGACTAAGGCAACGCAGATCGAAAAAATCTCCAGTCATCTTTATGAGCAAGCGTTTTATTGCGTTTTAGGGTATTAGTGTAAAAAAGCATAATAAATGTGAAGTGTTTGTCAGCGAGCGGCGGCGCGGAGAGGCTGCACCTGTGAGCCGCCGGCCACTTGACACCACATGCTCGGCCTCGAGCTTTGCCTCGCTGTGGGAACCGCCTGAAGCACCGTTACTCTCAGACATCGCAACACACACCACAACATCAACAACAGGGGAAACACCCGCAAGATGCCTGCTTAACACATTATATAACACTGATTACACCAATGTTTGTGATTACTTACTTCACAGTCCTACTCGAACTCACTGCTCGTACTGAATAATGGGTATATCACATCACTGAATCAAAGCTATCGAAATTATTTAATAAAATGGTATGGTATGGTTCTATGGTAATGTAACAGACAAAGCAATATCGCATTTATAATATTAGTATCTACGTGCAGAGACAGATACTTAGTTCAGATATGAAGTCCTAATCACGGTCTGGTAATAATCAAGATGACCACAAAACTTCAAGAACAAGTAAACTCGTTAAAATGTTAGAGATTAGTCCGCGAGAAATATCAATCGGCCAGATATAAATGTTATGAATGCACTGTAATGTAGATACAAACGGATTTGTGAAGCACAAAGCAGATGTTAGGTAATAGAAGCGTAAACGCACGCCGCTAAAGTGGATGTTTGTATAATATCTGTGCGTAATGAACATTGATTGATTATCGAGTGCGATACGCCAGATACGGGTTCACGTCACCTCCGGGATGGTATGGGGTATATCGGTCGGTGTGGCTGAGTGGCGGAGTGGCGCCGGCGCGCAGGCGCACATCTCAAGTGCTTCTAAATGTGTATGACGCTAGCCGCCCGCGCGCCCCTCGGTTGCCCTAGGTCGGACACCGCACCACACCACTGACACTTCACATTGGCTCCATGTCTCATCATTGTTTCTATCACACTGGTGACTGATGGGAATGGCTCACTGATTATCTTTTCAGTCAACTAAACTGACATATCTGATATCATTGCTTCGGCTCAAAGGCATAAACTAAAAATGAGCTCCTCGATTACGTTTTCATTATATTTTATATTGGCTTATATATTTAACACATGTCCACATAGAATGGTACGAAGGTGTAGGAATACATACCTACAACATAAGATCACATGCATAATTTTTCCTGTCTGACCATAAATCGGCGCGAATATAGCGCGGCGCGTCCGCCGCTAATGCATCGCGTAAATCAGCCGCGCCCGCGCCGCCATATCGCCGCTTCGACGCTAGGGATCCCCTCTCTCGGCCAGAACAACTATCGTGCCTGCTCCACACGATACACAAACTGGAATATAACATTCAGGAAGTTGTGTGTCGCGAAATTTTCCGTAATTCACTGTAGATCTGGTTAGAAGGGCAATATTATGCACTGATTTTTTTTTTTAACAAGTTTCTAAGGTCTACATTTCCAAGGTCTCTCTAAACCATAACTATAACCAACTCCAACAAACATTTTACAGAAAAAAGCTTCTAAACTAAAAAATATATATCTTTTTATAATATGTAATAGATAGCCAGATACGGTATTGAGGGCACAAGTGGGTGCAGGCACGATGCCCTCTGACACACAGCGTGTAAGTGTGGGGTTGGCCGCCACTCGTGCCTTCCTGTAACCTACAACGGGACCTCTCGTTCGTATTGGTACACTCACGCAGAAGCCGTTTCATTATTTTACCTTCGTGTCTTGCAAGACCACTATACAATAAGCAATGTGGATAGAACAACGGAGGTCCGCAGCAGTGGAATTGCATTCTCTGATAAAGTTTTTTTTGTTCACTATCGCAAGTTTTAAAAGAATGATGACAAAATATTTAGATTGGACTTAAAATATGACTAAATACTTTAACCACGACCCTGCACTACTTGTAACGTTTTAAATTTTAATATAAGTATTAGGTATGTATGTTCTCTATTTAGTAGGTATATTATACACATAGCTAAAGATTTAGTAAGTAAATATTAGATAGACCTAGCTAGGTACATTCTTACGTGCTTCCTAATATAAACTACCCACTTGTGGGCATTGTTCTGCAAATAGGCAAAGGTAACACACGTGATCATCTGCTGCGTTTGCAATAAATTTGTGGGAAGCATTACGATAATTAACTAGCACGTTATTTAGTGTCGCGTGGGTTGAGTGTAACGTGAGCTCGCGGTTTGTCAATATCGCGGTGATGGCAGTTATTTATGGCGCGGCACGCGGGGAATGTCGTTAGCTAGCTCCTTATACACGAGGAAGGGTGCGAGCCCTGATTTACTTACTACGTGTGTCTCGCGACATGATGACACGACATGCGCGCGCCTCCAACACTTCGGGAGAGAACACCATACCTGCACATTATTTGACGCATCTCCAAGTGTGTCAAATAATGTAATTTGTTGTTAGACTACTAAGAGGATACACAAGCACAGTCCGCCTCATGGTAAGCGGCTACTGCAGCCTATTAATGCTTGTAACAACACCGAGTGTCACTCACGCGTTGCCTACCTAGTAAATAATCCAATCCAAAAAGCGTAATCTATATAGATAAATAAAATCGAAATGTCTGTTTGTAATTCCAAAAACAGCCGTTCACTAAATACATATGAATGTACGATACTGTGACTGTTTGTCTGTCTGTTTGTTCCGGCTAATCTCCGAAACGGCTGGACTGATTTTCACTGATAGATAGCTAATGTAACAAGGAGTAACCTAGGCTTCTTTTATTTAAAAAAAAACATTTGGGTTCCGCACATATGAAATTAAGCCTACGCTAGTGAAACCGCGGGGCACAGCTAGTAAAATATAATAGTACCTACGGCACAGTGCACGTATGGCCTTGCAAGTCCGTATGGCATAGAGCACGGTGGAATAATAAACACACTACAGGACTTGTAAGGTACTACATAAGTCTAATGAAGTAGCTCAGCTTTAACATGCTCCATGAGTTGGTGCGAAATAGAAATGTAATATTATGTATTAGTTAAATTGAACTCTTATAATAGTTACTAGCTTGAAAAATTAACGGAGAGAGAGAGAGAGAAAACACTCAGATACCTGGTGCTTGTTCTTTGTTCCTACATTTTTGCTCGACTGATTATGAACAAGTTGAAATTGCGTACGAGATAATCGTGGATTTACAATTTCCGTGTTGTGTAAAGCGAGCCATAATGAAGCAGATAGAGGCTAGGCTGTAAAGTAAGGGCGAGTGGTCCGCCGGCGCACTGCTCGCCGCCTAATTGCCCCGGACCGCTATAAATCTGGCCACATGTCGATATCCACTCGCGCGGTTATCGACCACTCTCCCGACACACTCACATGTGCTGCCCGTTTTTGCATCCACTAAAATAGTGTATAGTTGAGTCGAGCGTCACCATTAATAGCTACAAATTTTGTAACGCGATCGCGATGACACGTGTGTGTGTAGCAAACGACGCGTTCGGTAATAAACAACTCCAAAAAAAGTTATGGCTATTTGTCAAAACTAAATGTAATTTTCGATCGTCTTACAAAGATACAGATCGGTAATAGCCTCAAAAAAATGTTTACCTACATTTTTGTGTAGCGACAGGAATCATCAACTTAAAGTTCTAATAAAAATACGATCCTGCAGTTCACAGCTCTCTAGTCGACGCACTGCGAGTGTAATTCATTGTATTGTTATCTGATAACGTCCAAATGCAGCACGTATTTTGCATAAAATAGGAAAATATGATTCTTTCGAGAGTGCGAGCTGGCGACGACGCGCCTGCGCTGATAACTAATTACAATAAATAGAACTCCAGTAAAGCCATCACTTGAACATGAATATGACATCGACTCGGGACGGTCGGTATAAAATCTTATAATTTATTCTGTCATTGCATTTCCACCCTTTCTGCAAGGTCCCAATCGAGCCATAAACCAGAAACTATACGAGTATTGTGCAATGCATTCATATTACCCACTATAGCGTCAAGTTTATAAAAATTCGAATACCTAGGCTTCAACACTCGTACTATAAATGTCACAACACAACGCAAAGATAGTGTTCTAATTTCAATATAAAGATATTAGGTAACGGAGTCACTGAAGCAAGTAGGTTGATAGGTATATTTCGTTTAGGTAGCACATGCGTGTGTGTTACTGTCATGGCATAGAGCTTATAATGGCTCGGCGAGTGATGGTGCGTCGTGCGAATGTGGACGTACGTGCTGTATCGCCGGTTGCGCACGCCGCGCCGGTATCTCCACTGTTGCATTCCAACTGATATGCCATAATCACTTGTTCTGATTTACTAAGCGCCGTTCACATTATCGCCACGACATACGAACGCCAGCGGATAGAATGCCCGTGCACGTGTTACCCATGTAAGTACTTACTACCTACTGGACTTTAGGTACAAAAAATAATCATAATGTTAATCTATACATACACAAGTCTTCTGAGATACCTTCTGAAATTACTTATCGAGCGAGTAACATAATAGAGAATTTTTGTCGTTCGCTATGATGGTTAGTGCAATTATGTTCATAAAATACCACTAGTGGGTTTTTGTTCTCGTCGGATGGCGTGTGGCGTGATATAAAGTTCAATCAGAGATGTGATCATTGTTCCAGGACGGTGGTGGTGCGGTGTGTGATGGTGTGTGCGTGCTGAGGGCAGCGGCATGTTCGGCGGCAGCGGCGGCGCGGGCGGCGCGTACGGCGGCGGCGAGTGCGGCGAGGGCTACGGCCTGGGCTACGTGGCGGGCGGCCCGCGGCTCCAGCAGTACGCGCACTTCACGCCGCACCAGAACGTCTGGCACCACCACGCCGCGCACCACGACTCGTATGGTAACTACCACCAAACATCTACACTCGTATATTTCAACATTGAGACAACTTCAAGGATTTTCGTTTATTTTGAGGCATCTCTACTTAGTCGTGACTGATCTAAGTATGTAACTAAATGGGTTCAGGTTATTTTTCGTCGCGACATAATTAACCCTCAAGTACTATATGAGCTTCCTTCATGAATCTTGTAAGACTATGATGGTTGGATGCTGCTTCTATACTTAAGTTTATAGAAGCTACGGCGGCCTCAATGAAATGGAAATCACCTGTGAATGCATTTTGTTATTAATTATCTTGAACAGGGACTTTGACCCAACAAATTATTTTGCAAGTTGACACTAATTTAGTACCTACCTACTTACAGTTCGTGTTGTGACAAATAAAATTTCAAGTTGTTGATGAAGAAATCTACATCTGTACAACTATAGGTACAAACATACACATATACAGATAAATAAAATTTAAGTGTCTGTTTATTATTCCAAATTACAGCTTATCAACAAATGCATATGAAAGTATTTGCAAAAATATATTTTAATAATGTTTCTCTGTCTGTTTGTTTAACTGATTTTAACGGGTCTTTAACTGGCAGATGCCACATGTTACAAGAAGTAGGTAACTTTGGCTACTTATATTTAAAAAAGAACAATAACGGTTCCGCGGGAATTAAATTAAATCTACGCGGGTGAAACCGCTGAGCACATCTACTTATATGTTATTTATCATCCCCTGTTATTTAATAATAACGTTACCCCTCACCATAATGCTCGCGGTAGAACATAGGTAGGTACTACGGATTATTTTTAGAAAACAATTATTTTAATCAGTCGGTAGAATTCCAAACCAATATATATAGAAATACAAACCAATCAGCTACCACGGCTCTTTATTATGAATGATATCAATCTATAATATATAACTATAAATAACTGAATACAATATGAAGGTTCCTACTTACCATCCAAGATTTTACCTATGTTATACTCGATGAAAAACTAAAGAAATCGTACATGGAAAATGTTTGTAATAAAGATTTGTATTTCTATAGGTACTATTAAAAGATATAAATACATTCATCAAACTTTATAAAGCCTTAGTGAGGTCTCATGAGTACGCTTCGACCGTTTGGAATCCTGACGGAAAATATTCAAAGCTCTGCAAACATTTTCGATATAAATACCTTCAGTTTCAGAACTCCAAAGTCAAAAGTGTCTTTATTCGATTAGACTTTTTACAAAGTACTTTCATATCGTCAGAATGACATAATTATAGAGGATTATACCTGTATAATTTTGTTCGGAAGGTTGCTCCAATTATATAACTACCTTCATTAATACATGCTTCGGGATAATTTTGGTACTGTAGTATTAAACATCAAACATATACGCTCTGCTTAAAAGGCCCCAGTTTTTTTATACAAAAAAATTCAATAACTCTCCTGATAATATGTATTTGTCACAAAAGATCCCCATTCTTGTCCCCACGTTCAGCACAACGTATGTAAAATAAATGTATTCCACGAAATTGTAATGCATGTATGTTTCTGATGTTTATTTTCAAGATTCAAATTAACCTAGACTTATTTACACATATAAGCCCGTTTGTAATACCCTGCCTCTATGTTTGTTAAAGACACACCCACGGGAATACTTGAACAATGTTATCCTGTTGTTTTATTAATCCCGTGTTACCACACTAAACACTCATTAAGGAAGTCCAAGATTGTTGCACAAGGAAATTTTATAAATGCACCTTCAGGAAAGTTATATTCAAATGATCCAACATGCACTGCTTACCTAATTGTTAATGGAGGTAAAATCAATATAAAAAAAATATTGTTCAGTAGCTTCATTATAGTTATAAGTGTGTTGCCGGACACCCAAAGGAATGATTCTTTATAAAAAAAAAGCTCCGGCATTTCCGCCCATCGGTCCTAATAGATCCTAATTAGACCCTGATTAACTATCATACAACATTAATTTGGCATTTCACCTTTTTTGGAAAATTTTAACCAAAATATTTTTTATTGATCGGAAGTCAGTCGTGTAATTTGATAGATACTATTTTGGCAAGTACTTTGTAACCTAGGTACAAGAAATATTTTTTAACATAAAATTATATTTATTAAGCTGATTAATTATTTATTTCCATCAAAATACTGATTATGTTACGAATAAGATACATGCCTACTGCCTACTGTTCTAACCACTATACGTAAATAATATTATAGTAATGAATGCGCCTATTACTTACATTACGATAACTAGGAACTGACTATAGCAAGGTAATGATTATTTATATAACGTCTTCAATTCTAGAATTTACATTTTTAGTCCGTCCAATGTTTTAATATTATTTATATGTGAAATAGTTTATCTACATGACATTGACCTTCATAAAAATATCTCACTTGTTCTTTATTTACCTATTTCCTTGTATAGTAGAAAGCTGAAATTAAGACTAATGCATTTTTGCCATCAAAAGCCTAAGCTTTTATCCTAATAATCCTATAATAATCTAGATAGACCTAAGTCTATCTAGATTATTAGATTATATTAGGTACATCTCATAGATAATGTTGAATTGATATATTATAATGATTTAAATATGTTTAACACAAACACAAGTGAGATCATTATAATGTCCATGATTTCATTTCAGTCAAGGTACTACTCCCTCAGTTCAATTTCGCTTAACTGTATTGAGGTTAACTTTGAGGATAAAATTATTGACAATGGGTTTTCCCAAACAAGTGATTTACCTATACTACGGCGCAGTATCAACACACATAGTCGCGGAGCACGCACACTTTATTGCAACTGTTAAATTAATGTGGATTTTCTCAATTATCAATTTCAATTTATTGCTTTAAAACATATTATAAATGTATATTATATTTACATTATATATTATTATATTATATGGCTACTTCTTATAGGTACTTATATTTTTATATATTTAATTTTATAATTTCTGTTTTAATTATTCTTACAATACTAAGAAATTTCATTACCTATATTTTATTATATTTTGTTTGTAAACTATTACCTATTTAATATGTTGTATTTGAGATCATAATCAATAACAATGAATTAACTTATATTTGAGATCCATAAGTACCATATAAATCTACATAATATATACTACAAACATAAAAGGTACATTTATAAATCTATTATTAAATTATATTAAAAATTATCATTTAAGAATTCTTGCATACTGTAATAGCATTTGTTAATCAGCAAGATCTTTATTAGTTTTACATATTTATTGAAATTTTGTTCTTTTCTTATCTCTTCTGGTAGTTTGTTAAATATACTAATAGACATGACAAGTGGGCTATTTGAACGCAGTTTTAGACGAGAGGTAGGTTTTATTAACTTATGTTTACGTCTGAGGGAGTATTTTGTTGGGATATCTTCACATTTGGTATATAACTTTGGGTATTTTTAAATAAATTTACAAACCTCTAGTATATAAATACACGGGAGAGTCAATAATTTGTACTGTCTAAAGTAAGGTTTGCAACTATCTTATTCTATCGAGAGGCTACTAGTAGCCTGGCTACATTCCGGTGAATTTCTCCACCAAAAATCAAAATCAAAATATCTTTATTTGATTAGACTTCTTACAAAGTACTTTCAAATCGTCAGAAGGACACAAAATACATTATACATGATTATAAATGTTACCACCGGGTTCGGAAGGTAGCTTTTGTTGAGAAGAACACGGCAAGAAACTCAATAATTACTCATTTAAAAAAAATATATATTATACAATGTTTTTGGTTACAGTATTTATATCTTATGAATATAAGCCCATGGACACAGCACAAATGCTCAATTGTCAAATATAATAACTAAAATATTACAAATATTTGTGAGCATGGCAAATTCCAGCCAGTCAAAGCAAAGATCAAACTAAGATTAATTAATTGTAGCAAAAGTACAGTGCCAATGGGATTATTTACAATAATTTTTCGACAAAGATACATCCCAGGGTTCCTTATTTCTTCTTCTTCTCTTCCTTCCTGATTCATCAATCTGTCTGTGAAAACCACATGAAAATCTGCATAGATTCGGGAAAATATCCCTACATCTATACAATAAACACGTCGGGCTACTTCTATAATAGATACATATTTGTCTATACATCTATAACTACAGATAAATCTGATTAAAGTTTCTGTTTCCCAAAATGAAAGTATTAGTTTAGTATAGGTAACTACTTACGGTACATTAATAAAACACCACTTTAAAAAAATCTGTTTCAGTCATCTGTCTGTTTGTTCCGGCTGAACCGATTTCAACGGGATTTTCACTGGCAGAAAGCTAATGTTACAAGGACTACTTACTTAGGCTACTTTATTATTTAAAAACATAAGGGTTCCGCGGGGCACTCATGAATTTAACTTTACTTTAAAACGGCGTCTCGCAGCTAGTAGTAAATATAACTTTATGTTAACTATCGCTTACTCACTTCTCATCGCAGATAATTATCCTTGTTTCCATGTCTACTCAGCAATATGACGCAGGAACAGTGGGAATTATCAATATTCCAGAAATAAGAATTTGCTAATTGCTAGCTCTTGACTTACAAGTGGGATCCTGATAATCCTATGCAGTAGTTTAGTGTTATCTAGCGCATGTAACTATTTGTGTCCACGCAAGCACCAGACCGCAATTATGATTCAAATCGTCCATTAATTCCCAGTAAGATATGATTTTCCCTATTGAAGGATAAAGGCTTGTTATTGTAGGAGCGATGTGTTGACGTGCGACCCGCTCTTGCCTGCAGTTTAATACATAGGCGTTAGCGAAATAAACATCATCCACTTATTGTATAGCTCTGTATTCACCTAAATAATCGCTACTATATTCAGAATGCAGTTGCTAGCCATAAGACAAATTAACCACGAAAATATAAGTAATTCAACCCTATATATGTCTCAGTCCCCGGTCACAGACAGTGTTGAAGCAGTTAAGGGCTTCCCTTGGAAGAATTGAATGAAGTCGCCGTTCGCGCGTGTGTTGCATCCGAGGACGACGGTGGAAGGCTGGTGCGCGTGAATCAGCAGCGATAAGCGCTAGTGGCGGTTCGCGCGCTCCCCGCGGTCAGTGCGCGCTCTGACCTCTGACCGGTCGGGTCGCTCCTTCTGTGCTTCTAACAGTACCAAATACACATCATGGATACAATGTCGTTCCCTCCCAACTGGCTGCGGAGCATGGCCCTGCTGGCAGGTGCGGCTCGTTGAGTGGCGTAGTAGTATGTAGAGTGCGGTGAGGCAAAGTGTACGAGTGCGCGGTATTGTCAGCAGGTGGCGGCGGGGTGAGCGGCGTGGGCGCCGTGGGCGGCGGCCTCTACGGACAGAACGTGGTCATGGGCTCCTGGTGCGCGCCCTACGACGCGCTACAGCGACCGCCCGCTTATGGTGAGCAACCACTTTCAATCACTATTTTTAAGTACTACTTAATCTTTGCACCGGCTCTGTATGGTGATACAGTCTTCGATTATATACAAGAGACAACATTTGGACCAAGTAGATATGTTTTAGAACGCCCACTGATATAGGTACTTTTTCAGGACAAGTCACATTAAACCTAGATATATAATAAGTTCAACTTTAAATTAATTGAGGTCTAAATCACAACATTAAATAAAGTTACATAACTATCGATGAATCCAACGCCTAGGAGCAATGCTGAGTGCAGTAGTAGTAAGTAGTGTTCTTCTCTAGAGAGTAGGCAATCAAGGTTAGTAGGTACAATTTGGACAAAGACCAGTGTATGTATAAGTTAACTATAATAATCGCGTGAACAGTGTATAATACGAGTACGTTATCGTATCACCGATGAAGTTGTTAGTATGCTGTAGCACCACACAAACGGCTTATCGCGCAGACGAAACAAGTAGATAGCACAAAGGAGATAATTATAACAACAGGACACACCGGCCGTTATAATTATGATATCTGGGACAGTTATGGTAACTGATAGGAGTAGGTACGTGTACGTATCTCCTCGGCCTTATCCATTACATTGTTGGGGTCGGCACTTGATTCAACCCGATGAGAGATCGAATGATATGCGCAATAGCAACGGTGCCACTGTCCTCTGTAATAATACAAGTTATTTTAAATTTTGTACCTAGTACCTAAGTACCTAAGTAGTAGAGTCCAGCAGAAACCCTCCATAACCTAGACTGGCCGGCCAAATGGCACCATTAGGACCAAGCACTAAACTGTAAAGTACCTAATCAATAAAAAAAATTCTCACGTCATTCTAGAAGGGTTTCTGAAGGGATGACAGATTTTGTACTAAAACCCTTTTTTTACCAAAGATGTACTTACCTAAATGTACGAGTAAGAAAGTAGTTAATGTACACCTATTTACCTACCGACATAATTATATGGTATCATCATAGCATTGTCCTTGCAATAATACTTAGATACCTAAGTATGCGATTGTTTTCCCTGTGGATAATTGCGTTATTGATTCGTTATATCGACAACTTAGTATTGTGATATATACGTGCGTGGAGTTACATACACATTGTGATCAATATAATAGGTACATGAATAATGACGATATGGATAGTATAATGGTAACCCAACGTGATATCAATGAAGCAGTGGTATCATATCGTCAGCCAACTACTGTGATGTCATCGCTGATTGACACCCCTGACAATAGGTATTGAGTCAACGCATACACAATGAACATGTAGAGACAGCAAGCAGAATGACTAGTACAAAACATAATATATGCATAGGTACCCACGCACGTGATGAAATTAATTAATTCAGAATGTTATTTATGATAATATGATTACCTATTAATTATCTTACTTTGCACTTTTTACTAAGTACCATATATCGATGCACTAACGCAGGGCAGATAGTACTTTTACTTGCGTGGGTGATTAGTCGATGTCCTCTATCTTAGACCTAAGTACCTAAGTTTTAGGTAGCTATAGTTAACAATAACATAACACTCGTGACAAAAAGCAGATGGATTCATCAATAGCTAAATATATAAATGGGCCGTGGGCTGGGTGTTTATGAACCATACCTAACAATATCATTATTTGACATAGTTAATGTAATTTTTCATGTATTTATATATAAGTTAGGCTCCATGAATTAATCGTCAAGATCACGAAACTAACTTTTTCCACAGTGAAATCATGCAATGAGCATAACTCATGCGTACTTTAGCTATGTCAAATAATTCTATTGCTACGGTTAATAAATAATAACATTAATACATAATAACCAATTCGAGTAAGTTAATCGTAGATATGAGCAATGTTAGGTACAATTTACAGCTTCGGCCGGCGTATTAGATAAAATTAATGATCGCACGCGCGCTTATCACTGAACACACAATAAGTACTAGTGATAACGCTTTAACCGCAACTGACTACACTTAGGTATGTATCGAACGTATGTAGACATCCCACAGCTAGGCTCGTGATCACAACTACACGTATCATTATTGGATCACCAAACGCCAGATAACAATAGAAAAAAATTATAAACGCAAAAAGCTTGTAATAAGTTGATATAGTAAATCGTCTTCATGACCACTAAATGAGGACAATTTAATCACCGACCCGCATTTGTGGCGGTTGATTATTGGTTCCAGTCTTGAATGTCCAGGTGTAGGTATACTGGTGAAACGAACGTTAGCCACATATAGACTTTTGAAAAAAAATATATCTCTTATCATGTCAGTTACGAAGTATTCGTTGCAGAATGTATTTGGCAAAAATGTGTAAGTAAAGGCGAGTATCAAAGCTACTGCAGGTGTACTGGTACCTGAAAGTAGATAGGCTGTAGTGTTGTTGTGTGTGTGACCAATGTGTGGCGGTCAGATGGCGTGCTGGAGGTGTACGAGGAGGGCCGCGAGTGCGTCAACTGCGGCGCCAACAACACGCCGCTGTGGCGGCGAGACTCCACCGGCCACTACCTGTGCAACGCGTGCGGCCTCTACCACAAGATCAATGGCGTCAACCGGCCGCTCGTGAAGCCGAGCAAACGGCTGGTGAGTGCCTCTTCTCACAATTAGTAACGCGCTCTGTTTGCGAACAGGTGCCGACGCGGACCTGCTCACGCGCTTCTATAAGGAGGGCTCCGTGCAGAGATGGATGAGTGTGGAGGGCATGGCCAGGGGCATGAAGAAGGTGAGTCGGTGGCGTGTAGACTAGTGCATGCTTCTCCCGGGCGCGACCTTACTTTACCCACTTCTGTTCAATCCGCGAGGGCTTTGGCGAGTGTTAGGAGACTACACGCTACCGCTCCCCACTTCCCAGTGCTGGCTTAGCATGATAGCACTCTTCTGCTTGCACTATTTAGTAAACAACACCTCCTCTGGTGTCGCTTCATTGCTTGCGAAAGCGAGCTCACTCGATATTACTAGTAATGCTACTGAGGGTTAATATACTTAGTATTGCTATCGACCTATAATACTAATAATGTACCTTTAAATACTAGGAGCCAAGCAAGTTCAGAAATTATCGAATTTATTCATATTGTATGTGCCATAAGTGTGCAGTAACCGGTCTCATTACATTACTGTATTCGCGCGCGATATGAGTGCAGGGGATCGCGAGCACTAACAAAAATCCAAGATGCGATCTACGCAGTAGAGTTCATTGCATAGTTCGTAGAAGGATCGCGGCGCACATACCATTCCGCTTTATTCGATTGGGCACCGTTTTATTGATTCAGTTTTGTGTTGATTTTGAACCTTGTGCACGAGTGTGTGTCGCGGAGATAGGCGGCACTAGCGCGCGGTCGATAGATAGAACAGGTAACATCGTCCAATGGAAGGCGGCCCCGCCCGGCTGGGCTGCGCTCGCGCGCGCGTCGCGGTAGCACGCCGTGCTTCCACTATTGGACAATGCCAACTGTATTGTAAACCATGCGCGGTTTATCTTGTCTTGTCGTATAATTTAACAACATGGCGGATGGCTCGTGCGCTGTTTTCAATGCGAGTAACGACGCCCATAATAGTGCAAGTATTAATGCGTATCTTGGTGAATGGAATCGTAGTACGTATATTAGGTGTTGGTATTTGTGTGCAATGTACTGAGAAATGGATGTTGGTCAGTCGGCGGCTCGGCGTCACGGCCAGTGCTGCACTAACTGCGGCTCGCGCAACACCACGCTGTGGCGGCGCAACAACGACGGCGAGCCCGTCTGCAACGCCTGTGGCCTCTACTACAAACTGCACGGCATCAATCGGTAAGCTACCTTCACATGCTATGGCTACTTATAATATTATAAAGAGGAAAGGTTTGTATGTATGTTTGTAACATTTTGCTCAAAAAGTAGGTACCCACTGGACCGATTTTAAAAATTCTTTCACCATTGGAATGCTACATTATCGCTGATTAATATAGACTATATTTTATCCCCGTACTCCCACGGGAGCGTGAAACCGCGTGAACTCCACTAGTATACAATAAACGCGAGCCACATCGCGCTGCCACCTTCCCGAGCCAGCAGGTCCCTCCGGCCCCCTTCAGTTGCCTCTTACGACAGGCAGAGAATGCCATAGACAAATTTTTAGACTCTGGCCATTGGGTGTAGGTATCCCATTAACTAATCTAATAGAACTCACCCACAATCTATCACCTAGGTTTATCACCACTACACGAACCTAGGTCTTACTGTAAGTAAGTAATGTAATTTATTTCAAAATCATACATGTCCCTACATTCCAGACCCCTGGCGATGAGAAAGGACGGTATTCAAACAAGAAAACGGAAGCCGAAGAAATCAGGCAACGGGTCCAAGCCTTCACAAGAAGCTAAGAAAGACGGACTCAGCTCGCCTGGGGTAGACGGTACGTACCTACATACTCGTATTTACAGACACTCACATTGCCCCAGTTATGTTTTACTAGCTGTCCCTGCGGTTTCACCCGCGTACATTTAATTTAATGCCCGCGGTACCCTAAATGTTTTACAAACAAACAGACAGACAGATAGATGGACAGACAGACGGAGAATAAATATATAAATTGGTTTTTATATGTCAGTACCTTGTATACTTTCATTTGCACTTAATAACTCACTATTAGGTATCAATTCTATGCGTTTTTATACTCGTTTTATAATTTCCGATTGGAATAAAACAAAAATTATTTTACTTCTACATAAATGTCCTTGATAACATAATACTTAATTCGGATAAGGATTAATGTCACGATACACATTTAACGTAGTTTCTTTATTTATGAGATTAACCAATTATTATTTTCTATGAACATAAAAGTCGTTATTGTGACTAAACTATGATAGTTAGCTATTATGTGCTCTCGCGGACTTTTTTGTAGATCTTAATAAGACCTTCAAACCCGTACCTATTACATGTTCGTTTTGTTCTATTGTCAATAGTTTTTGCAGCGCACGCATAAATAGGTTATTGATTTTACACCTTCGGTTACAAAATTGCAATTTTCTTACGGATCCCTAATATTTTATTAAAATAAAATATAGCCTATAACCTTCCTCGATAAATGGACTATCCAACAAGGAAATAATTTTTGAAATCGGACCTGTTCCCGGAGTAGTTCCTGAGATTAGCGCGTTCAAATAAACAAACAAACTCTGTAGCGTTATAATATTAGTACCTATAGATTACCATAATAGGGGGCGACCCTATTGCCATTGATCAGCCGCTCATTCAGACTCTGGTCTGGTTTGGTACTTACTGAGGTAAGTAGGTACTGAGAAATTACAGAGGAAAAATCCAATAACACTGTCAAACCCGGAATCGAAAGAATCGAAACCTCGTGGGATGGACCTCGTGTTCCGCAATACAGTAGGATCTACCTACCTACCCAGCAATGATTAGAAGCTGGATCCTATGGCAAATGCCTATACCACCGGCTAGTAGATGGTCACCGACCCAGCTGGCCAATCTGGCGACTCTTCAAATAACACAGCGGATTTGTCACTAATTGGTACCTAAGTACTTACCTACCTACTTAAGTATATGCTAAAATGTGCGTATGTTGTATATAGATACCAAGTCCAGTATGTCGGAGGTGTCAGTGCCGGCGTCGCAGTCGATGGCGGTCCACGGCGCGCACGGCGGCAAGCAGGCGCGCGGGCTGGAGCCGGCGCCCTCGGGCGGGCACGCGGGCGCACTCGGCGCCGCGCACTACGGGCCGGGCGCCTCGCCGCCCTTCGCGCCCAACCCGCTGTTCAACATCAAGAGCGAGCCCAGCGCGCCCAACGCCTACGACAACTACCCGCCGCACGCCGCACACCACTACCACTCGCAGCAACACTATCTGCATGCGCTGCAGGTATCTATCAACCTGACTATTTTACTATCACATTTTCATCATGCTCTACTTACTACTATTACCTTTTTGGTAAGCGGCAAGAGCCTAATTACAAAATGATTAGTCAGAATAGTAAGCTCAAATCCTGCAACGGAAAAGGCATAGGATCAGATTGTTACCTACCTACCTAATATTTCTTTAGAACCTATAAGTTTTGTGCTTATACTTACAGTGCTTGGTTTATGACCAGTGCTTTCCATTGCCTCAATTTTCGTGAGTCAGGGATCAGACGTCGTGTATTAAATAAGCTAATGTTTGCAATGTGTTCGCTAGTACGGTCTGGGCGGCGAGGAGGAGGAGGGCAGCGGGTTCCTGCACCAACGCAACGTGACCGCGCACGCCAAGCTCATGGCCTCCACGTAGCACCGCCATACTGCCGCCGTCTGCGCAGGACCACTGATCGACCTACATACAGTGCACATCGACGCGAGTGGCTCAATGATCTGCCGACACTGCTCTACGACGTCATGTGACACCGTGTCCAACTGTCAATACCTACGTGCATGATGACGTCACGCAATCTAGGTGGAATTCATCTAAATGTAATTTAATCCACTCTTATAATGATAGTCAAACACTTGTGTTAGGTACCTAAAATGTATTCAGTATTGTATGTAATATTTTGTAATTATCTCCCAAGATGACATTAAAGTTTTATAGGTATGTAAGGTAGGTAGGTGACGTGCTCAGTTATTTGACAAAAGCTTGTGTTTTAGGAGATACGCCAGGAATCTGTGTGGATAACTAACTACTGATCAAATAGGTAACTACTACTGTATGTACCTAGGTGGGTACTTGCAGCTGCAAAAACGAATGATAATAAACATTTAAGCTGAAGTCAACTCACACGTCTCTCTGTAAATAAGTAGTCTTTATGATATTATATACGAAATAGTAGGTATATAATTAGTTTTAAGTATAATAAGGTTGGACAGTATTGTTATTTGATGTTGAACAAAACAGCTCACTGAGTGTTGTTCCTATGGTCTATCAGGAGAATATCAGTCAACCAATTTAGTTATGTTAAGTTCAATTAGATCTAGCTAAACATTTGGGGACTGACAACACTAGGGAGGTTAGCCTGAGCACTATTCCATATACTGTTAATAAACTAGCAACAATAATGTAAAAGCTTGTAATGTAAAAACATGTGCGGTATTACTGCCCTCTGATGGAATATATGGCAATACAATAAGGGTGGAAGTCCTTTTCAAATCTGTGATTGCTCCTTTCCTGGTGTGAACGATCCCCTTCATGTCATGTAACATGAACTAGTAAGTAAGTAAAATAATGGCATTTAATAGTTGTAAATATTGAATAGATAGACAACTTGTCCAAGTTCTTGGAATAAACACTATAATCTGAATAGATAGACATGTATATGAGAGACATTTTATTATATGACCCTGTACAAAATCATCACAAGAGCTATTTAGCTCATTAACCAATTATTTGATCCACAGTTTAAATAGAAATACAAAAGTAAAGCATATCATTACAAAGTGCAAGTCTGCAAATGATATGATTTGGTTGATGACTTTAGTCACCACATTAAAGCATGTGTCTAGAGTATTCAAGATCTCTTGTTGTTAAAATAATCCACACAATAACACAGGTGTCGTAGCACTCATGAATCTTGTAATACTCCAATGTATTTTAATTCTGTTTTATATAAAGCCTTTGTAAATATTTCCTCAATATAGTGTCAAAAGGATATGTTATACAAATGTACAAATGATTTGATGTGTATTTCAAAATACAGATAGTGAAGCACATGAGGCACTTGTTTATTTTATTGACACCAAGAGTCATCCATGGGCAGCCTTCTGCAGGGCATCCCCTGTCAGTCGGTAGTAGCACCACTGTTCAAGGCTGGTCAAGTTGATTGCCCCTTTTTTTTCATAGAAGGAGCGTGCAGGGTTCCACTCCAGCACATGGAAGTCAAGTCTTGAACAACCTGAAGTTGAAGCTTCCTAGAATCATCATGTATGTGTTAATATCACATTAATTTGCTTTTGATGAAGAATTAGGTAGGCAAGTACCTTGGCAATGTCATTAAAAAGTTTCTGCCCCACTCCATGGCGGCGGTGGCTGGGGTGCACATACAGGTCCTCCAGCATCATGGAGCGGCCCTCCCATGTAGAGTAGGTGGGGAAGTACAAGGCATAGCCCACCACAGTACTCACACCATCTCTGTGAATCTCTGCTACCTTGCATTTGAAGGCTGGTGGTTGTCGCTCAAAACCATCACATTCCAAATCTGAAATGTTAAAGTACAGATAGCCTTAGTGTGGCTTTATCATAACTTTGGTAAGGTTATGGGGCGGGTTACTTACCTTTTACAGAAATTTTTGGTCCATCAGGCATTTTTTCGAAGTCAGCTAGTTCCTGCGAGTAATTAATATTGTACAGCCTTCTTCATACAACTCATTTAATGCAAGTAAAGAAAATTATATTAATTTCAAAATTACCTGAATCATTTCGGCCACAGCCTTCATATCTTCCTTAGAAGCTGCACGAATAATTACATCACCAATCAAATGATTGGGAGATGTTTTATGATTATCAGCCATAACTGCAATAAACTGGAGAGTTTAATATACTTACCTACTTCCTTCTAATAAAAGCCTTTAAGTGCCAAAAACATTACTCCTCGTATTATTTTGTCATCAAATCAAAAACTAAAATATGCCGTTGCCTATATTATGCCTAGACAAAATAAAATTACTAGAAAAGGCTACTAGATTTTAAACGTTGGTGGCTCATTAGAAGGATTTATTAAACTAAGCTGGAAGACATTTTTTTTTTAGTTATGAATGTTAGAACACAGAAAACGATTACTTACTTAGTAACAATATAGAAGCACGGGACCAATACTGAAATTTAATCTCTGCTCAATTTCTGTCATTCAAATATAATTTTCTTATGTACATAAAGTTCTCGTCTTAGCGTCATTAAACTGACCAACTATAACAATTTACATCACTTACATGATTGACTGCACTGACAGTACGTACATAAAAATCATAATAAAATATTTTTTTTTGTTTGACATTGACTGAATGACAGTTTCCTACAACTTGTAGAATTACAGTTTGTGTTGCCATATTTTATCCTATGCTTACCTACGTTCCTATATCTAATAATAATGAGTAAACTGGTATTTTCTTTAATTATAATCTCAGTAGATATACTGTGACGATGCCGAGTGTACAAATTATAAATATCTTTCGCAAAATTGTACCCCATATTGTATGATGGACTATGAAAGCAACGGGCGAACTTTTATTAGAAAAAAAAACAATTTTTGTAAGCAGCATCTCACGAGAGGTCACTGAAAACGCAACAGCAGCGTCTCGGGCGCAAAATAATTTAGGTAAAGGGTAGAACTTTAAATAATAAAAAAAATATTAGAATAAAACATATTTATTCAAATGAACTACATACAATAAGTAAGCAATGATAATTGTATGTTTACCTAGCTAAAGTACGCTGTACAGTATAATATTTTCCTATGGATAACGAGTAACGGTCCACGGCACCCATCGTGCATATCTGCTGTCTAGGAAATCGTATAAGGTGACCATCAATGTGCACAGTAAAAAAATAATGCATTATGTTAGCCTAGATTGTGAGTAGTAAATAAGTAATTATTTATCGGTAAATACAAGCCTTTCATTTGACATTTGATACTGAGACAATAACTGTGTAAGTACATGCTAAAAGAAGCGGATTTACCTCGTGGTGTTCTTGGAATAAAATAATATGTAATTATACTACTAACTATCAGCCATTAGGAAACATGCACTGTAAATATAAATATGATGCATGTTTGAGTAGAGCCAAAAAAATATTTTAAAATAAAATTATTTTCGATGAAGGCCCGCAATTAGTTACGTACAACATCCATTGCAAGAGATGGCCGTATTCGACTTGCATTTCCCAGCGACTTATCGTGCCCTCACACAAATAAGAAAATCTCATTCACATGCGGCCTGTATTCCATGCCGAGTGGTTGTGATGGTTACGTGAATATAATGTTATTGAGTATAGTGCGTATGTACATAGTGGTAGTATGATGTTAGTGGCGGCGAGCCGTGTGTCAGTGCGAGTAGTCGGGTCGGAGGCCGAACTCGGCCGCGTAGGCGCCCGACCACGAGCCCGCGCCCGCTGCCGGCGCCGCGGCTGCAATTATTACATCACAACTCGTTACCATATTAACACCTCAAACATTCTAAATATCTCTATTTGATTACACTTCAACAAAGTACTTTCAAAGCGTCATAATGACATGATTATACACGATTGTACAGGCTTATAAATGTAACGGCAGGGTTCGGAAGGTTGAGAACTCAGAAGAATCCAGTAAGAAAATCAGCAACTTACCCTTTGCAAAAAAAATATTGGCACAAATTATGACTGTTGCATTATTAAAGATATAAATTTAAATTGTCAAAAAATAGTAAACCTTTCAACTGTAATTTTGTGAATGGGATTTACAGTCGAAATATAATCTTACCGTTAAACGGTAAATAATAATAATTACCCAGGTGATTGGCGATTTTCGGCGGCGGTGGGGGTGGCGAGCGTGAGTCTGTACCGCGTTCTTCCTTCGCTTCCGTTTCTGTGAATAGGAAAAAAATGGTGAGTGTTCCGCGGAGGACATGCGAGCTCTCCATCGTGATGATATAGTAAAAGACGTCATCGTTATGACTTGGTCTAGGACTTGAGCAGCTTGCTCATGGTGTTGGACGGCGTGGGCAGCGGGCGCCTGTTATGGTACATATATACTGACCTGGCGCGGAGCGGCGCTGCGCCTGCGCCTTGAGCAGTTTGCTCATGGTGTTGCGCGGCGTGGGCAGCGGGCGCCTGTTATGGTACATATATACTGACCTGGCGCGGAGCGGCGCTGCGCCTGCGCCTTGAGCAGTTTGCTCATGGTGTTGGACGGCGTGGGCAGCGGGCGCCTGTTATGGTACATATATACTGACCTGGCGCGGAGCGGCGCTGCGCCTGCGCCTTGAGCAGTTTGCTCATGGTGTTGCGCGGCGTGGGCAGCGGGCGCCTGTTATGGTACATATATACTGACCTGGCGCGGAGCGGCGCTGCGCCTGCGCCTTGAGCAGTTTGCTCATGGTGTTGGACGGCGTGGGCAGCGGACGCCTGTTATGGTACATATATACTGACCTGGCGCGGAGCGGCGCTGCGCCTGCGCCTTGAGCAGTTTGCTCATGGTGTTGGACGGCGTGGGCAGCGGACGCCTGTTATGGTACATATATACTGACCTGGCGCGGAGCGGCGCTGCGCCTGCGCCTTGAGCAGTTTGCTCATGGTGTTGGACGGCGTGGGCAGCGGGCGCCTGTTATGGTACATATATACTGACCTGGCGCGGAGCGGCGCTGCGCCTGCGCCTTGAGCAGTTTGCTCATGGTGTTGGACGGCGTGGGCAGCGGACGCCTGTTATGGTACATATATACTGACCTGGCGCGGAGCGGCGCTGCGCCTGCGCCTTGAGCAGTTTGCTCATGGTGTTGGACGGCGTGGGCAGCGGACGCCTGTTATGGTACATATATACTGACCTGGCGCGGAGCGGCGCTGCGCCTGCGCCTTGAGCAGTTTGCTCATGGTGTTGGACGGCGTGGGCAGCGGACGCCTGTTATGGTACATATATACTGACCTGGCGCGGAGCGGCGCTGCGCCTGCGCCTTGAGCAGTTTGCTCATGGTGTTGGACGGCGTGGGCAGCGGGCGCCTGTTATGGTACATATATACTGACCTGGCGCGGAGCGGCGCTGCGCCTGCGCCTTGAGCAGTTTGCTCATGGTGTTGCGCGGCGTGGGCAGCGGGCGCTCGAGCGTGCAGCCGTGCGCCGTCGCCGTGTGGCGCTCCAGCATGTAGCGGCGCTCGTAGCGCTCGGGGCAGTAGGGGCAGCGGAACAGACGCCTTGGAGGAGAGGCCACGGCCACCGGCGCCTCGTGCGAGCGGCTGTGCGCCGCCAGGTTGTAGCGCTCGGAGAAGCGCTTGCCGCAGATGGGACACTCGTGGCGCTTCTCGCCGCTGTGCACGCGCTTGTGGCGCTTGAGGTGCGAGCGGGTCATGAGCGCCAGCCCGCACACGTCGCACGAGTGCGGCTTCACGCCCGAGTGCGACAACTTGTGCATCTTGAACGACGACGTGTGGATGAACGACTTGCCGCACAGGTCGCACTGCAACAACACACACATTATATATCATCTGCATACCAACAACAACGCAATTATATTGCTGCTCTTATGGTTGCTATGTTGTTATTGTATTATCCTGCATGCATATAATTTTAAATACTTTTTTATTACCTGATAATTTAATTTTCCAGTGTGAATATTATTATGCCTCTGTAATGCACTTTTAGACGGGAATAGCTTGTTACACTCGTCACACTTCCAATTACTTATACCTGAAACAGAATAGGAATATATTTTGAATGCCGAAAGCCATTAAGAGTGGCAAAATGACATTTTATTCAATCAAGGAAAATAAAATTGAGAAACTACTACTAACACAAGTAATAGTTACAACTCTAAGATGGGATTTACCTTTATGTAGTGCAATATGTATGTCGCAGGCTCGCTTGTGTTTGTAGTGCGCGCCGCACACCTCGCAGATGTAGGGCGGCTTGGACCCATCATGCGACAGCTTGTGTCGCTCCAGACGGACTGACACAACACATATCACACATTATTTATATCACATATTTTTACTATTAACTATGCATACACCAATACACCCGTAAAACAACTCAACCAATCATTATCATAAGCAATGTCATAGAGTGGATTCAAGTGGACATAATGATTGTTGAAATATTCACAATGATTCTGTTTGCCAAGTGACATGAGTATCAATCTATCCTGAACTGAGACTACATAAACATCCCTGCGTACTGGGCTGTGTATAAATATGTAGAACAGCAATCATTATAAGTTTTATTTCTTTGATCAGCTAGAAAACAGATAACTCTTGTTATTATTATAATTCACTCACTCCAGCTGGAGTACTTGGCATCACACTGGTCGCACTGGTGCATCACTTTCACCGTCTTCCTCTGAGGCTTCATTTTAGATTTCTTAACACTGACAGTACTCTTCTTTTTTCTACTTTTGGCACTACTAACACTTTCAGAGGCCTCAGTAGAACTATGGTCGTCCGACATATCATATTCTATTTTCAGACATGGTTCCATTGGTGAATTATTGTCGAAAAATGAACTTTGTGACCTGTAACAATGGAAAGAATCTAAGTTGCAACAAGCATGCAGCCAGCCCGATGGTATCCAGTTTATATTATGCAGGTAGCAGTGTTAGGCAGTTGGTGTACAGTCCATAGTCAGTATACCCAGATCAAAATTTTAAATGACTATCCCATTAGTACTCATAATTCTAAGTGTCTGTTCAGATTACTCTCTCTTCCTTTGATACTTAAATTTGTTCAATTTCCAGTAAATACATGCTGGCTAGTGCATTACTATATTGTTTTTTATTATTATTATTATTACATTATTACATAATTGGTTGTTTACACCTGTAATGGTCTATCATACGGTCCTATACCTATCTGTTACCACAAATTGAATGTTTTTATGATCAGCTGATGGTGTAACTGTATTAATAAATAAATAAATAAATTACTAATATGCAAAAAATGGTCATGATTAACTTTTTCCTTGTTATGTTAAACATTAAAGAAAAGTCATAAAAATAATAATAATAATATAAATATATGTAGTTTGGCGTATTTTACCAAACAATAATAAAAGTATGATAAACGTTTAAATATATTTACTTCTTTTAGTTTCTTAACAACACAATACAATTATAAAAATACTACTCCTGTTTTACGTCGTTCACGTCTTCCATCGTCTTTCTTATCTGTCATTCTCTCTTCTTTTTTAATTTACAACTTCCATTTTTAACTTTTTAAACATTGCCTTTCACTATCGCATACAAACTCATTTCATCAATTCCACATATACATTTATGATAAGACATACCCATCGGCTGAATCCTCTGTTTTGATGTCCTTTAGGTCACAATCTTCATTAATTGCATGTGCGTTGAGTGTGTGAGCAGCTAACTTATGGGCTGCCTCTGCAACTGCCCCTCCCTCGCCAGTCACACCACATTCTTCACACTCCCATCTGTTACATATTAACCAACAATATATGGTGCAGTCATAGGAGAAGAAAAGTTAATCATTTAGATGTGTAGCAATACTGTGGAAATATTAACCTGTCAAAACTATCACTGTGCACCGGAGGCCGGCCTCGTGCTTTTCTTTTTGTTATGGTGCTGGATGGTTTCTTTTTTCTTTTGATTTCTTTTCGAGGTTTTTTCTTTTTTGTGTGGGCTAGTGGTTCGTCCTCCGAGTCAATGTCTTCGTTACCTTGTTCCCCGTTTGGGCAGATCTCTGCCTTGACATTGGATAAGGAAATGGGCTGCGGGCTGCAATCGAACAGAGGGTTCTTGTTGATAATCGCCTCAAAAGCTTCCTTGACCTTAAAGTACTCGATCTCGGCCTGCTCGAGCACATTGATGAGGTCGAGGCAAGGCTTGCAGACGAGGCGGGCGCCGAGGGGCGCGGCGGCGAGGTCGTGGCGCGTGAAGCGGCACAGGAAGTGCAGCAGCGAGGCGCCCGACGCCGTGCGCGCCTCGCCCAGCGGCGAGCCCGGCGCCCGCCGCGCCGCGCACACCGCGCACTCTGCCGGCTCCGGCTTCACCATCACCTCCAGCTCCTCCTTGATGCCACACACTGCCGCTGCATACTCTTCGCTGCGTTCCACTTTGCTATCCGAGTTCAATGCACTCGATTCGGCCATTTCGATTATTGCAACTTATCTGTTTCCTGCATGCTTTTGTTTTTGTCTCGCCCAGCGTTCTTTTAAGACATCAGCTGAATCTTTGAATTCATGAAGGAAATCTAAAGAGATTAATGATAACCACATAAAAACTTTCTTAGAGATAAATACAAGTCGCAGAACAGCAACAGCAAGCAAAGCAAAGCAACTTTTACTTTGACGTATGACTGACTGTCACTACTGACAAAATGTCAGTGTCATGACTATAGAAATAATACGCGAAAATGTTTCTTTATCTGTGGAAATAATAAGTACTACGTAATGTACTTATATTTCTATAGACAAATTAATGTGAAATAATCATAATTAAAATGTATAACAGACAACTTAGTAGGTCAAATGACTGATTGAGGTTAGAACCAGTTAAACGGTCACCAGAGAAGTAATTTATAGTTTATTGTTAAATGTAAATTAAATTATAATTACCAGAAAAAAAAACACGTGTGAAGCTTATACTATTTGAATTTTATTAAAATAAAATGTGTTGGTGTATGGATGTTTAATGTTGCATTTTTTATACTTTTTAGATACAATACTTATTATGCGCAAGCTTTCTCACGATGCGATGTTTCAACCCACCCAAATATTTTATAATAGCAATACCAGCACGTTATTGTTCGTCAAGACGATTAGTGAGGTGGGAAAAACAAATGAAGTGAAAACTAAGTACCTACTTATTTGGAAGCAAAACAATCCACGAAATAGTTTTCTGGATATTTTTTGTACCGTTAGTAAGTACCCAATAGAGCATTTCAAATACTGTTTTTGTCGATTGGTTGGGGTTCGACCTGCTACATAAGCAACGCAAGTTTAAATCCCATCCATCTGCAGGTACGTAAGGTCTTCAAGGAGTTCTAAATGCTAAAATCCAAGTGATTTCACACCATGACCTTCAGGGTGAAAAAAACATCTTGAGGAAGCCTGTTTAATAAGACTGATACGAAATTAAAATATTTAGGCACTTATAGTCGTATGATGTATAGAGTGTCTGGATATCTATCGTGTGCCAAAGTGATACCGATTTTATATAGTAGGCTTTGCTTAGTTTTTGACTATATGGCGCTGTGTGGGTCTGAATATTAATAATGACTTTATACCTACCGAAATCGAGCGAATCTTAAAAGAAGTACTTAGGACGGTACTAAGCACTCCGAGTCCATGAATTACATTATCTGAGTCCTATTGCTATAATATGACATCGACTCCATATAAGTATACGATCAAATATGTCATACAATTTCCGAGACGGTACAAAAATAGCCGGTAGGTATAGCATGTTAAGAATCGACGTGGCAGCAAACGCTAATGCGGAATACGAGGTCCTGGGTTCGATCCTCGGGTTGGGCAAAGATTGAGTTTTCATCTGTAACTTTCCAGGAGCAGCTCGGAATCTGGATTAGTGTCCGGTTAATTTCCATAAGCTCGTTCCTTACTAAACGGTAATAAGACATATTAAATATGGGTGTAGTTTAGGTACCTACACCTCTGCGTGTTTTATCACAGTCGTCCATACACTCTGAAGGTTGTCGAACACTGCATAAGTCATATTCTAACCAGTACTTAGTGCGAATACATTACTTCCATGGATCCCTTAAGTGGGTAGTTCGGTTAGTGGAGCACGGTGGTATGTGCGGGCACCAAGGGTCGGCCCCACCCCACACCCTCGGCGCGGGTCGGCGGCCCCGCAGCCCGCGGCCGGAGTGCAGTCCACCTCCAGTCAAGGCAGCGCACTGCCGCCACCGCGTCCATTGCGCGACACGGTACTACCTGCCTCACCACGCGGAACGCGCGCTCTGTGCTGTGTCTTTACTCAAGCATCAAGCTCGCTAAGCTCAAATACATGTGATTGTCCCTCTGTATATATCTAATTATTGGAACGTGTGCCTTACTCAACTAGTGGTTGGTGATTGCATACGTGTTTCGGAACACTTGCCTGTAACACACTCGGAGATTTTGAAATCTTGGTGAGTGGTGCCTTATTAAATAGTATGCATAACACATCTTCTTAGTTCAATTAAACGGCCTAGGATTTCACTATATTTACGTAGTATAAAATAAACTTTTAAGATATGGTCCTGTAGTTAATACAGGAGATGACGGTTATAAGGTTCATAAAGCTAACAGTGTTAAAGGGCGCACTAAATACAGTATGAACTGTTATTCTTATATGTGACTAGCTGTGCCCCGCGGTTTCACCCGCGTAAACTTAATGTCATGGGTGGTCCTGTTTTAAAGAAAATAGAAGTAGTCTAAGTTACTCCTTTGTAACATTACCTACCTGCTATTAGCCGTTTCGGAGATTAGCAGACAGACAGACAGATGGAGAAAAATAAAGAAAAAACGGTTTTTATGTCGGCACCGTATTTACTTTCATATGCATTTAGGGAAAATCTGTTTTTTCAGAATTTCATACAGACACTTCAATTTTATTTATCTGTATCGATATAGATAGATAGAGGATGACCTAGTAATTCATGTGCATAGGCCTAGTTAACCACAGGGAATAATAGTGGTTAGTACGTAAATGTGCAGCAAGCACAGTTGCGGAAACCTTCGAAGCACGAAGTAAAACGGCGCGGTGTGGTAGACGCACAACGGGTACACCCCGTCACTTTACTTCTCAAGCTGTATAATGTTAACTTACTCCAATACATAGTACATTGAAAACATAATGCAGCATCTCTGTACACCTGTAATATTATACGCACATATACAGCTCAATTGATACCTACGTTTTAAATATTAGATGTAGAGCTTACCGTTAAACTTTAGCAACTAATGAGATAAATGTTAATAATGTTTTCAGATTGTTTGTTTGCTATATCTATTTAAGATTTATGGTGTCTTAAGATTTTGCTAATCCATTCTGACGTATAAGGAATCTACCAATAGGTAATTTTTGGCCACAGAGTAACACCAGTAAGCATAAAGGCACAATGTAGGTTAGTATTGTGGAGTAGTTTCGCCATGGCTATAATATAAGTAATGCTGACACCAGTGCTGTACAACATACATTCGAGGAGCGGTAGTGTAACGTAACAGTGGTTCCGTCTGAGCGAGCTGGCTTCACTGGCGGCGCGTGCGCCGGGGCGCGACGCATCCACCATATTCGTAACGAGACCATCATGTTATGGCGATTTGAACTGACACATTATCGTTGCATCTCTTGCTCTCCCAACAATTACACTAAAGTATCGGTACTCGGATAATTATATGACAACTCAACATTATCAAACATCTTTACATTTGCGAATGCAATACAAGTAAAACTGTATTTATTCTCCTCAAATTAGGAATACATGTCTATAAGGCAGATACAGTTGAAGCTCAGGTTACCTTTGATACGTTATAGTAGATGTATATTATGGTAGTAGTTTGTTGAAGTGTAACCGACATGGTGCGTGGCGAGCGATTGTTACCTGATCACGGCGAGAGTACTCATGTGTTCCAAATCGCTGTAGTACAGGTGAGGTTTCAACAAATTTGTATAATGATATGTTTAGAGTACAAGTAGATTATACAGTTTACACGAAGCATATCATCAAATTTTTTTCCACCTTCCTCAAATAGTATAATATCTACTGTCGGTACTATCTCTTTCAGCTATGGAAATATAACATCACTTGTCCAAACCAGGACGCAATATCAGAAATTCTAATATGTAGTTCAAAAACTAAAATTAGACGGCCGATATATTGCGCAGTTAATTTGCATTTTACTGTATCCGGTATCTCCAATAGCTATAGGTCCAATGACTTCTTCCTCCAGTCTACTCTGACTGATCATTGTACGAGAGAATACCCATATGCTGAGATGCACAGCTTGTTCATAGATTCATTAATACAGTGTTTACTGTAATCCAATGTCAATGTATAGTTCCAAGAAGCGCGGTGCATGTAGACAATGCAATCCTCCTGCACCAGTTCGCATCGGGCGGTGCTGTCAGATTAACTGGCCATTCATCAATATAACGACTTTATTATTCTAACGACATGTACTATAATGTACATGTTTTTTTTTATAATGTTTGTCTCGATTTATAATCATTTCATGTGTAAGTTGTCTTAATACTAAACAGCGAACATTCAATTGTAGTTGTCAGGTTATACTTTACTGAGCAGAGAGTAGGTCCGTAAAACTTTACTTATATCCAAGAATATATTTATTATAAAGAGTGCAACTTCGGTCTCACATTGCGAGGATTGCCTGCAATTTAAATATCGCAATCTCATACTGCCAACCGCGACATGAAACACGCTAGAAACAATACCACACTTGTGCGTAGCGGTCTAAGAAAGCGAAATGTACCCGTGTGATAGCGATTTTGATGTTTTTCCGCTTTCTAAATACAGTCCCGGAGAGGCTCGGTTGCAGGCACTCATACGTGGCTCTATCAGATGGATACGTCTTCAGTTAATTGTCTACTAGGCTAATTGTAAAATCAGCGGTATCTGGGGCGGAGCAACGCCTCGTTCCGGCTTATGGCCCTTCAAATCTAAATTGAATAAAGCTATTTGGTAGCACGATAACTACCGTTGTCGCTGTGAGCTCTTCCACAAATCCCGAAAATCCGTTTAGGTTTTGGCATTTTGGTATAATCTATAACATCCGCTTTAAATAAAGCTAACAAGCCAATTTCGAAGATGAGGAGACTGTGTCTCTGTTCAATAGGTACATAGACACACACGTATTATCTACATACTTAATGTTTAGACGTTAAATATGTTTCTGCGTTTTCACTAATATGGTGACAGCGGAGCTGTCTCCTCACAGAGATAATCTTTTTAAAAGCTGCAGATTTCATCTTGAGAAAACTAAGTGAGCGTTCTGTTTGCATATATCTAGATAGGTAGTCATCAAATTATCTAAGGAATTTCTTCTATGACAGTTTGTAGGAAATAACTTTATAAATTTATGTAGTAGAGCGATGGCCTAACTTTAAAGACTAACTTTAATATAATATTAAGGAAAATTCATAGCTTTTTATTCCGTATCAACGAGATACCTACTTCAGGTACTTCTTCCTTTTCTAAGTATAGTATAGATAAGTAGCGATATTGACAGCAGCATTGTGTTTGTAGTGAAGTGATTGCGGGCGTGGAGTGCGAGCGGCGGGGGTGGCGGCATGCGGCGGTAGGCAGCATGCCGGGCCTCGCGCGCCTGGCGCTGCTCCTGGCAGCCGCGGTCGCCGCCTCGGCACAAGGTACATCACTAGACAAATTGAACAAAACATGACGAACTAATGTGCTACGCTCTTATACCTACCAACTGTTCCTGAAACTCTCGTCGAGTGTAGGTACCTACTAAACTCATATTTTAGATGTTATCTCTACTCATATATCTGGTTAGGTTACTGAATTTTCTAATTTTCAGAAAAAGCACAAGTAGTAAGTATATTTTGAAGTGAATAGAAAGTGGCAAAATCTGGTAAATTTCAGTTATAAAATGTTTCCAAACAACGTTAACTGAGGTTACAAATGTAGGGTAAGCTTTACGGATAATGTGTTAATTTATGAAAGATTGCGTGTGGACTCAAAAGTTAGAATGGATATGGGCAGGCGAAGGCGAGCAATAAAATTAATTGAACGAGTGAACCGCGCGTGCCCGAGTGGTGCAGATTGCGACCACTTCTACAGTGGCTCACGCCACTCAGCAACACACATGCATTGTACCTACAGCCCTTGAACAGTTACTTTTTACGGTTCCGTAGCCAAATGGTGAGAAACGGAACCCTTATGGAATCGTCACTTTTTTCCGAAACTATAAGAGCTATAGGTACCTACTGTTGTAACTTTGTAAGTAGATATATTCTGTGAACCGCATAAACATAGAAACAAAACAATACATTTTGGGGTCCCCATACTTACAACTGAAAATAAAATTTCATGAATTCCATGCGTATCTATGGATAGGTCTTAAAAAATTATATTGAGATTTCTATAATATTTTTTTCTAAACTGAATAGTTTGCGCAAGAGATATTTCCAAAGTGGTAAAATGTGTCCCCCCTGTAGCTTTTAAATAAGATAATGAGAAAACTAATATAAAATTATGATGTACATTGCCATGCAAACTTCCACCGAAAATTGGTTTGAACGAGATCTCGTAAGTAGTTTTTTTAATACGTCATAAATTGTAAACCGCTACGGAACCGTCCATTGGCAAGGCCGACTCGCACTTGGCCGCTTTTTTACCAGTGCTGTCTTGTCTAGTCAGACTAACTCTTACCTGCGACCTCATCGGCGTGATTTGAACTTTTAAGGTGGATATTGCTATGCCCAAATTTCAACAAACTCGGTCAGTGATTTTGCCGTGAAAGGGTGCCATACAGGCAGACAAAGAAACGTTCGAATTTCGCATAATATCAGTATAGATTAGTAGTGTCGAGTAGACATGTTGAACAATAGGTAGACTAGACGATATCAGTAACCGATCCAGTTCATGTGGTATATGTTGTGGCTAGAGGTCGTTCGCTGAACTGTGCCCCCGTCCACCCCACCCGCTATTCATGTTATTACCTCTTGACATAGATTTTGCTGCGAAAACTTACATACTTATTTGATAGTAGAGTTACTAATTATTAATTTTTTTTTAAGAAATGCTTGTATGTTTATGCGCGTTATCTCTGGAATTAGGTAGGTAGTAGTCATATTCGAAAAAAAGTTATGTAAGTTAAGTTATTTATAATAGCCAAATTCATAGGGAATCTTTAAATAGTATGTATAAGATATTGAAGTCGCCACTTCCATACAAAATTATTTGTCTGTTGAACAAATCCTTCTTCTAAACTACGTTACCGTTTTTTATATGGTTTTACTATCATGTATGAGTTGAACTCTGACGTATGTAAATAGAAAGTGAAGCGAGGGCGGGTCTCTAGTAATTATATTAAAGAAGTAAATAGTATATAGGATATCTATAATTAGGCTAA
This sequence comes from Watsonalla binaria, assembly GCA_929442735.1. Taxonomy (NCBI): domain Eukaryota; kingdom Metazoa; phylum Arthropoda; class Insecta; order Lepidoptera; family Drepanidae; genus Watsonalla; species Watsonalla binaria. The sequence goes on along the minus strand of OV838923.1, from coordinate 12,974,847 downwards.
ACTTCCCAGCCAGCTCAACTGTTAATTTTTGATAAGTAAGTTGACTCGATAGAACCCGTGGTAGAGGGCAAAGTTAGTATAGTAGAAGTATTATTTCCTTGGATTGGATTGGTCTTGGATCTTTGGACAGATTTTTTTATGCTTGAACTTACAAGTTAGATATTCAGAGAACCCCAGTGTTGCTTCACGAATAGAAAACAAGCCGGTACCGGTTCGCTGGCTCTATTTGAATACGGTACAGTTCCTTGCAAATAGTGAGGGAGTGCCGGTGCCAGGTGACAGGTCAGCGACCCGCGGGTGCTGCTACAATGGCTAATTAACCTGACCACTCGATGCCTTCACCAGCCATCGACTGCACGCAACCATTACCGTCATGTTCGTAATAGCTGCTCCTGCGAATGCATGGAAACCTTTTATTGTTTTTATTATTATCAAAGTAAGTAATATCATGTGTCACATTGTTTTGTGCAAATGCGCGCAGGAGGTCGTCTCGGGGATTGCAACGACGCTGTTACAAATCTACTATGAGTCTAATTATACATGTTTGCAACAGTGTAATCACCGTCACAGCAACACCAACACAATTCAAATATTGTTCAGCACGAATATTATTTTCAAAATTAAATACAGTTTTTCAACATATAAGTTACAATGTATCGCATATATCGGTACTACATATTAGCTCTCTGTCGGCAATTGCATCCATGCAGTAAGGCTGCTTCTTTCCACAAATTTCAAAGTATCTCTATTCCAACTCTTTAAAAAAAACCAATGGATGAAACACTGTCGCATTTATAATTTCGAACTCGAATTAGAGCAAAATATGGCAGAGTTTATTTGACTGAATTTATACGTGCGCTGCACGTAGACAGTTAGCTGAGAAAATTATTGTGTGAGTATCAGGTAGTGTGGTGTAGTATAGTTTAGGTAGAGGCGAGTGCGACGGGTTCGTGGTGTATTATGACGGGGCCGCCACTTCCTGGGGAGGGTTGCGACACCACGCCGCCGACCGCGTGCTATGGCTGTGACCAACAGGAACTAACGTAACTCATTTTACGGGGGTTTCCAAACCAACCTCCGCTCTGGCCTATTACTTAATATTTTAGTCACCAATTAACGGTTTGCCGACATTTCGGTCAAGTTGTATTGACTTTGTTGTGTCGAATTAAAATTCACTAAAATTATTCGGTACGCGACTTTCAATCTCATAAATATAACAATGTACTTATTGCAAACAATACTCACTAGGCACCATTTAAGTCACTATCACGCCGTAAGTTTACGAGTAGATACTGAGATTTTAGAAGCACTTCTCGTGTTAGTATTACTACGATCGTGTATAAATGACTTGGGACTATAATGGAATACTTCACCTATTTCGCCACTCCATCCCGTTAACTTGTGTTGTTCTCAGCACAATATCGGAAAGGGATATTCATTGTTGTTATCAACAAAAACAGCTAAAACTGTGGTTTCCTGTGAATCTATCAACTCTTGGTTTAAATGAATTAATAACGCCGCTTCCCAAGGTCGCCGCCTGTAATTTAACTCTTCGTTAACTTGACAAATAGCTATAAGGTAATCGCTTCCCGCATTAATAATAAACGTACATATTATTATTATTTTCATCAAATCTTCGCCCCGTCTGCCGTTTCGTTGAAAGGTTAATTTATGTAACAAAATTGATTAATATCCGCTCAGATAATTGATGCAGCAAAATTGATTTATTTCAAATTTAAGCGAGTTTAATTGCAATAGATGGCACCGTTGCGTAATTAGTGGGAACTGTCGGTCACACTCTCTCCCGAGCGCGTTGATGTCTTCGCCAACGGGACTGGCTGCGGCCTGGGATTAGACACGGTTATTGTCCACTAATAGCCTCGCTACCCCACTAACTATACCATTTATAACGTCCTATTGTATTTTGGACAAATGGATATAAGTGTTCTAAATATTATAATTTTTTACTGCCTCAGCCATTAAAAGTTCAGTTTGAGATTTTTTTCCATCTATTTTTATAAATTGGTACATAACGCACCCTCAGAACGATAGGGACTTGCGTAAAATAATTATGTTAAGATAGACAGACCTCAAAAAGTGCATACTACACGTACGGCAATGCACTATCTAAACTATACTTTAATATAAAATACACTGTACTCAAAACTTGTCAAATAATTACTGCCTATGTTATAAATTCAAACTTACTGATTGCGATATCCGAAAAAAATTTTTTTACATTGAGCCCCTTTCGTTCTGAGGGTAATCCAAATTTTCCGAGTTAAGCACATGGTAAGTTTAGTTGAAATTAATTTATTATGTAATAGCATTGTCTGTTGTCGTCAGGCACGACTTCGCGAACGTAGTTTAATTTCATCTCAGACGCATACCTCACGATATTACGTTTTCCTACACGCCAACGCTCACGACTCGTGTGGCAAACACTATTGGAGAAAGATACTGAAGTTCGAATATGTATATCAACACTTTGGAGAAAATAACTTACTCTTGATCAAAATAAACGGTCACCGAGTATAACAATGTACATTCATGTAGTGTGTGTTGGTGTGTGTGTGGTGGCAGATGAGGCGTCTTGCCGGTGGCCGGCGGAAGCACGCATGGCGGCGCGCGACCCCACCGACACTCGCACAAGACACCCGCTTCTCATACACACATATCTTTTCCACTTCTACCTGTACACTCTGGTCAATCAACATGCCTTAAATATTTTCTTTAATGTGATATTATGAATCCTGTATAATATATGTTGGTTCATGAAATTACAGGAAATATATCTCAAAAGGCAGGTATCACGACAGATGGTGATTTACGTGATTTCAGTGAAGCTTGGTTTTCATCGCTACATTTAAGTCCGATACTTAGGACTGGTGGGTTTGGAACTAGCGTTGCAGTTGCCTATTCAAATCGCTCGGCCGTCTTTATTAGAAAACTCTGCTATTGTTTTATGTTATAATTATTCAATTATCAATTACATCGACGATAATGCATTATATAGTCCATCATAATGCCTATAGTGCATTAGTGATTAGAGCGTCACCGACAGATGAAATGAAAGCTTTGTCTCCGCCCAAACGATGAAAGTGTAGCCGAAGCGAAAGTATTGATAGTCAATCATATCTGTAATACGATAATGGCCTGGGGTACCGACCGACGGTGTGACGGACAACACTGGCAACAATGCTCGATTCTAATGTATAATTTGGTGGGTAATGGGAGCGTCCGGCGTGGCTGCGACCGGTCAGCTTTCGCCGAGTCATCGCTCGCTAGCGTTTATAATATAAATCTTCTACAAATTACTAGAAATCGCGAAATTGTTCGAAGGTACCGTGCCGTAATCGAGTAAGTAGTTTAGACGCCGGGTAATCTTTAAATAATAAACATGATCGCCTGTCGAGAGTTCGACACGCGATTGAGATCGGAAGTTCAAATGTCGCGGATGGAACTCTCTCTTCGTTTAAAACATATTAACATGGCGCTCATTAGTTGATGATTGATTAATTCTCATCATTAGATGCCTCGGTGTAATTAGCTACCATCCGCCTCGTGGATTACTGATAAGAACATCTCTACCTAACACACTATACTAGTAGGACGAAAAGCCCAAAACTCCCAATTCAAAAATATATTTACATTTGATACAGGTTGAAACCTTTTTGAAAAAAGTTTTTGAATATTTTGTTATTGATAGTTCGCGAGTGACATACACATACAAGTACAAGTTCTCGTATAGTATCGCACTACAAGTCACTCTCCACCTTTCATAAAGTGTAGAGCAAAGATTTACACTATGAATCAAATGAAAATAACGTAAAGTGTCCGTTACGAGCGTGAATTTTGATGAGTCCGAGTCAGAGGGGAGAGCCCCATGCTCGCCACGCCACCCCTTCATGACCACTGCTATGCGTTTCGTTAATGCATGCATGCATTCAACTGTGTCTTGCATCTACTATTCTTATTTTTAACAACTTATGTAGGTAGTTTGCTTTTATATAAAATTCACTTAAAGAATAGTTGGTAATAATATAGAAATTTGTATTATAAAAATATTATAAAATATATTTAAGAGGCTTCAAGCCATTTTATATGGTCAATAAATAAATATATTAATCAATAACTAAATTCAACTGCTTTTGTGAGTGAAGCGCCTGTGTACCGGCCATAGAATAGGAATAATACGAATGTTTGTATAATGGTAAATAGGGGAGTGTGGGCAGTAGGCAGTGGGCAGTGGGCAGTGAGGGGCAGCGGCGGCCGCTCGCCCCACATCGGTGGCTATGAACCCGGGCCGGAAGCAAGGGGATTTATTGCAAGACGCCTTCCGGTGGCCCACTTGTCTCTGCGCACCTGCCATGACACTGCCACTCAATCAACCGTAGCATTATGCTAACTTATTTTTTATACTAGGTAAATCAACAAATATTGAAATATACTGTGACTCATCCTAAGCTTGCATAGGGTATCACCCAATTAAGAAGAAAAACCTTTACAAAATAGAATAGTAATATTGTTGGTTGATGCAGCGCGGCGTAACGATGCAGAGAGGCCGGCCACCGTGGCGGCCATAGCGCTTGCCATCAGGTCGCGTGGTGAGTCCACCACGATACCCTCACACTACTGCACAAGCAATGTCAATTGTAGACCAAGTTTGCACGAACAACATCAATAAAATGGACTCACTATTAGTTTCTGTTTCAGTTGTACGTGTAAAATAAGTAGTGTAAGTGATTGCACTTTAATCTTAGCGTTACTTATTTAGCTCACTCATAGTTTTGTTTAGTTCAAGTGTATGCATCGTGTATTTCGCAATAATATAAGGCACATTATATAGAAATGATTCGCTTTCGTATCATATCACTTTCACCGGAATAATATGATTAAATTACCCACATTGCTGTGGACGTGAGCGTCGGTATTGCTCGAGTAATTTGATGATGACACCACGCTGAGACTTATTGCAGAGTCCGAGATTACCATTGCAACATTCACTATTTTATCACTAAAAATAAGTAGCTGCATATTTTTAGTACTATTTTTGCCATGTACTTGCCATGTTTTAGTTAAAATTCTTTATATATAAAGTCTAAGAGAAAGATTATTGGATTCTAATGAATGAGATCGATGGTGGAACAATCAGTTGTATAGCTTGGTACTACATAGTGTCTGGTTGATCCACGGACGTCTTCTTTGATGCCACAGACTATAATCTAAACAAGAAATTGGCTCCTATAAAAGCAAATACTATCTTAATATTATGAAATCTTTCATGGTTCGGTTTGAACATACATCCACGTCATTATTGGTTACAAAAGCTAGTGTACAAATTAAATATGGTGCTGTCTTATGGAAATTAATCCTTGCCGCCTCTGCCCTGGATAGATAGCGGGCGGTGATTAGCGTGGCCTGGATTCCTACACAACACCCTCAATTATCATAAAGTGTACCACGATACATTTACGCAATCAGCTTATTGTTGCTTGGAGTCGGCGACAGTTGACAATCGATTGTACTAAATTAAGTTAATGGATAATATCCACCTATTGTTATTTCCTGGTGTGGGTTGATTGTGGATATGTGATGGTTGCAGCCATCCAGGACAGCAGATGCTACCTGATGAATGGCGGTGCGGTGGAGAGCTTCTACATTGCGGAGGACACGCCCGTGGGGAGCGTTATTGGTAGGTGATTTTCCGTTTTGTACTTCGGTGCAGTCTGCAACATACCTTAAATATAGCTTAAGTTCCAGCATGCGCTTATTATGCTCTAGGTTCGTTGCGTGTAAATGGAGATCCTAGCGTTGAGGGAGGAAACATAACCCTCCGTCTGCAGGAGCGCAGCGCGGGCGTGTCCCTAGTGGCGGGCTCCAAGAACCTAACCCTGGCACGAGCACTCGACCGCGAGGAGAAAAATGGCCCTTCTAACCTCTATGTTAACGTGCGCTGCGACCGACGGGGCACTACAGACCCGGTACGTTAATACTACTATTATTTTGTGGAGTACGACGAGGTTATTTGCTTTATTTATTTGTAAATTAGTAGAATGCTTCCGAAGTCGTTGTAGACGAGGCGTAATAACCACGTGATGGGTCTCCTTAATGTTACAGAGTTTCATAATCCCGGTGTCAGTGCGCGTGTGGGACGTGAACGACAACGCTCCCGCGTGGGTGGGCGCGCCGTACCGCGCCAGCGTGTCGGAGCTGGCCGCGCCCGGCGCGCGCGTCCTAGCACTGCGCGCCGCCGACCTCGACCAGCCCGGCCCGCACGCCACCGTCCGATACTCCATACTGCCCGGACCTTACTCGGTATGGCCTGCACCTTGTTGCTCGTCTCCCTCTGGGTCCGTGGATACACACCCGTCATATTATGTAGAGCCCTCCTTTGACTGAGCACATTCCCCCAGGAGTACTTCTCGTTCCCAAACGAGCTGGAAGGCACTCTAGTAGTTCGCAAGCCGCTGGACTACGAGGAGGTGCGAAACGTGACGATAGGGCTGCGCGCGCAGGACGCGGGCTCCCCGCCGCGACACAACGACACCACGCTGCACGTCACCGTGCTCGACGCCGACGATCACAACCCTAAGTTCACACACGAACACTACTCCGCTACACTACCCGACGATTCTAAGGAGGTTACTTTTCTTTTCATATGTTCTACTGCGATTATATTTTGATAACATCTCGCTTTCTAACTACAATACACACTTTTCATTATTGAAATTTAGATGCCCAAAATTTTCGACTCTGTCGCCTCATTTCAAATATCAAACATTAAGTTTAGAAATTTAAAAACTTACATAAAAATCTTCTTGATGGCAACCTATTCACTATCTTTACGTTGACAATCAAAAAAAGTTGCACCAAAATAAACATTTTAAATAAATTATTACTAAAGCAGCCGTGATTCCAGCCAGAAGTTCTAAAAGAAGACTTATACTTTGTATAGGGTACGATCATCCACACAACTCCTGGTCCCATATCGGCGAAGGATCAAGACCTGGGCATCAACGCGCCTCTCCACTACTCGGCTACGGGCGACAACGCGCACCTCATCTCCGTCAACAAGGACACTGGCGAGATGAGCGTGACAGCTCAGCTACTCGCCGAGCCTGAGCAGTCACACACGTTTGTCATTAAGGTACCATCTCTACCGGGTCAATAGTTTTAGAATACAAATTCGTTCTAAAATTATATTATAGTCATAATAAACTAATATGATAATGTGTGTTGTGTGCCAGGCTCGCCAGGTGGACAACCCGGACCGCTACGGGCTGAGCACGGTGACGGTGCGGCGCTCGAGTGTGGCGAGTGGGGCGAGTGGGGCGAGTGGGGCGAGTGTCGCAGGCGAGCCGGCGGGCGTGCGCTTCACGCGCGGTCACTACGCCGCGGCCGTGCGCGAGGACGCCCGGCCCGGCGCGGTGCTGCTCACGCTGCACACCGACCCGCCGCCCAGGGACCACGTGAGTCATGCACCTGCCGTCACCACTCATAGCCGCTCAGCAACAGTACTGGACTTGTTTGTCGCCTTAGTAGTATAGAAAAATTATCAAAACATCATCATCAAAACGAATGTTCTACGTTTGTTATTACAGAAGCCGCTACAGTTTTATGTATCGGAGCGCAGTTTCCTGGACAAGTTCGCAATCAATGGTGCCGGGGAACTACTGCTGAGGCGAGCTCTCGACTACGAGACCGCGGACTCATACTTGTATCAAGTTATGGTCACTGACGGTATTTCTGTGAGTTTATTTTCCATCTACATGTTTTATTGGAAACTTATTTTTTAGCATTAGCTCACAATACAGACTTAACAAGTATGGGGTGCAAAAGATTTCTATCGAATAGATAATGGGGTTTTTCGCAAACAGCTTGAAATAATACTCTCGGTGCTTTAAGGATCAGTAGCCTTTTAGCCTTTTAGCCTATGGTAACTGCTTTGTATCCGGCAAATCCCACCCCTAAATATCGAGTGTTATCTTTAGGCATTTGAATTTGATATTGAATGTGGAGCGATTCCATTGTTAACAGAACGACACGGCGTCCATCAACATATCAGTGGTGAACGTGAACGAGTGGGAGCCCCGGTTCAGGTACCCGCAGTACGAGTTCAGCGTGGAGGCGGGCGCGGCGGGCGAGGCGGCGGGCGAGGCCGCGGGCGGCCTGCTGCCCGTCGGCCGCCTCGACGTGCACGACGGGGACGCGCCCGACACCGTCGCACTGCTCCTCAAGGGACCGCACGCCAGGTAACTAATCAAATCCTATTGCTGAGCTCTCTACAATACATGGCTGATGGACTGGCTCCTACTGGCTACAGCTGTATCTCGGTGTTATATTTCATTCTTGCCATTCTTGCATTGTTGTTTATAGCGAGAGTTCATAAAACGAGTGATAGAGAGAACAGAACACGCCAACTTTAAGTGTTTCATTCAGGTATTAATCAGATAATCTCGCTAGGGACACTTGAGCGCGTCGTATGGTGTGCCGAGCAGTGTTGATGTAGGTGCGGCGGCAGTATGTTCACAGTGCAGGCGTCGGGCGAGCTGTTCCTGCGGCGGGACGCGGCGCGGCCGCCGGCCGAGCTGCACGTCGTGGCCACGGCCGTCGACTCGGGCGACCCGCCGCGACAGGTCACTTATCATAATAAACGTTCTTCTTATCGTGTCGATGACAGGCATTTTTGTAGCCCAAAAGTTGGCTATTGTAACAGAATTATTGGTGGCAGCCATTAGATCGTCCAGGGCACGATATACACTTTATAGTTTGGCTTTTATTGATCGCTATAAACAGCAAAAACAAATACAAAGCGGTGAATGTACTCTTATGGTAGCTTGCGTACTTGCTATCCATGTTTAATAAATATTGGAAACAGGCGATTCGTTATCAGTGGCCCAAAAACCAAGACATAGAAAATAATTTGTACAGGATTAAACAATATTATTCCTGGGTTCGGAAGGTTGCAATTTATTGCCGGGTTATTCTTATCTCATCATTGGAGTTGAAAAGAACCTGGCAATAAAATTATACCTAGTTTTAATATGTCAAAGTCTAGACTTCGTCTCTGGAGACGTGCGCCAAATCTCTTGTTTGTCATGTTGGTCAGTCATCATTAGTGTATGTATTGTGGCAGACGTCGGTGCCAGTGATAGTGCACGTCAGCGACAAGCAGAGCGCCATTCGTGGCGGCGGACTGACCGTGGGGCTGGGTGGGGCATTGGCCGCACTACTGGCGCTCGTGGCCGCTCTGCTCGCCTACATATACACCAGGTAACACTGGGCCCGGACTGACCGTGGGGCTGGGTGGGGCATTGGCCGCACTACTGGCGCTCGTGGCCGCTCTGCTCGCCTACATATACACCAGGTAACACTGGGCCCGGACTGACCGTGGGGCTGGGTGGGGCATTGGCCGCACTACTGGCGCTCGTGGCCGCTCTGCTCGCCTACATATACACCAGGTAACACTGGGCCCGGACTGACCGTGGGGCTGGGTGGGGCATTGGCCGCACTACTGGCGCTCGTGGCCGCTCTGCTCGCCTACATATACACCAGGTAACACTGGGCCCGGACTGACCGTGGGGCTGGGTGGGGCATTGGCCGCACTACTGGCGCTCGTGGCCGCTCTGCTCGCCTACATATACACCAGGTAACACTGGGCCCGGACTGACCGTGGGGCTGGGTGGGGCATTGGCCGCACTACTGGCGCTCGTGGCCGCTCTGCTCGCCTACATATACACCAGGTAACACTGGGCCCGGACTGACCGTGGGGCTGGGTGGGGCATTGGCCGCACTACTGGCGCTCGTGGCCGCTCTGCTCGCCTACATATACACCAGGTAACACTGGGCCCGGACTGACCGTGGGGCTGGGTGGGGCATTGGCCGCACTACTGGCGCTCGTGGCCGCTCTGCTCGCCTACATATACACCAGGTAACACTGGGCCCGGACTGACCGTGGGGCTGGGTGGGGCATTGGCCGCACTACTGGCGCTCGTGGCCGCTCTGCTCGCCTACATATACACCAGGTAACACTGGGCCCGGACTGACCGTGGGGCTGGGTGGGGCATTGGCCGCACTACTGGCGCTCGTGGCCGCTCTGCTCGCCTACATATACACCAGGTAACACTGGGCCCGGACTGACCGTGGGGCTGGGTGGGGCATTGGCCGCACTACTGGCGCTCGTGGCCGCTCTGCTCGCCTACATATACACCAGGTAACACTGGGCCCGGACTGACCGTGGGGCTGGGTGGGGCATTGGCCGCACTACTGGCGCTCGTGGCCGCTCTGCTCGCCTACATATACACCAGGTAACACTGGGCCCGGACTGACCGTGGGGCTGGGTGGGGCATTGGCCGCACTACTGGCGCTCGTGGCCGCTCTGCTCGCCTACATATACACCAGGTAACACTGGGCCCGGACTGACCGTGGGGCTGGGTGGGGCATTGGCCGCACTACTGGCGCTCGTGGCCGCTCTGCTCGCCTACATATACACCAGGTAACACTGGGCCCGGACTGACCGTGGGGCTGGGTGGGGCATTGGCCGCACTACTGGCGCTCGTGGCCGCTCTGCTCCCCTACATATACACCAGGTAACACTGGGCCCGGGCTGACCGTGGGGCTGGGTGGGGCATTGGCCGCACTACTGGCGCTCGTGGCCGCTCTGCTCCCCTACATATACACCAGGTAACACTGGGCCCGGGCTGACCGTGGGGCTGGGTGGGGCATTGGCCGCACTACTGGCGCTCTCATATAGCGTTTTCAGTACCGTAAACCACCGTAAAGCTCGCTAGGTTAGAAAAAATCATTCGTACTAGTTGGCGAATAGTTGACGACTACTAAAATAACGCGACCACCACGGCTTTTTGTCAATTTAAAAATTTCGCAGTTCAAATTGTTCATAACATTATCAGGATCGCGAAGGAATTCGATTTTGAACTAATGATCTTCTACGAACTCGTTGCGTCGCTATTTGAGAACCGAATGGTGTTTCTAAATTATTTAAATGAATAACATAACATTTCAGTAGACGAAGATCGAAGCAAGCATCATCAAGCAGTAAGAAAAGTTTCGTAAGTCAGGAGAAGCCGGCGCCCGCGTTGGGGAGCCCCTCCGCGGCGGGGGGCGTGGGGGGCCCCAGTGTGGGGGGCGCGGGGGGGCCCGTGGTGGGGGGCGCGGGGCCCACCGTGGGCGGCGGGGGCTCGGGGTCGCTGCTGAGCGTGAGCGCGGGGGCCAGCACCATCCTGGCCAACTCGTCGTCCAGCCTGGACCTGGCCGACCACGACCCGCCCGCCAACCTCGCTGCGGGTAATACTGATCTATTTATTTGCAACTAATATCAAATCAACACTAGCCACAAAGCCACTATTTTATCGTAATTACCTTGTCCTGAATTACATCACATTCTCCATACTCCATGCCCGGTGGACCGGGCAGTAGTGTGGCCCACATGACATGAGCGACCACACATGTCATATATTTCACCCCGAGCATGATCACCAAAATTTTTCCTTAACACCCTATTCCAACTTTGCCCTAGATTATTCTCTCTGTTATATATTTATAGTATAGTAAATCAGGCTGCGTCCTGCCTAGGCGCAAGGGTACGGGACGGGCTGCGTCCCGCCTCCCCCGCACCGCCCCGCGCGTATTAATATTGCATTGCAATAATAAAGTAGTGTGCAACCAACTAGCGAGTTTGATTGACGCATCTCTCTTCCTGTTTTCCCGTATAAGTATCTAACACTCTCTAAGTTCCCCTTGACCAAAACTACCATGAGCGAACTTGCCCAAATTTATTTATTTGCCCAAGAACTTATCTGAAGTTATCCAGACCACTTTTACCGAATTTCCCCCTCACTACATACAGCCATTAAAGTAAAAAAAAAACGACTTTTTTGTTGGAAACCGGATTTGTGTAGATGTAAGCAATTTGATTGAGGTGACAAGATCCTTGAGACAATAATTGTTGTTTTATCTTTAATCAAAAATGTACCATGAAAAATCTGTCTAGGACGGACGAGTCAACGTGCATCTCGAAGTAAAGTAGCACCGCAGCCCCCTGCCGGCGGGCCCAGTGGGCCGGGGAGCGGAGTGTCCCACGGCGGCGGGCCCAGTGGGCCGGGCAGCGGCGTGGCCCACATGAGCGACCACCTGGCGGCGCGCGCGGGACGCTCGGGGGTCGCCTGGCCGTCCGCAACCATCCCCGCGCGCGTCAAGAAGCTCTCCTGGGGAGACGACGCTGCTCCCCACACACAGGTATACACACATATACCTACATCTTAGCTCCACGTGGCGTCTAGTGACAGGGAGAAATCCTGTTTTCAATCATTCCAATTTTGACAGAAAACGCTTTAAATCCTAAATAGCTTACAAAATCCCAACAGACCGTCAAAATCATATTTGCTTAATACGGTTTATGTAACAAAGCGTGCATGCAGTGTAGAGTTCAAAATGCGAGTAACAGTAGTACCGTTGCAGGGCAGCGCGGAGAGCGGGCTGCCCACCGAAGCCACCAACGCGGCGCTGGCGGACATGAACCTCACCGTCTACTTCTGACCGACCACACCGCGCCCACCAAACACCCACTAACTACCCAACATTCCCCTCAAATACACTCTCCTGCCCAATCAATACCCATTCAACTCGCTACAACCGATCAGTTACCTCCCAAAACTCCTCCATCGCAATCGATTCCGATCAAAATAGACCCCTCCAAGAAGCCTGCAATAAAGAAGAAACCCCAAAAAATATCCCCAAAACCAGCAAATCCTGCAATTCAAAAGCGAGATTACGCCTTGCCTGTTCCGACCCGATCGGAGCAAAGTACGCACTCTTTGGATACCGACTCAGATGCCAACCTCAACCAGCCGCTCCCGAACCAATGCGACTCAAAGTCGATCTATCCACCTCTGAGTAAAGGTGATCCCATACCCGATACCAACTTTGTTGTTGAAACTGCTTCACTGCCATACAAAAGTCCAGAATTTGGACCGCACCCGTACCACCCAGAACCAGCACCTTTGGTACAACATCCCTTGGCGATGACCAGTCGGACCATGCCAATGCCTATTAGGACCTTCCCTTCACATATGCCAAGGTCACTGAGGTTCATTGCCCCAAGGGGTCCAATACTATACGAGGTGGGTCCCGCTTCGTGGGGTAGTGTGGTCCGCGGTCCGCCGCCAGAATACGCCACGATAGATCCGAGGAAGCTACGCACGAGACTAGTTCGACCCGCTGTGTTTGCCCGGGTAGGGCCGAATGTAGGGGTGCAGAGGTATAGGTTACTTTGACTATAGCTAGAGTAATATTAGCTATAAAACGCCTTTTGCTTAATTTTAACCAAAGAAAATCGTACCGACACGCTGCAAAGCAGTTGATTTAAAGTAAAGTTGGGTTATAAATAAAAGGATTGCAGAGAACAGTATCGAAATGAAAGTTGTCTTCCTAGTTTTGTAACTATTTAAATCAAATATACCTAATGTCATGGTCCCTCCCCCTTTGGACCAATATTGTATGAAGGAGACCATAAAACATGGGCAGGGTTATTTTATACATATAAATTGCTATTATTTATAGTTCAAAGTATAATGTAGTTGTAAGTATTTAATTCATGTAAATTATGCCCCAATTTTGGACGCAAACCATTAGTGCATAGTAACTATAATAGCAACGAATTAATTATTCCAAATTATTAATAATACCAGAAGATTATGTAACAAGTATCGAATAGTAATAAGTAGTAAGGCCGTAATAAAAAAAAATGAAAATCTTACATAATTTGTAAATAAATATTGTACAATTTTTAACTATTTGTATTCGTATTAATTTGATTGCAGTGGTATGTATAGCATATATTAAGTTTATAAATCGTTGATAAATGTTTTGTTTCTAAATGGTTTATTATTTGCTCCCCCTTAAGTGCCCCGGTTGTAAGGGCCAACTTAAATTCATATAAATTATAAAAATCCCTTTAATCCTTTTATTGAATGCTCATTGTTCGAGACCACCGTGATGAGCGCACCATTATAACCAGCTAAAGTATTGAATGAACCTTAAGTTTATTCATGAATATTTTCTTCGTTAGTTGTAACCAATTCCAATAAAATAATTATAACTTTCAATAACTATATTATATTTACATAAAAATATGAATTCAATAGCAATAATACAGAAAAAAACAAATGACAATCAATAATTGTTCAATATTTGAATTAATTCTTTTTCTTTATTTACATCGCCAGCAATGAGTAGATCTGAACCTTCTTGTCTCTCATAATACATTGAACAAGTATATTAATGTGTATTTATGAATAAGTGTGAAAGTTGTTGTTTAAGCTTGTCACTTTCTCTTCGTGCAAAAGGTGAAATGGCCTTTTTGACGATAATATATTATGGCTATAAATAATTTGCAATATGCATCCTTAACTAGAGTTTACCTGCGACTTCATGCTGTTGACTTTTGAAGTAGTTGCCCTATGTCCGTTCATCAATCCAATTGAAAGAATTAATGTGTGATCCTGTGCACATAAGCATCTGCCCTTGAATATTACAACTTCAAGCTTCTAAGACCAATGCGTCTTAAAACCAGATAGCTAACTGCTGTCTTCAAATTTGAGCATGACGTTTACGGAACATTTGATTCGGCTCAATCATTTGGAGAAATCTAGATAATAGTAATGAATGGTTGCTAGAGGTGGGCGAGACAATGTACAAGACTCACGAGCGAGACCCGCGGGCCGACCTTGTGAAGAAAGTAGTTGTTGCACAAGTTCACTCACGCTGGCTTGTTACGCACCATTTACTCCTTTCTGCCGCGTGATTCACTATAAAGTTAATCTGATCTACAATGTATGGCTCGAATGTTACCAAAATGTTATGCAGGTAGACAAACTTAACTACATTTTTGGGAATAAATCTTAAGTACAGAGATGTAACGCACGCGCTTAACAGTGAAAGAGAACATCGTAAATAAAACCTGCCATAATTAATTCGTCATCTTCGGTTATCAAGAATGAATTTTGTCTTGGAAGTTCAACTTTTGCAATGAAGTATTAAGTTGATACGAGAAATTACACACCATTTGGAACATTTTTTGGAACAGGTACCTATATATTATAACAACAGGCGAGAGCTTATAAAAATATGAATATATTACAAGGAATTGATAAGTACCACGCCATTATGTTATTCCCAGCGGTTACCAATACCTATAATTTTAACATTTCTAAGTAATTTTAATGCACTGGGATGAAAGTACTTTATATCCTGCAACGATCACTACGACCAAATTGTGCTGCTCTTGAATCACACAAGAATGGAATAAGGAGAGTGTAAGTATGTAGTGGTGTTGACTTGTGTTGTAGGTACACTTGTATTCAGTGTATACCTGGCGGACAGTGCGTGTGGTCGCGCCTGCATGGTTACTTTCGTGCGGTGAATTGTGAGAGACGACAAACGACTGTTGGATACTCACAGTATTATATACATCTTATGGATCGCAGATATCTTTCCAGGTATTATTAGTGTATTGTTTTACGTGCCTTATTTTTATAGTTATAGAAGGAAAACTTCACCGAGGCACAGGGCAGTTTCAGGAATAAGTACCCACATAAGGTTTATCAGTTAGCAACACCTTTTCAATTACTTATTACAAAAACTTCTTACAAAAACTTATTTTTACCGATGGCATTTGTACCTACTTCCATGGTAATTAGTTGGCCTTTATAGTGAAGTACATTATCGAAAAAGTGTTGCACCCAAACATACTTAGGTACCGCGTCATTTTTGGTTATAAGACTCTACTGGCTTAAATGGATATTCGTAGGTCGTAATTTAATTAAACTGCAATTAATTTTGACTGGAGTATATATTTACACTATATTTTTTTATACATTCTAGACTTCATTCGAAATAGACCTCATCCTTATTCAGTGGTCTGAGTCGTATCGTCGTACATATTTCCCTTCGTCCACATACATCAATATATGATACGCCGGATTTTAATGTAATTTGAGTACCTACCTGATTGTACCCCAATAAAACTAACTTTGAATTTTACATTTCAATAATTTTGTATTGGCTTGTAAAAGCCACCACATAGACGGACTAAGATTTCATCCTTAACTGTCTCAACTGAATAATAAATGGATTAAAGATTTAGATAGTTGTTAGTGGTATGTACTTATTCAACTTTCATAAGGTGGGTATTCCCGCGTGCGAATGAATCCTTGTGGGCGAGGCGGATGCGGCCGCTTTCACCCGGTCGTGGCTGCGCGGGCGCACCTTACGCAACCACTGTTGTCACACTCACCGTCACTGTTTGTGACGCATGCTCTCGTAACACTAACCATGCTACACATTAATTCTGTTTATTTGAAAACAATAGTTTACTTCAATTTGTTTGTAAACAAGCGACGCATCTGCGCGTTTATATTAACTTTCCTATATGCTAACGACGCTTGTGTGATCTCGTACAAATATCTGTGCCTTCATTGTGTGCTAACTCCGACTCTGAGCGTCTACAAAGCCAAATAGAAACGGAAGTCAGCTAGATCATAATAATCAATTCTAGAATGTATGTGACGTGGTTCATCATCGTGGCGGTGGTGGTAATGTCTGGCGGCGAGGAGGTGGAGGGCGAGGCCACGTGCGCGGCCTGGGACCAGGGCCCGTGGGGCGCGCTGCTCGAGGACTGGGCCACCTCTGCCAATGATACCTCGCACAGACACGGTCAGTCACTAACGTATTCCTTTACATTTCAATTTACATACAATAAAATTTGCTTTTTTTAATCAGTAGCATTCTAAGCTAAATCAGCACGCACGAGGACAACAGCTCCTATTACAGAAGATCGCCAACAATTACCGCTTATTCTATTCCAAAGTTCGACGAGCATATTTGTACTACTCAAAAGTGAGTATTAAGTAGGCACTATGTAATCACTAGGAAAGGTGTCAGTACATGTGTGTAATGTGTGTGCAGGTCGTATAATGGCGCTGCCGTCTCCGGGCTACTACGTGACGGAGCGCATGGACGGGCCACTCGTGCCACCGCCAGCGCCACCTAGAATGACTCCGCCACAGGCACACAACGCAGGTTACTATAAAAAACTATTTATACACTAGGTATTAGATATGGGATACTCCAGTGGGTTACTACACTCCTCCACAGTCCACAGAGTTTCTATTGTTGTGTCCTGTATCCAGGTCCGGGAATGGGTGGCATGCGAGGGACACCAGCGCGCTACGAGGAGTGGCGCGCCCCGTCGCCGCCGGGGGCCGGCAAGATCGTCAACAGACCCAACCCGTACAAGGACAAGCCTTACAAACCCACCTACGTAAGAGGACCTTTAAACTGTCAAATTCATACATCCCTCAAAAAGTGCCTTCAATATCTAGAACTCCCTGGCATCAGTGGTTAAGGATTGGAAAAAATATATAATTATGTGATAAATTCAGTCGCCCCCTGGCCCCTCCATACCGGTGCAGACCGCCGTGGACCGCGTGGACGAGCATCCCCACAAGCAGGTGTCGGAGACCGACCTGTACCTGCTGGGCGCCATCGAGAAGCTCGTGTACCGCGTCGACCTCATGGAGAAGCGCCTGCGCAGGATGGAGGAGACTGTACACTACATGGTCGCTGGCACCGAGGCCAAGCCTGGTGAGTAAAGAGTTTTGTGTATCTCTCCAATACCTAAACAGAAAGGCCACTTTTCCAATCGGCCTAATGACACATCGGTCGATACCTGATTGATTGTTTGTATGTATGTGTCGTGTTATCAGAGCCGTGTCCGGGCAACTTCACCCGCGTGGGCGAGAGCTGCTACAAGTTATCTATGGAGGCGCTGAACTGGAAGGGCGCGAGCATCGCGTGCCGCAAGCTGCGCGCCACGCTGCTCGAGCTCGACACTGACGCCGAGCGCACGCAGCTGCAACACGCGCTGCTCGCTGACAAGGGACTCAGAGGTACCGTAATACAATACAGCCATCCCGTGCTGTACATTGAGAATCTGTAACTTGAACAGCTTACCTAAAGCGTATGAATCGATTCACGATACTTCCCATTATATATATTGAGATGATTATCGAAAGCGCTTTTGAACATCGAACTAACTTTTAAGAATATACTGCCATTTTAATACAAAATGATTTTGCCTTTTTAGACGCATCGTTCTTCTAAATTGCGTTACATATTTTGATACGGTTTTTACTAATATGTACTATGAAGTTGAACTCTGATGGGTTTATACCTGATAATAATTGCATATTATAATTTATGGATAGTAAAGAAAATTCTTAAAAATCGTAGCCCGTGAAAAGAGGACTGTGTTCATACACAGTCCTTGTCATAAATGTTATAGTGCTCTGGCATCCAGAATGCAGGGGAACAATAAACGATCGGTCAATACGTTGTAAACTTCGTCCGTAAAGTAAACGTGTTGCTTGTGGCAGGTGTGGACTGGTGGACGGGCGGGCTGAACCCGGGGCTGCTGTGGATCTGGTCGCACTCGGCGCGGCCCGTGGCGGCCAACGACTCGGGAGCCGCGCCCGCCGGCGACGGACGGTGCCTCGCGCTCGTGCACGACGCGTCCTCCGCCGCCTACCGCTACAGGGGCAGGGACTGCTCCCTCGCGCACAGGTAACATACACCCAACGACCATACCGATTTCAATCTACTGAAGCTTATAACCTGTTGCTGTACCAAAGAACCTATGTCAGCGGTATGGGAGACGATCAATAGTAATGGCAGCCGGAAGATTTTATAGGATCCTTCTAAACCTCTAAATTCAAGTACTCACGAGCATTGTCACTTAAGACGTATAATTTGGCTCTCATCTCATGTAATAGAAATTAGGTAAATTAGGAATTCTAAAAGAAGAATCTTTCGTTAGTACCCCTTTCTACACAAAGCTCCTGTCCCACAGATGTAATGCCATTATGCTGGACTAGCACGCGCGTAGTCTTCATTCCATGGGATGCCATCTGCCAGTGAGTCACGTTAAAATCGGTCGAGCTGGAATAGACATACATACAAACAGAGGAATAATAATAATTTGGCTTTTCATGCATGTTTGTTTCAATTTAAATATCTCATATAAATATTGTAACCCTGAACTCCAGGTACGTGTGTGAACTGAGCGAGGACAAGACCAAGTTGAGCAACGAGGTGGAGCATGCGGCGCGCGCGCAGGGAGGATACACGCGCACCACCAGCGGCGACACGCGCACCACCAGCACCACTACACGCGACGCCGGTGACGTCACCACTACCACTGACCACACTACTACCACCTAGTCGTACTGTTTAATTACGTGCTTATAATATAGTTATTTATTTGTTTAGCATTAAGGATGTCAGTGAGAAGTCATCTGATCTGAAAATACGTCTCTAGTTGAGTCACTCACACATCACATGAGTCTTCCTTACAAAACAATCTGATGAACTCCAAAGTTCGTAACTCAATTTCTGGGGATGTTGAATAATATAAGGATGGAGGGGGTATTGTAAAATAAAGCCAAAAATTATATACACTAGCTTATATTCTAGAATATTTACAAAACTTTACGAATCATAACAAAAATAACTTATTTAAAATAAATATAATTTATTTAGTGACTGCCGGCGATGGCAAGCCACCGCGCACAATGCTCTAAACACACTCCTCTCCATACAACACTAGAGAGAACCTAGCAACATTTCATTTAAATAACTCCATATCGTGGCCCTTCTAGTCTACAACAAACAGTATGGCATTGTGCGTTACACAATCAACTTTAATGCCTTGGAAATAAGGTTGAAAATGTTATATTGCTTTCAAACTCTGCTATAGAGTGCTTAGTATCTGCTGTGGCATTCCCAAATGGCTCACAGTATTACATATACAAGATAACATGATAGTAATACTAACATAGATCCGTGTCTCGAAGGCTGCATGTATTATGATACAAATGAGTAACCATGGTAACGCGTGGCCAACTCCAGTTAATACTGACCTGTGACGTCACGACTATATCAATTAATGGACATACGAAACATTGAAAATGTATGAAACTACACTCTTCGAGAAACTAATATCTATTATTTATAATCTGTTGCACGAAATGACAGTGTATTAGTAATATAATTATATGTCACCGCTCACTAGTTTGTAAATACCCTCAGCAGATAATAAAGGTCATCATTATTGTATTGTTCAAATTATATTTCATTTCTTAATCTAAATGAAATTGATTAATTACACTCCAACCGAAAAAATTATAAAGGTTAGTGCAGATGATGTTAATATACATAATATACTGTACTGATTAGTTTCTTTTATTGCAATAGTCTGCACTCACCTTAAGCATGATAAGGTGGGAAGGCTTGTTAAATTTAGAGATCAAAGCGACTGAATGGGCGCTTTCCCACTGCCACGATATCGTGAGCCGATACTTGACTACAACGACACAGTGTGAAAGCGTTCAGTAGTAATTGTATCGAACTACTAGTTCGACGATATCGTGTCGTCACCGTTATCGTCTAATGTGAAAGCACCCATCCACAAAGTTAACGGCACACAAATAAAATTTCAATCTTATTGCTATTATGTAGAGTCGAATTTTGATCAGTAACATCAGCGTAAATGGTCTGACAGTTTCTAGTAAAAGCTAAGCATAAGATACAATTAAAATTTCGAATGTATACCTTATTCTAATAACATTCTTAATTTAAATTGTATCTTATGGTATGAGTTTATTTGAACATTGCGAAAGCTGCCAGTCTCATTAATTAATTAATTAAGAAAATTAATAATATTAGTGGTTTCGCGCAAAACACTCATGTTACTGACAATACAATATGTATTAAAGAGCCTGCATTTGTTGTATATCACAGTATGATTCAACCTTCACATTTTCAAACATAGATAACATGCAAATGAAATATTTGATTTCTTCACAAAGCTGCAGAAAGCAATGGAAAATAAAAAATAAAAAAATTTTTTCGACATCCATCTAGTCGATACAAAATGGGACCAAAATTTGTCTGCGATCGAATAATTAACTATGAACGTTATGTTGTATTTAATGAGGACGCATTGCAAGGTTCCATAAAGTATGATGCACACATTGAGCTATTACTATTACATATAGAGAATGGAGACATTGAGGCTTTCAATGTAGTATTTTCTCTAGATATCAAACATTGTAATAAATGATATTTTCACGTTAAAAATAAACAGCTCAATGGAAGCTCTGAGCACAAGTGTCCAACTAGAACAGAGTGTGCCGGTGCATCCCAGCCATATCTACCAGGGGCTGTACACAAACTAACATTATCATCACGCTTCGCCAGTAGAAACGATACAATATGTAATAGTATGACATATGTCACGTGACTGATTTGTCATTTCCGTACATTTTGTATCGCTTGTACAGCGCAAGCGCAAGATA
The DNA here is from genome assembly GCA_929442735.1 of Watsonalla binaria. Classification (NCBI taxonomy): domain Eukaryota; kingdom Metazoa; phylum Arthropoda; class Insecta; order Lepidoptera; family Drepanidae; genus Watsonalla; species Watsonalla binaria. Next base: position 12,953,413 of record OV838923.1, on the reverse strand, counting down.
ACGTTTCATTGTCTAACTCCTTGGAAGATATTTCCTTCACCAATTCAGTCGCTCGCTCCCGAGTACTTACTACATAATAGCTCAATATATTTACATAGGATACCATATCTGTTTGTTTTCACAATTGAAACGGGACTTTCCTTTTCACTTGGGATCTACAATTACACATTCGATTCAATCCGGAGTCCATCGCCATTACTTTCAATTAGTATCCAAATCATCACTTCACGAGGCAACAACTAATTACATGTCACAATTATTTTGAATATACCATTGTAATGGGTAACAAGACAGACGCGACAGTAAGCGGTTACCAAGGTCTATAGACAATTTCAACATCATGGGTGACCGCATTGCCGATCTTTGAATATACACTTTTGCATTAATTAACTTCACGAACATTGTACCATCGAGTGTTAAGTAATGTCAATACTGCAAAGACGAAACTTGCTTAGTAATCTGTAACGACAATATTACGAAATTTGTACTGTTTTCGTAATCTGGGGATTTACCATGAGTTTTTATTGTTATGATAGTCTGTCTCATATTATGAGACAATTCTATATGACGTGTATACATCTGACACTTTATAAAGTTGAACTATCATTGCAATAATAACTCATGGTTTGCTCCCTGTACTCGCTAGCGTCATCGCACCAGATTTGTATAAGATATATGTTAAAATTTATATATATTGAAAAGACTTCAAATCGTCAGAACGACAAGTTGCTTTTACTATATACATATTGTGTGGTGTTAGCGAGTACAGAAGAGGAAAACTATAAACGTCGTAATGGGGTTGGAGACAGTTTGAGACACATATTTAGAAATTGTTACCACATTTTTTCCTGTTTCAATGTCTTTTCTTCGTAATGCATGTACAGTGTGCCGTCGCGCTAGTTGAAGTGGAACTTGAACTGGAAGGGGCTGCCGTGCTGGAAGTGGTGGAAGGGGTTGTGTCCGCCGCGCTGCGCCTCGGGGTCCAGCGGGTCGTGGCCCGCGTCGAACTGCGCGCGCTTCGACGGGTCCGTCAGCACCTGGGACACATACTACTGCTCTCAACCGCCTCCTTATTATACACCAATCACTCGGATTGTAACAGATATAAAATAATACGTACATATGCTATATGGTAGGCAGAGGTGTTATCAAAACATTCACTTTTCACCGAAGATGATTATGTGCCAACGTGACAGATGGTGAGTCCATCGCCGTCTCAGACACTTTACATACGTCATTGAATTACCTCTCAGAAATATGCAGGTTTCCCTTATGTTTTCCTTCACCGTAAAGCATGTGGTGTGGAATCACTGTACATAAGTTTTTTTTTTTGTGAAACTCATTGGTACAAGCCCCGCTGGGATTCGAACTTGCGTCGCTTACGTAGCAGGCGACTACTTAAACCTCAAAGCCACCACGGCTCTATATAAAATTTATGGATATAGTCTAGTTTTCGTCTAAACCATGCTCTGTAATAAACGGTTGAGGATTAAAATAAAATAATATCCGATGCGTGTACCTCCTTGGCGGCTGCGACGTCAATGAACCTCTTCTCGGCCAGTTTCTTCTCGTCCCCGTGGTAGGAGTCGGGGTGCCACTTCTGCGCCGCCTTGCGGTACGCCTTGATGATCTCCTGCTTGCTCGCTGACCTGACACACACACACACACACACTGTACACACTCTACACTCACGGTACTACCTCGTGTGTCACTTAACATATACTTCGACCAATTTGAAATAATTTGATTGTTTCATAGCAGTTATAATATAAACATTAGACACGGTGCAGATGGCATATGCACTACTATTTGTTATAAGCAAAATCCACTACAACTACAACTGTATACAGTGAAAAGAAAATTATTACCACACAAAATTATTTTTATTCAAATTCGGTTCAGCCGTGTTAAAAAATATTTATTCAATGTAGGCCCCGGTAAGACACTTATTTCACCACCGGTTTGGGAACTAACTTTTTGAGAAAAACCGACAAGAAATTCAGTTGGCATCATGTACAGTGTACACAGTAAATAATTATTAATTACAAAAAAAATCATATAAAATTATTCACAATAGTGCAAATAGTATCAGCAGGTGTAAACGCTGATTGCAGGGTTGATATTGTAATATGAATGTGGAGTGTATATAGATATGTATATAGTAATAGTGCGGTACCTCTTGACGCCGAGTATCTTGTAGTAGTCCCTCTGCTCGGCCTGCTTCAGCAGCCGCTGCGCGCGGGCCAGCCCGTCCTTGGCTCGCTGCAGGCTCTCCTCCAGCTCCAGCGCCTCTTTGAACGACTGGATCGCTGCACAACACAACAATATCACCATTCAACAGCTTCTTGACGATGTACACCATCTTTGGTGGCTGCTTGGAGCTCCAACCTCTGTTGTAGCTGGTAGGTTCTTCCGGTTACTGTTTGTGATTGCTAAGTTGTGATGTGTGAGCTCAATGGAGGTGACATTGTCTATGTTAGACAAAAGTTCCAAATATTAAAGAATATAAAAAAAACAGCTTGGTAACCTATTCCTGGAGGCATAAGTAATACAGCAAAGATATTTAGGTGACAGATGGTAAGTCTTATCGCAGTATCGTTAACGCGTTCACTGCTAACGACGCGTATGTGCGTCCAACTGTTCGAGAATTTACGAAGAAGTTGAAATGTTAGCAGTGAATGTGTTAAACTACAAAGACAAAGTAGCATCAACAAATCGAAACTATGCCAAATGTATAGGAATGACATAAATCACGTGGCACGAATTGAAAATTGGTATATTATGTTCGTTATCCGAAACATGTGTGTATCTATTTAATTGGTTTTTCGTTTTCCCCATACAAATTCGTAGACATCAGAACTGTGACAGTTGATAGCGATATCTTTACTATGCATTTGATCGTCAAGTAGCCAGACACTAACCATGAATTGTGATCGATTAGACACAAAGATTCGATTAAAACATAATTTGTCACAATTTCGTTTCGGTTGTCATTACGTAGATTGAGTTGATGAGGTTGAGGTTTTATAAATCTTTATGGATATTGAAGTATGCATGGCTTAGTTTCGTATGGTAATAAGTTCAAAGTGATTATTTTAGAGACAAATCAAGATTATTAAAAGCTGTAAAATGCATTTCTAATATTTGAGGTATTTATGATTATATTTAATGTAGGTTGTAATTGCTTGCAAAATGTCTCTTTGTGAAGTTAGCACAGGAAGAATAAATACATCTGTCTCACGCCTGTATTACCCGAAGGAGGAGGCAGAGGTGTTATAATAACAACACCCACTTTTCACCAAAGATGATTAAGTGCCAACGTGACAGATGGTGAGTCCATCGCCGTCTCAGACACTTTACATACGTCATTGAATTACTTCTCAGACATATGCAGGTTTCCTTACGATATTTTCCTTTACCGTAAAGCACGTGGTGTGATATCACTGCACATATGATTTTAGAAAAACTCATCGGTACACCCCACTGGGATTCAAACTTGCGTCGCTTGCGCAGCAGGTGAGCTCAAACCCCACGGCAACCTAAAATATAAATTCAGCGAAATGTTGACTTGTCGCCCAATGAATGTAATCCACCGGTACACGAGTGTACGTACCGTCGTCGAACATCTCGAGCCCGACGAGCGCGTCGGCCCGGTCGCACAGCACGCGCGCGTCGCGCTGCAGCTCCAGCGCCGCGCCGCACCGCGCCAGCGCCTCGCTGTACAACTCCTCCTACACGTACATTCAACACATTCACCATCGACACACATATCGCACCCTCCGAACGATAGGGGCTCAATTCAATACAATTTATTTTGGACGGCACAATCGGTAAATTTGAATTTATAACTTAGGGAGTAATTATTTTATCCCATACATTGTTGGGACCGGCACTTGTCCGATGTGGCTGATCACCTGATTTTTATACGAAGCGACTGCCATCTGACCTTCGCAACCTCTTTAACGAGGAAAATCTGTGATCTGGGTTACACCAGTTGTCAGACTATTTTAGGCCTCCGACCGACCTGTAACGATTGCTAAAGATGATAAATTGGCAACCGAGACCGACAGCTTAACGTGCTCTCCGAGACACGGAGAGAACTCGGACAGTCACCCATCCAATTACTGGCTAAACTTAGGGTTGCTTAACTTCGCTGATCGAATGATATGCGCAATAACAACTGTGCCACGAGCTCCTCGAACTTTACCAGTTATGAGTACAATGTATTTAATATTTTTAAAGTATAGTTTAGGTTGTGTATTGTCGACAAATGTTAATTATTATATCTGTTTATATATTTTTTAAACTACTTTAATAATTACATTTTGAGGTCTGTCTTAACATAATAATTTTCGCAATTTTAAGAGTTGAGCTCCTTTCATTCTGAGAGTGCGATATGTAGGTTGTCCTACATATCGCACAAGAGGTGAGATCAGGGTAACTCATATGGAAAAGCGACCGCACGATTTGCAGAGGGAGGTGGGACTCGAATCCACAATCTCTCAATTCATATGTTTCCCAACCATTTTAAGAATTGATAGGACGAGATTGGGACACAACACGCCTCTTGTATCGGGTTTTATCGACATAATAATATGTTGCTTCACTTAAAAGCACAGTGTAACGTAACCTAGAAAATCTCAATGGTAGAGTCTGAATAATTTCAATTGCGTGACTAACGCATACAACAGTTGCATTAAATTATACAACAGTGCCGTAGTCACGAGTTTTGCACAGGTTTCGAAATCTATACTCACTAGTATAACCGATAATATTCGTACGAGATATTTTGATAGTTCACGTCACCGGTAGAAGTCCTTGTGGAAATTGTCATACAAATATTCGACGGAGACGCTAGAGGAGTAAAGATTATGAAAACGGTGACACTCGTATAGGGAGAGCGAGTGATCATGCTCATCCCCAACAAAGGGAAGAACTTCCAGTCGTTCTAGTTGGAAACTTGTATATATACTGCAATGCGCTCCAACACTCTCAATGCGCGATTTAGGTTCTCGTGTATTTGTACTCAAACTTTGCAATTGTTAGCGAGCAGCGCCATCTGTGTGGCGAGTGGAGAACTAGCGAGTCCCGTCCCGTGCGAGCATACCTTGAGGGAGCAGCTGCAGAGCCACTTGCTGGCCTCGTGCACGACCAGCGTGACGTCGTGCTCGGCCTGCAGCACGCGCTGCGCGGACAGGACACAGCCGCCGTAGTCGCGCGCCTCGCTGAGCTGCTCGCACTGCAGCAGCCACTTGTCGATGTTCTTGATCTTCTTGTACAGCGGGAAGCACCCCTTGTGCTCCGGGTCCAGCTTCAGGCACTCGCGGACTTCCTAGCGTACCATACGATACATGTATAAACACCATGCATGTGTGTGCTCCACGTCATTGGACGAAATCTGATGCAGCTCAGTGATATTTTGAAAAACAAATACGAGTAATTATTTATTTCATTTGCCTCGACCATGTTGCATTGGCCGTGGTTACGATCTAACAACGTCAGCGATCACTGGTTTAAGACCCGTATTTGTTTTTCAAAATGTTTATGAGGCGCGCAAGTTTAAAATATAGTTAACAGATATTTATGTACAGAAATTAGTCTCATTTAGGAGGACCTATACATATAAAAGTCAATATTCTAACTGATTGACTGACCGATATCAACGCACAGCTTTAGGCGATGGTCTTAGAGACACGAATTTTAGAGTGTAAATATATAAACCACAAAGAAGTGGTTTCTTGGAATTCCATCCTCAGGGGGGTAAATAATAAATTAAATTTGTTTCGAAATCTTACTGTCACGCATGCGAAGCTACAAGGTTATGGTTTACAATTTTAATGAAAAGTGCACAATGACCTTTCATAGTAATTGATTCATTAGTTGTGAATGGAAAGCGTAACAATGAACCAAATGGACATTGACCTGATGTATAATGTAGTGTACCTTGAGTGCGTCGCTGACGTGTCCGAGCTGGTAGAGCAGCGTGGCCAGGCGGTGGTAGCCGTCCGTGGAGTCCTGCTGCAGGCGGTTCACCGACCTGATGTCCGACACGGCGCTGAACAGGTCGTTCTAAACGGACATACACATCTGTGAGAACGTGACATATTTCTAGCATGTATTTTTAAATTTTCTGCAAAACACCAGAGAAAAAATTACAGGATCACACTTGGACCTTCATTTATTTGTAAAATAGGTACATTATAAATCCTTAAAATCAGTTCAATCGATTTCGAGAACGTGGCTGAATGGAAGCAAGTTCCCATTTTAGGAAGGGTTGGAAAAAGTAAAAAAAATCAATTAGGCGTGCCAAATGTGGGAGCAAAAAGGTGACCGGAGCCGAAGCCGCAGTCTACCGGGAGGACAAGGCGTTTGGTAGAAAGTAGCACATGGCAGGAGGTGCTCGTGAACAGGCTTCCTTAGTGAAGCACCGACCATGGCGATGTAGCAGTCGGCGCGCAGCTGGCGGAGCGGCGCGGCCCAGGGCGAGGCGTCCAGCAGGCGCGAGGCCAGGTCGGCGGCGGCGCGGTGGTCTCCGCCGCGGTAGTAGGCCTGCGCCAGCCGCGCGTCCTCCTCCAGCTCCGCGATGCGGTGGAAGTTCACCGCCGCCTCCTCGTTGTACGGGTCCGCGTATGTCTGTGTGTTCACAAACACACTCATATAATAAACCAGCCGTGTCCCGCAGTTTCACCCACGTACATATTATTATGAGGCCTTATTTGAGAGAACCCCATTTTTAAACAAATTAAAGCATGCCTAAATTCCTCTCTGTGACCCCAGCTATCTGCCAGTGAGAGTCCCGTTAAAATCGTTCCAGGCGTTTCAGCGGTTACACGAAACGAGCAGGCAGACGTACAAAAATATTAAAATGCATTTTACGTGAGAAATTATATTTCAAACCTTATTCGCTTTGATTTGTATTTGATGAAAAGGTATTAATTTGGAATCACAAACAAACACTGAAGTTTTATTTATCATTATAGATTTAGATAGATATAATGAAGTCATCCGATATAGGTACCTATAGATTTATCAAGACTTCATCTTGACCCTTATATTCCTAATTTCAGTCAAATCGATTGAACAATTATGCCACAAAAAGTTAACAGAACCCTGTAAAGAATTTAAACATTGTCGTAATTGGTGACGTGTATATATTAATTATTAACCCACCTAATAAATATCAAATCTCAATCAATTGTGTTTACAATGATCATTGAACACGTCAGCCATATGGGCGGCGTTATCAGACGCGTGAAAATATCTACATCAATACACAATTAGACACGATACCTTAAACTATAAACAAAACAGAAAGACCGCTTCCCATATTGATCCAAAAGAAGAGCGGATAAGGTACTCGTATCATTAAATTCCAGTGGAAACATTAAATACGCATGTATCATCCGAGTGTTTCTGACAATTAATGCTGAACTGACCTTCTGTATGTGTATATTTAGTGACAATACACCGTAATCAGTCGGTCAAAGCACAACGCATTGACAAGCCTTTGTATTATTACACCTAAGTACATAACTAACTATTATAAGTACCGAATGACGCCTGAAATATTATATTATATTATTTAGAGTAACTAGGGATTCGTTTTATATCCCTAAATCATGTCTCAAACTGATTGCTACCTTGGTAGCTTACAATATTAACGACGTTATAGCAAATATAACAAAACATAGGTTAAGGAATGTATCTGAGCATAACAGTACTGTTAACACTCCTATTGGTGTTTTAAACTAGTACAAGAGACAATAGCTGAGCCCAGTGTCTCTCAGCGTTGTCGCTTAAATGTAGTTCATCAGAACATACAGGGCTTAGCTGGCAAAGAATTAGAGATAGACTTGTTTTTAGAATATCACAATGTTCACATTTTATGTTTAACTGAACATTGGCTAAAGAAGCATGAGCTTTTGCTCACTAATACTAAGTATAGACTTGCGAGTGCATTTGTCAGACGTTCAGCAATACATGGAGGCTCATTGATTATTGTTTCAAATGAAGTAAAATTTAAGGAACGTAAAGACATAGTTAATATTTCCGTTGAGCGCACAGCTGAGTTATCGTGCATCGAACTCGACAAATTTGTTATTATTTGCGTGTACCGTCCCCCTTCAGGGAACTTTTGTTTATTTGAATCTCTGTTAGAAGATGCTATTAAGCGTGTTAGTGTACTTAATAAAAATATAATAGTTTGTGGCGACTTTAACGTTAATCTGCTAGACAGTGGGCCATTAACGGTTAGGTTAGTTAGTCTTTTTAATTCATTTAATTTAAAGCATTTATTCTCTGAGCCTACTAGAATCACAGCAACTACAGCCACATGTTTAGATAATATATTTTGCGACTGCGAAGCCATAGATAGTGCTATTATTAGTGATATCACATCTGACCACTGTGGTCAAAAGATGACTGTTTTATATAAATGTCAATCAGATATACAAAAAGTAACATGTAGACCTATCACAAAGAAACGGTTAAATAATTTTAAATCTAATATAGAAAGTAAAATTCCATATTTGCGATGTTCACAAACTGATCCCGATTAACGTTTTAAAAGCCTATTTCACCTTATAAAAAATGAGTTTAACAGTACCTTTAAACTTAAACCGGTCCATAAAAACATTAAAGCAAAATTTAATGAATGGGCAACTCCAGGTATATGCATTAGTAGAAATAGGTTGTATGAGCTATATGGGTTGAAACAATGTAATCATAACCCTGAATTTCTAACTTATGTACGGGCTTATTCAAAAACCTTTAAAAAAGCTTGTATAAAAGCTAAAGCTCTATATCTCTCGTGCAAAATTAAAAATGCTGATAACAAGATTAAGGCTACATGGAATATGATCAATGCGGAGACAGGGAAGGTAAAAAGTCGCGATACTCGAATAGCCTTAAATATTAATAATAATCTAATCCGCGATAATATTCAAATTGCAGAAACGTTTAATAACTTTTTTATTAACATTCCTGTAGTTACAACTTGTTCCTTGCATTCATCTTCTTCAGACGCCGAATCTCTTCTTAAGTCAAGTGTGTCAGAATGCGACGCCGGCTTTTGTTTTTGTTCCGTTACCCCATTAGAAGTGATTAAGACATTTAAAAGTTTAAATTTAAAAAAAACGGGTGACCTGTGGGATATATCACTAAAAGTATTACAAGATATAATAGATATAATAGCTCCAAGTCTAGCTGAAATTTTTAACAATTGTATTAAATTAGGTAAATTTCCCGATTTGATGAAATACAGTAAAGTTATACCATTGTTTAAAGCTGGTGATATTAATGATCCCAATAACTACAGACCAATTTCAATTTTACCTGCTCTTAGCAAAATTTTTGAGAAAATCATGTTAAATCAGTTAGTTTTACATTTTAACATGAATAAGATTTTACACAATGAGCAGTATGGCTTCACCAAAGGTCGGTCGACTACTGATGCCGGTGTTGCACTTCTTCGACATGTATATAGGGCTTGGGAGAAATCACATGATATGATAGGTGTATTCTGTGACCTATCTAAAGCGTTTGATTGCGTACATCATGAGACATTATTGCTCAAATTAAAACACTATGGAGTCAAAGGTACTGCACTCGATTTAATTAATTCATATTTAAGTCAGAGGGTACAGAAAGTAGAGGTAAATGGCGTTAAGTCTTCCGGGTCCCCGGTTCTAATGGGCGTTCCGCAGGGATCAATATTAGGGCCTTTTCTGTTTCTGATATACATTAATGATTTACCGCATTTTGTTCAGAATACTTGTGATATTGTACTGTTCGCTGATGATACATCACTCCTGTTTGAAGTTAACAGAGCTAAAACGGATTATGATGATGTAAACAGTGCCCTTGACAAAGTATTGAAATGGTTCACTGTAAATAACTTAGTTTTGAACGCAAAAAAAACAAAATGCTTAAAATTTACTTTACCTAACGTCAAACCTGTTCCGACCAAAATTATGATCAATGGTGAAGAACTGGATATTGTGGAGCCAGTAGTTTTTCTAGGTGTAACACTCGATAATAAACTTCAATGGGGCCCACATATATCTAGTCTAGCTGGGAAACTCAGCTCAGCAGCATATGCAGTTAGGAAAGTAAAGCAATTCACTGATGTAGACACGGCACGCTTAGTTTATTTTAGTTACTTTCATAGCGTTATGTCGTATGCCATCCTGCTTTGGGGCAAAGCTGCCGATATAGAAGCCATATTTATATTACAGAAAAGGGCTGTAAGATCAATCTATAACTTAGGATCTAGAGCATCTTTGAAGGAAAAATTTAAAGAAATAGGAATTTTAACAGTGGCTTCGCAGTATATTTTAGCAAATTTATTACTTGTACATAAAAATATTAATTCTTTTCAAAAGAAGTGTGATGTACATAATGTCAACACAAGGCACAAAAATAAAATAGTAGTACCTACACACCGCTTACAGAAAGTCCAGGGATCATTTTTAGGGCAATGTATACGCTTTTATAATAAGTTACCTACATGTATTGTAAATTTACCCTTTGATAAATTTAAAGAGACTGTAAAATCTGTATTACTTAAAAAGGGTTATTATACAGTTAGTGATTATATATGTGATAAAGAAACTTGGAATAATGTATTACCAGATAAATATTGTAAGTAGTCTCATGGACACTGTACTTATGTTACAATTCTTAATATTTATTAGTTTTGATCTTTGTTTGACTGGCTTGAGTTGTCAGGCTCACTAAAATGCCTTTGCTTGCGGCGGCGTCTGGATGACGGGTTGTCCACTTCCCTCTATGATGGTTGAGGAGGTCAATGGCTGGCATTCACGTCATACTTGTGAACAGGTGCTGCTTGTGGGGGCTGGTCATCTCAAGCTACGCATTTAGTTATAAGTAGATGTACTAGATTTTTAGTTATGTTAATTTTTATCGACATTTGTGCATTGGAACATTGTACATGAGCTTACGTTTTTTAAATTATTTATTTTGTATTCTTTAAATTGTATAATATTTTTGAAAAGAGTAATTACTGAGTTTCTTGCCAGGTTCTTCTCAGTAAAAGCAACCTTCCGAACCTGGCGGTAGCATGTATAATCCTGTATAATTGTGTCATTCTGACGATTTGAAAGTGCTTTGTAAAAGTCTAATCGAATAAAGATACTTTTGACTTTGACTTTGACTTTGACTTTAAACTACTACGGCGGTACATAAACTTATGCCCTTCAAACGTGCATTAGGTTTAAATGTCCCATATTTTTCAGGTAGCATTTAGGCATTCGTAATATTAGTTATATATTATAAGTATATTTCGTAAGCGTAGATCATAAATAACAAATAAAAACACGACTTTAATAATTATCTTTACTATATCCATAACTATTAGTAATAGTTATTGACATGATAATTACTACTTATATGAGTAACTCTAAAAAAGTATTGATGTCTCGTTTCAGTTGGATGTAAACATACATTATGTCATAGAAAAAGTATGCTAATCTCAGGAACTACTGATTTGAATTGAAAAAAATATTTTTGTGTTGTATAGATACATCGAGGAATCAGGCTCTAAACAGCAGGAGAGAAACATGAATGGAGAATACAGTCGTTAAATATTAGATCTTCCATTATATACCTAACATTAAGGTAAATGCTTAAAAGAAGGTATTTATTGGGATAAAGAGTGGTTACTATATGAAGCACATACAGTTGTATGAGGTAAGTAATAATGATTATAAAATTGTAAGTAGATACACAATCGGATCGGAGCCGAGAGTAGAGCCACGTCACATAGTTTACTGATAACGGAGCCATACATGTATTATAATAGCATTATGGCGAGTGTCTAACATTGTTTTGTGCGCTTATTTATTTCTGTACACATTTAATCACATGCTGGGGTTCACCCTAACATGTTCCCCTGACCCCCACAAGCTCTCTCGCACTGCTCAAGATGCTTATCCTAAATTCTATAGTTACAATCGAAGGATAAATGATTAAGGTTTCTATATATGGGTCTGACATTCAATCAGTTGTGAAAATATTGAGCAAACCTGCACCCAATATCTATTAGTACTGATACAGTAACCAGTAAACTCCATACTGGATATAAAAAATTATAACTTCTCAGGGAAATAACAGAGAAAATAACTTATTATGATTCCCAAAATGACTCAAGAATGGACCAGTGTTCAAATAATATTGTTATTGAAGTACTCACAACTTCCAGGAAGTCATTGCGTGCCTCCTCGTACTGGGCCAGCTTGAGGTACACATTGGCCCGGTGCAGCCGAGCTGTTGTGAAGTCAGACTTTAGCTCCAGGACCTATATGAACATAAAGGTAGGTTTGTAGTTTCAGAAGTAAACTTTCTACTACATAAGTTAAGAATTAAGAAAAAGTATAAGTGATAATAATTTATCATAAAAAGCTTAACTTAAAAAACAATAAAAATATATTTAATAACAACATTGATAAAAACTTGTTAAAAAAACATTGGATGTATAAGAAATGTGAATAAAATCAACTCGATTATTTTAAGTAATGTCATAAGATAAATATATTTACTCAGGTGCTCTTCATGTTCACAATAACACTAAACACCATTGTAAGTTCTGTACATTTCAATATCTAGTGTTGACTGTGATAGTGTTTGTGAACACATTCATAATTTGGGGATAATGAATGTTAATTGACATCTCAAAATGGACATAGTATGAGTGCTTACCTTAGTAAAGTCTTGTAGAGCAAATTTGGCCTTGCCCAGTGCATAGTACACCGTGCCTCGCTTGAAGTATGTGAGGTAGTTGTGTGGGTCACCCTCTGGACAACAATATTAAACATCATTACCTTCTGTTACTACTTACCTTATGACATTAATAATGACAAAATCACATACATACAACAGATAATCTTCAGATTCACTTACAAAGTATAAGCATTCAATTCAATTCAATTAAAAATTTGTTTTAATGATTAATTCAGTTTTGACCCTATTAAGGCACATATAATGTCAATAAATTACCATTGGTTCAGAAACTAGCCTTCTGAGAACAACCAGCCAGGTATTTCCTAATTCTGCATCATTTAATCAAAACAATAATAATATTATATGTAGGTACAAATTGGAACAACAAATTAGATGCAAATAGGTGCATCATTAAAAAAATCTAATTTGATATAAGGTATTGTTATAACTTAATAGTTTTGTGCAATGAATAATAAATATTGAGTAATAAATATCTTATCGTAAACTGCTTCTCATTTATTCTGGAAATAGGTACTGTTATTAATTTAAGAATTCTCTATTATTGGAATGTTTGTTTGTGTTACTTTTTATTGAATAGTTGAATGAAAGTAACACGCTCTGTTTACGGCAGCATCGGCCTCGGCCTTTGGTGAAGGACAGGAGTCGACCTAGTCGGGCGAGCACAGGGTTACGGAGCGTGCGGACACTTACCGACTGCTGCATGATAATGTGTCAGCGCGTCGGACAGCTGACCGCGCGCCAGAAAATCCCGACCGAGGTCCAGGTGCTTGTTCACCTCCGCCGGCGTCGCGCACTCTGAAACTATACGGCAATATTCTAAAACACCGCATATACATTAATATAATCTCATAACCATAAAATAACACTAACATTCTAATACTACTTCTAGCACTAGTAACACAAGGCATGGCGAGATTTTGTTCCAATTAATATTTGCTAGGTAGTCCATTATTCAACTATAATTAAATTACAACAGTCTTCAACGCAATAACACAGTTTATCTAATAATTTCGATACAAAATAATTATTTGACAGAGCCACAATCCATCTTCGTTCGTCTCTTTTCGTGGTTTGTTCTGATTGGTCCAAATCAGGCAAAATTGTTATTATTTTTGTAATTTGTCTTTCAATAAATTAGAGCAAAAGGAGCGTTAAACTGACATCCAAATAGTCATTCATACCTTCTATGTTTGCTAATTTATATCTATAATAAGTGTGTAACAGCAAATAAGGCTTTTTGCTTTTCTATACTTTAGAATCACATGTAAAATAATTGTATATTATGGTTAATATTTGCATATAAAGATGTATTAGTTAGACGAATGCTGTCTATGACGCTTATGCACATAGAAAAGTTAAATAGACTCATTACCTGTTAAAATCTCAAAATTCCCAAAGAATGCAGAAACCGGCTCTTTTGCCAACGTCTCAGTAACCCTTAATATTTTCATATTATTCGAACCCGCGATGTATTAAGTGCCAAATATACTTATAACTCGGACTGATAGCTTCTTCATTTATAATTTAATAGGTAAGTTAAGTATCGGTGCCTTATAAGTGCAAACAAACAAATATTGTAACGTTTTAAAATATCATAAGCACCTAGAGTATACTTATTGCCATTATTCAATAAATAAGTAGATTTTTAAATATTTCTGAACGAAGATTCCATTCAGTGCTACCCGCTGTTAAACTGTTTCCCCAATATTTGACCAACAGTAATTACAAAACATTAACATTCCAACACAACAATATTTATTCATTTTATCAATTCATTATTTCGGCATACTTCTAATTATTGTAAGCCTGTGTTACCAAACAACAACTTTTGGAATAATTATTACTTTATCTTAATTTTGGAGCCCTTAGTGATATGGAGATTTTTTTTTACCATTTATCGTCCTTCAATCATGTTTCAATTTATTTATTATTGATATCAGCTACTTTCTTTGGCATGATTTTAGTCTAATATTTCTTTTCTATACTTTTTAAAATAAATAAAATAGATAAACTAGAAGGCAAAATGTTATTTGAGCTATGGCAACATCTGATTTAGTTCTTTCATATTTCGAAGAAAATAAAATCCGGTTGGTTGAAAATTTATTGGAAATTTTTAATGTATTTTGAGATAATAATGTGAAATAAACTAATATTAATAGAGATTTCTTCTGAGAGCTCGATCCAGGAAATGGTTTTATCCTGGATCTATAAGTTTCGTTGAGATAAATAAAGATTAGTTTCAGAGTTGGATGTCAACATAACCTCAAAGTTAGTGATCGTGAGTTAGTGATAGTTTTCGGTTCCCTAAGTTTTATTTGGTGTTTTAGGAATGGCAGACGCTGCGCCGTCCACAGCGCCTAAGGCGAAAACGCCCAAATCAAAGGCACCCAAAGAGAAGGCCGCTAAGGCAGCCCCTGCGGCGCCCGCGGAGGTCCCGAAGCCCGTGCGCAAGGTGTCCTCGAAGGCCCGCCACGGCAGGTTGTACGCCAAGGCTGTGTTCACAGGATACAAGCGCGGTCTGCGCAACCAGCACGAGAACACAGCTCTCCTGAAGGTAATGCTGTTTTAAGGTTAGACAACTACATTGTAGGGAGTCTGTTTATTGTATATTGCGGTTCTACTACATACAATTATATTATGATTGGTATAGTCAATGAACCTGCATAACATAGTTTGAAGACACATACACTTTATATACCAGTTGTTGACTGAAGGGACACTATAATAATATTTTTATAATTGTAGTAGAGAGAAACTAGATTTCCTAATGTGGGCTGTGTCTGTGTTGGACCTTACAAATTCTCGGGGAGTTTTGCCAAGCCTCAAATAGGCACCTTTGCAAAAAATTTGGTTCACAAACGTTTTGGTATAGAACAGGTTTTTTATTCTAATGTTATTTTAAGTATCATGCTTGATGAAAATGTCCCCTATGTAAAATTTTCTTCATAACCTTAATCTGAATCTTTGCTTTTGAACCATGTCAGGATTACACTAAAGTGATGCCATAGACATTTGAAACCTGAATCCTATGTGGACAAAATTTTTACTGATTACAAATTCTCTGTCATCAATTTTACCATTAAGTCTGTCACCAAAGTAACATTTCATCATTGTCAACTTGCAGGTTGAAGGTACAAAGAACCGTGATGATGCCATGTTCTATGCCGGCAAGCGTTGCGTGTACGTATACAGAGCTAAGAAGCGTACCCCCATTGCTGGAGGTCCCCGCGGCAAGAAGACCAAGCTGCGCGCCATCTGGGGCAAGGTGACCCGCACCCACGGCTCCTCGGGAGGCGTGCGCGCGCGCTTCAAGTCCAACCTGCCCGCTCACGCTATGGGACACAGGATACGCATAGTCAGTCGCATTACTTTTATTTAGAAAATTAATTTGCATTTCAAGATTTAGACAGCATTTAGATTATGCAGTAAAACTTGTACGTCACATTCAATGATAGGGCATATCTTTTTTTTGGTTTTTCAAAGGGCTACTAAGGGAAGTTATATTGGTGTTCAATTCCTTATAAGAGTTGAATTTCATTGTTTGTAAAAAACAAATAAGTAATTATTTTACAAAAACATGTTAGCATTACATTTAGATTCCTGCACTATAGAGAGTCAGGGGCGGATTATCTATAAGGTGGATTAGGAAACTGCCTAGGGTCCCCTACACAAACTAGGGCCCTGAGATTTATTAGTTACATGTTTCAAACCAATTTTTATAATATTGGTGAACTACATGAACAAGTTGTGCAGCAGACTGAGTTTTATCTCATTTTGAAAAATCAATCATGGGTGAAATGAACAAAGTAATAATTTGATTATAATTTTGTTAACATCTTTCCTCCGCTCCCAACAAGGGCCATCAAAAAGGATGCAAAAGTTTTCCATTCAATGGATGGTGTTTTGTTACAAAATAACAAAGGAGTAATTCTATAACTTTGCAACTTTTGGAAGTATTCTCTTTGTGTTAAGTATTTATTAAGTTGGTCCAGTTTGATTGAAGTTGACCTAAATTTGGGTATAAAGATTAATTTTACTATTTATAATACAATGCTCATAGAGAGAAAAACACATTGCAGCAATCAGGAATAACATTATATTTCTCATTAGCAGACGTCACGCGGTTTCACTCGCGTAGTTCTTGTTTCCGTGAGAGTACGAGAAAAAGAATTTTGAAAGAATACAAACATACATACAAAATCTTTCTCTTTACAATATTAGTATAGAAAATTGCAGCGTTTTATTTGCTTAGTAATTGATTGAGGTTGTTGGACAAAGAATGGAGCAGAAGCTTTACCACTAGTTTGTTACCCAAATGATGTTTAGACATTTGAAACCTGAATTGAATGTGGACAGAAATGTACTGATGACTACACAACAATATAATGGTGTTATTGTAAGCAACATTTGACTAAACCTTATTGTTATTGTTGCAGATGCTGTATCCATCCAGGATCTAAGATCTTCCTGTTAAGTACTAAATAAGCATAAAATTATAATAAAACCCAAAAAAACTGTAATTTTGTTTATTTTTCAATCCCCTATTTATACATAACAATTGAGTGTTGACGACACCGAAGAACTTTTGAGCTGAATGATCCTTCAATCTGGCATGATCATGGCCATTAATAACATTGATGTAGATTGGAGACCAGGTTGCAAATATTGAAAGCCTTAGTTCAGCATGATTGAAAATAAATCTAATATATAAATTTCTCGTGTCACAGTTTTCGTTGCCATACTCCTTCGAAACGGCTTGACCGATTTTGATGAAATTTTTTGTGCTTATCCGGTATCTATGAGAATCGGCCAACATCTATTTTTCATCCCCAAAAAAATATATGGCAATATAACGTTTGCCGGGCACAGCTAGTTATTATATAGTAAGAAGAACTACTAGCTAGACAAATCTTAGAATATGAACCAGGATTAGCCATATCCCTTTTCCTAATGATTGTTTTTGGCACATTGCCTGTGCGGGCCTGCTGAAAACTACTACCGCTTACTACTTATTACGGTATACCGTATGTGTAGGTATTATACCCTAAAATCTTGAGGGACTTCCGTGTAAACCACAAACCCCTGTACGAAATTAATAGCAATGATGAAAAACAGCGTGAAAAAAAGGTATTCTATCAGGCGTTCAAAACTGAACACTTATTTGATAAGCGCATACCAATAGTAAAACATAGTACTTATCTAGTGTTCCTTTGACATCATTAAAATTAGCATATTATTTTATTTCATGATTTGAGGAGGAAATAAAGATAGCCCCGCTGATAAACGGATACCGTATAATGGTGTACGATTGACTGGACACATTATTAGATCAACTCAAGAACAAGTAGGTACCTACCATACTCAGGTAGGTATTCATGTTCTTGAGTAGGTACCTATATCATTATAGTTATAAATAATAGCAAGGTGAAAGGCCGAGGGACGAATGACCCAATGGAGGGCAGATACCTAATGAGTTATTTTGGTTTGGGGTCCAGGTTGATGACCCTTCAAATTTCAATGTGGGTATTAGTAGATGGGATATTTTCGGCAGGAAGGTAAATACCTAAGCATTTGGGTATATAATACCCTTGAGTAAATAACAAAGAGCTGAGTACTAATTTCTCGCATGTCTAGAAATTAATTGATCAGGAGCGGCATAATTAAGTTTTCATTTATGAGGGAAATTTCTAAATCCCTTTAGTATTTCACTACATACCTAGCTTGAGAACAATAGAGGTTCCAATATGCCAATCAAATAGATATATAATAAAGCATAGTCCCACCTACCATCATAGTTAGGTATTAGGTCTTACCTATACTTACCTAGCTGGTTATAGAGATATGGTTATACAACTGCCGTTGTATCTCCTTGAATGTAACACTGGCACTGTGGGTAAGATAATAGGGAAACCTCAGCCACCCCACGTGCCACGTGGCTAAAACACGTATTCAACGTGGCGGAAGAAAATATGAATATTATTATTTCGCAGTTGACAGAATAATTATAACTACACCCATCAAAATTGCTCTAGGCAAGTAAAGGTAGTTTGAATTCGTGGAAATAAAATATTACTTTTGAGTATTATGTAGTATTGTGTTCCTGCGGTGAGCAAGGTCGCCAGTGTTCCGTGGGGTGGGGGAGGGCTTGGAGTGGATGCGCTGCGCTTGCTGTCGTGGGAATCTTTGATGTCTTACTATGTTGGCACACTGATTCTATTCTTTATATGGTGGACAATATGCGAGCGGCACTCAGGCCTCAGTAGCTGCAAACCATCAGGCGGACTGCATGATTGTTGTTACCTAAGTAGTAAAAAAAAGATTATCAACGCAACCGATGTCGCGCCCAAAAAAATTGTATATAAAAAATAAATTATAAAAAATGTGAGCCGTGGTGGCCTCGGGGTTTGAGCAAGTTCGAATCCCAGCGGGGCCTGTACCAATGAGTTTTTCTAAAAAACTTATGTACAGTTATTTCACACCACGTGCTTTACGGTGAAGGAAAACATCGTGAGGAAACCTGCATATTTCTGAGAAGTAATTCAAAGACGTATGTATAGTGCCTGAGACGGCGATAGACTCACCATCTGTCACGTTGGCACTTAATCATCTTCGGTGAAAAGTGGGTATTGTGATAACAACACCTCTGCCTACCCTTCGGGAAATACAGGCGTGAGCATATGTATGTATGTATGTATGTATTTAAAAAACATTCATAGGAAAATAATTTTGAACGAGCTTCCTTTGTGATATAAATCATTAATAGGCGTCGACGTCCGTCGGCTGCAGGACGTGGCGAGGGAGGGTCGTTACTGTACAGAGTAGGTATACATTTTAGCCACATTGTAGCGATAAAGCTATGAGGCAAATTGTAATTAGCCTGTAATTGAGTTCCCTGAAACTGAAACACATTATAATTTAACACTGTTCGTTGTCTTATGAAAAGTTAAATTGTATGTGGAGACATAGGTACCTATAAAATGGATTTTAAGTGAAGTGCAATCTATCTTTTTAATGTCTCACAGATAATTCAATATTTTCCGCCACACGTGAAAATCAAACGCTCGTGTAGTAGGTAGGTACTTACATGGTTTCTTGCCGGATAATTCTCAGTACTAACATCAACCCTCTGAACCTGGCGGTAGCATGTATAATCCTGTATAATCTTGTCATTATGACGATTTAAAAGTAGGTACTTTGTTAAGTGTCATCAAATAAAGATATTTTTGAGTTTAAGTTTTTAAGAATATGGTACACAGGTAAGTGTAGATGCATGTCAATAAAATAGCTATATTAACTATGCGAATACCAATAAGTACTTATTTTGAAGTCATTCGCATACTAGCCAAGGTATAGAGCGGATGTTGAGTGATGGTACACGATAGTCCCATTATAGTACACACAGGTGTATGTGGTACTCACGTCCACCCATGGCGTGACCTCGACCCTGGCCCCATACAATGCATGCTAAACAATACCAAGCATTGACAATACTATCCTAACATTACCAGGTACTGTCATGGCGACATGTTTCTGCACAATATAACTTTGTGTCCTTGTCCTAAAACATTTTCCATTTATATAAATTAAAATTTATATAAATAATACGTAACCTAATACCAGATACTTACCTACGGCCAGAATCGAATCTAACCTTAACATTTTTGACTAAGTATCAATCAATTATAAACAATGTAACAGTCATTGAAGATAATTCATAAAAAGTGTGTTCCTTGTGAATCACCGATTAATCACCGATATCCAGAATCCTAACTTTCTCTGTGTCTGCTGTATTTTGACTTACAATTAGGTACTTAGTACTTAAATTATTTTAGTGGAAACTTTTTCTATTTTAGAAGCAATAATGATTACCTAATGCTAGAGCTTTTTTTTCGGTTATTTTATTTCGATTACTTGAAATAGTAATGACAAAAATTATTTAAAACACAACACTTAATAAAAAAAAATATTGGCGTCAAAATGAGTTAAATGATAGTTCATCTTAAAATAAATTGCATTAATATGTTATTTTTGATTTTTTTATAATTTAGTTAATAAGTGCAATATGTATTTTGCTATGTAAACTGCACGCGGACAAGAAGGTAGCAATATAGTAAGTTTTCTGATACAGAGAGTACATTTTCAACAAGGCAATTAATATAACACGTTGTCAATCACAACAATAACACGGGACAGATCCAGGTTGATGTCGGACACAGCCCTCATTAGACAATGCTTGCTCCAGATCACTGTTTGTGATTTAGGTTTGCGGTGCACTGGAATACATTATTATTCTCACACTTTCCAATACAATACACTAAACAATAAATAATAAAGGCAGAATCCTACGGGATCTTCTGTTCAAAATTGTTTAGACCACAACAATATTGAAAAGCACTTGTCTTAAAAATCTTTCCTAAAGTAAAGTGGTTTGATTTTTACGTTCCATGCTTTCATTCTGTGAAAAAGTGAATTTGTTTAGACGAAACAATAGTTTGTGTTCAGCTATTAGGTAAACATTTAAAGGAATAAGGTCATCTTCTATTGTCCTGGGGCTACCTTCCCGAATGAACTTATTTCGTGACTGTACCTCTCCTCATTTCTTATATACAAAGTATTTCAGAACACAGTGTATGAAGATTTTTGGTGCACACACCCCTTCATTCTGTGTAGCATTTCGTTAGATATCTGCCTAGTAGTTCCTTTCTGTAGACAACTTGTACGGTGCTACTACTTACGTACACAATCGAAAATGATGTCTAATACAAGAGGCATTGGTGTTATTTCTCATCACAGCAAGTGCATCGTGTCATGTATGATTGCATTGGTGGTTACCTCTATAATATTGGTCGGTGTGCATGATATGTACACGCAATCACTCAGGGTAATCAAATCATATTGGAGCGCTACGTCTTCGTTCGTGCAACATTATGTTCGTTGTCACTATTACCTTAAAACGAGCAATTCTTGTGTCTCTTCAATCTTGTATATCTTCTTGTATCTTGTTGGAGAATCTGAATCTCCTTGACAAATGATCTTACACCAAACTTCAACAAAATCGTATAAACTTGGAGACACTTCCGCAAAGATATTATAATAATAACAGCATAAACTAATTATTTACCCACTTCTAGCTGTTTAGCTACTTTTTGATAAAATCATATCAAAAAGTATTTAAACAGCTAGAAAGAGAAGTAAGAATTACCTTTTAATTACCTAATAATAATTTCACTTTAGTTTTCATGTTCAAATATTTAAATTGAATTATTTCTAACCTCCCTAGATAAGTCTAAGTTAAGTTCATGCTTTGACTCGCATTCATTTTTTACTCCTTGCAACATCAGCTATCTGCCAGTGAAAGTTCCGTTTAAATCAGTCCAGCCGTTTCCGAGATTAGCCGGAACAAACAGACGTAGACAGAGAAAAAATTAAAAAAAAAGTATTTTTATCTATGTAACGTTACATACGTTATATAGATAAAAAGTAATGTATACTTTTAAATGCATTTAGTGAAAAACTGTTAATTTGGAATTACAAACAGACACTTCAATTTTAGTTATCTGTATAGATGTATATATTTCTATTACCTAACTATAAGACTAACAATTAATATTGGTTTTGTCGAGGGCAAGGAATTGCTCATATTCCGATAACGACGAAACACAACAACAACTCGTGTTTGGGGGCCAAACTGCCAATAAATACATACATTGTGTTTATTGTTTTCGACATCCTTCCACGCATCAATCGTATTTGTGTAGGCTTATGTAGCAAACATAATGTATTACTCACTGAATTGCCCATGTCATCTGTCTAGGTATTACAAGAAACAAGTATTGAGCTAACTTTGTACTAACTATATACAGCATTATATATTAAGATCATGCAAACATGTTGAGGCAATTGCAACCTATTAAAGCTTTTCGACCGTACGTAATTTATAAGGCTTGTCTGGCTGAACTTAATGCCCAGAATAAATCTCTTTTCGTACAGACATGAAATTTATAGGGTGTTTTATACACTAAGAAAGGGTTTATCTACTCCTACTATTGCTCTTCTTCTCTTCATCAAACCCTGGCGCCCTTACCCACCAACACTATTTTAAGCTGCAATATTTTTAAGTTGGAGGTACTTAAGCACAGTTCCTAATCGAGCAACATCGAAATTAAAACGTGAGATTCTGTTATGCTCTCACAAGTCTTGTGTAGGTTCTATTGAACATACTTTGATATAACTGAATTCAAGCAAATTATTGAATATTTTGTCGAAGAAATAAATACTTCAATTCGAACATAATATACGCACAAATTAAGCTAGCCATGGTCAGGTCTAGTGAAAGGTATATTAACCTATTTCAGCCTATCTGGGGCCAAGAAAGGTTTTTTGGTAAATCAAATTTACGTACGCTTTAAATGGGATTGATATGTTTGTATTCCTTAGGGTTAGGGTGGCTTTTAGTGAAATGGGGGGATCGTCAGTGCAAATTGCTAGCAAAAGCACTATATCACAGTAACTAAGGTAGAGATATATTAAAGATTAACTTGTTGTGCCGAATGGAATATACCAATGTGCATTTTAGCTTAGACTACGTAGAATTGCTTAATCTTTGGTGATATCAGGGGTCCAACACAATAATTATTTATATAGCATTACCTGTCCGTCAACATTATGGAAAGTTAGAGACGTACTGGTCTAGTAGTTTGCGTACTCGCCCGATCTACGCCAGTGAGGACAGCTACAGATGTTTAACAAGAAATTCAACAACGTATGTAAAGCCCTAGCGCTGGCATTGGGCGCCTCTGGAACGGCTTGGAATTATACGTTTTATTTGTTCCTATACTCCTGGCGTAACAGTCTGGGTTACCAACTATATGGTGCTCACATCACATATAAAATTCAAGGTCCTGACTGACTGACTTACCTATGTATATCAACGCACAGCCTATATGTCACCGTTACAAGAAACATGGAATTTAGTGGGTCGGTTCTTTGTAAATACGTAATTAAAACGGTATATAACCAATTATGTATATTGAATGGGAGTTGAAAATTGTATGACGATGGATAAGCTGGAGGGCAAGGTAGTAAGATATATAATTCCAGCGCCCAGTGTGTCGCAGCCTGATTGGAGAAATGGAATAGCCGTGACACGGATACCCAGTTATGTTGTGATATCGATCACACGCTGCCATCGACTCGATGCACCCTCAAATAGTATCTCTCACTCACTTGATTGTGGTTCAAAATGACGGAGATAACAGTCGAAGATGTTTCGATACAATGTACTTTTGTAAATTGATATGAGTATTTTTTTGTGTACTAACTATTGCTCCTTAAATTAGGTAGTGGTTTTAATGAATTGTAATAATCAAAAGTTGATATACATTTGCAACAGACGGAATTAACGTTTTAAAAATTTGCTTTCTCAGAAACTACTGGTCCGACTGTAATAGTATAAAACTTATATTGTAAAGGTATTTTAGCTCATACATTTAGTCTCTAAATAATTATCTTCAATCAAATTTACATGACATTGCAAAAATATTTTTGTGCCAAATAAGAAGCAAAAAAAGTTGGTTTGTGAAAACTATTTAAGTAAATAGTACTAAGCTAGCTTCTGACAGCGTGATATTCGACTCTGATAATATAACGTTTCTTGGAAAATTAACCCCCAGTTCACTCTCTTAGGGGTGGAATTTCGGAGAAGCCTTTCTCAGTGGACTTCACTTCACATTCACAAAGAACAGACGCTTTAAATTTAATGCCTCTAACACCAGCAATAATACTTTGCGTTTATATATAAATTCAGTCAAGACTTTGAATGTTTTGAATGTAATTGGAGTACCGATCCATATACATAAAGTATATGGATCGGTACTCCAATAGGATAAGCCAAAGTCAGACAACTAGTTTATCCCAGATTACAGATTTTCCTCTTAAAAAGGGTTTCGGGGTCAGGTGGCAGTTATACAAAAATCCGGTGAGCAACCGCATCGGGCTGAATCAAGTGCGGACCCCAACAAAACATAGGATAAGGCCAGGGATATGATGAAGCGTAGTTACTCCAAGTATTTTGCGACCACTTTCTCTGTTATTACTAAAAGCAGGATACAACAAGTTACTATGTAATTTGCATGAGGGCGGCCACGGTCTGGTGGTCGATTTGCTCCATTTCAACTTTCGCAAACCACCACCGTTCTTACATCTATCGCACGCCCATTCATTACATTTGTATTTACACCTATAGCCATGATGGCCGAGTGATTTACACACTCGTGTGCTACGCAAACGATGTGAGTTCTAATCTCACGGTTTGGAAAATTTGATTTTCTTTGTGACAATTTTTCGATTTCCCTTGCGATTATTTTGATCAAACATTTACACGGTACAATTGAATAGGTAGTTGATTATAAAACAATTGTGTGATATTTTCCCATTTAATCCTGATAATTTGTACAGTGTCATCTAAAAACAGATATCATCTAGAGATGTCTGTAAATTAAATATAATAAGAACCAATAAATAATGTCAGTGCTGTGAACATGTATAAATCATTTGATACTTAAATTCGCTATTAAACTGTCAGTAATAAATCGTGTTGACATTACGTAGTACGAATGAATCGATGCCAATCCTTATTTCATTTTGTGTTTGATAAAACAGAGACAATAAGTCATATATGAATTTGATAAAATATTTAGTATATAAGTATTTTCACTGGCGCAGTTGGTTGGTAAATTGAGCGTAAATATTTTTCGAAATCTACAAGATAACTAGAAGTAAACATTTATTAGATGCAGAATGATATTCCTGCGTCTAAAAAGGTTGATTAAAATCAATGTGCCGTAGTCCAATGACTAACGATGCGCCAACGCACTACTCGTAGCCAAGATTCAAGGCCAGCTGTTGCACAACAGGATTATCTTCAGAATATTTAAGGAAGAGACAAATTCTTGCCATGCCACGAACGAACACGGAATAATCAAAATATGTAAACCATCATAGAACGCATTGTTCTACACCTAATTTAATCCTTTATATTCACCTTTATTGGAATGATTCAATCAATAAATCAAACACAGACCTCTCCAAGTAACACCAACCTGGTGTGCACTTTCACACTTCATGTGAATTTATAGAAAGCTCTCACGGTATTTGTATAAAGAGAATGTCGTGAGGAAACATGCATATGTCCGAGAGAATTTAAATGGCGAATTTATAGCGCCTGAGTGAGACGGTGATGCATTCACCAATTGTCACGTTGGTACTTAATCATCTTCCGTAAAAAGGGGGGGGGGGTATGACGCGCGGTTTGGGAGCGATAAAATGATACAACGCAGTTACCTCAACGGGTTTTTTTAAATTAAACTTCTAATTTGATTAAGTGATGTTAAAAGATTATCTTTTTACAATAATCGAAACACAAAATCATAGTTTTTCCTCGAGTATTCAAGTTATACCAGTATTTTGCGTGAGGCAACTCAACAACCTGTTTTAGAAGATACTTACATACAGGATAACCGTTTTATTTTTTTCGAATGTTAGAGGTTATTGGCTCTGGTTAGGTCTCGTAGTCGCTATTAAAATAATTGCATTGCAATTTATCCTTTATCGCTTTCCATACAATATTCTTAAAATTTTATGATCTTAAAACACTATTAATTCAACACTATACAAATTTCAATTTTAACATCATAAAATTGTCTATCAAATAATCCAAACGATTGTGTGACCAATTCAATTATTTAAGCAAGTAATATATACCTTGAGCACTATCGAAGATCAAAGAATAGTATTACGTGCTAATTATTGTTTCTCTTAACCAAAAAAGAATAACTTTATTTCTTGCACGGCTTTCTACAATAAGAAGAAAACAACTTGTATATGAGCGTCATTTTACCCTTTTGAATGATGATTGGATAATGACGGATGGCCCAAGAATAGCCGTCTGCGCCCGCGCCGCAATTGCTCAGATCCTGCCACCATTTGTTCTACCGAGCTATTTGCGATACACAGTTTGGCTACTTTACTTCTGAGGACGAGGATATAACAGCAGGAAGCAATGCTTAATGTATTCATCACACGATATTGGTGGAATTGTCAAAATCAATGTAATTGTTTATGATGTTATACCATTCGAGTGACCGTGCAACAATTAATGAATAAATATAAGTACTTAATTGTATCAAGCCACCGAGTGGCTTGGGTACAGAACAAATATTTTTTATTCCAACATTGTACAATAATTTCACACCACGGTGAGGGAGTTACAATTTTTGAATTTCGTCGTATATAAAGTGCCTGAGACGGTACTCCGTATTTCAAAATTTAAACATATATATAAGGAGTGGGTGTCATATCTCCTCCGTCTACCCATTCGAGGTCTCATCTGGGCTGGCGTGAGCTTGTTGTTTTAAAATTATATTCTCCTTTTTTAATTGAACTGTAAGGCATTAAAATATCTCTAAATAAAGTACGCTTATTGGTATGACAAATGTCAATACCGCACACACGGCAACCAGAGACGAGTGGGAGCCTGCGTGGTTCCGGGGTCTATTGAGCGGTGGGATGCTCGCACGGCTGTTATGATAACATCTCCACGGTAATGTTTGTGTAATGGCTAGCCATGGGAACATGCGGAAGGAATGATCTGTGCCCCAATTGCCCAACATATGTATTTGCATTGAAACGTTTCTAATCTTATACCTTTAAACGATCAATTCTTTATATGTATAGAATCTGAATCTCGAAAACAGCCTCAACGATTTTCATGAAATGTTGTGTGTAGGTGGTTTCAGGGGCAAAAAATAGAACTAGGTTTCATTTTTGTCTTTCAGTCACTGAAAAACTCATACAACACCATTACAATACGACAGCAAACTTCGCCAACTTTTGTCGAGTAATGGTAGCTCAAACGTGAGGCTTCCATCTTACGGGATGATAACGAAACTTGAGTACCCAGGTTCAAGCCTGTCGTTCATCAGTAAATTTTTTATATCGTTTTTTTTTCAACCAGGTTGTATTATTTATATATGGTCTGTCTTGTGACGGACTACAGATACGTAAATGTATGTATTGCAACAATGTCTGTGAGAGACTTGGTAATTAGGTAGGCAGTTTTGTCAATTGGTGCTATGTCCAAACAAGCGTAAATAAAAAAATGCAATATTTTTTTCATCCATGCTATATAACACTGTGTTCTTGTGAGCAACATAAACAGATTATCTCTTTCAGTATGCCACGTTTCGGATTCATCCAACTAACAAGCTCAAATCCAATTAATTTGTATAAGTCCTTACTCACACAAATGAGTATAAATTGCAAATGAGAGCACTACTGTACCCGTATCACGGGTTTCCCACCGTTTTTGTAATCTATACTCGCTAGCGTCTCCGCCGAATATTAGTATGAGAAATTGCGCAGCGACTCCCAGCGGTGACGAGAATTTAAATATCTCATACAAATATTGCGAGTGACGCTAGCGAGTATTGATTACGAAAACGGTGGCAAACTCGTGATAGGGGTACTGTAGTGATCAGCGAACATCCACGAGTACATTTGACCTGGTTCTGATAAATCAATCACCTAATAACGAGTACCTGCTAATGGACTAATATGAACGAATGCAATAATGTTGTTGGTACTTTTTTAAAACCACATAAGTTATACTATTATTATGAAGAGGTTTTTATGTGAGGAATTGGTGAAAAAAGAACTAGACCGATCTTGTAAATTCTTTCAGCAATGGATAGCTACATCATCAGCATGTAAGATATATGTATATATATCTATGATTTATCTCCGTACTCCCACGGGAACGGGAACTACGCGGGTGAAACCGCGTGACGTCCGTTAGTTTTCAATATGTAACACATAAATAACACTGGAGTTGACAATTATTGGAATGTTTCGCTATGACGTTTATTACTTTGTGACGAATGTACAACCCCATTTTAAATACGTTTGAATCTTATTCGTAGACACCGTAGCGATATTAAATCATATCGAACGTGGAAAAGAAAATACGCGTTGCCATCTTATCAGGTACAAATTATGTTCGATCTGATTATTTTCATTTTCATTATGACCTGTGTAAGTCTGTCACAGTCAAACAGTGGAACTATGATGGCATAGAAAGGCCCCTGTTTATACTCAGAACTTGTTTTGATGTGCCGAAAAGCCGTGGTGGCCTTAGGGATTGAGCGGTCGCCTGCTACTCAAACCATTCTGGGATGGCGTGACCATGATTTTTTTTGTTTTGAATTCACACCTCGTGTCTCTGCCTACCCCTTCAGGGATCCCTTTATCCCACAACACGTGGAAAGTATAATCGCAGGGACATGCCCACGTTAACCACACGGATATGTTCTCACATAAATAACACAGTTTAATTCAAATACATAGAGCAGCTGCGACCAACCGTGAAGTACCACGTGGATCTACATCTTATATAGCTGTCAGTCACATTAACGACCTCTCATGCAACTCCATACGTTTACGACCGCGGAGTATAAAACTAATTATAGACTGTTTATAGTTGGGACCACGTGAGCGCCTCCAACTCATGAGCATTAGGTGCCTTTGACGGCAAGAGCGATGCGATAGCGATTTAAATAAAGTTCTACATAACTAGCCCGTATACTTACATACTACGAACCTAAATACCTTTAGGTATTTTGTCCCTGTTTCGATAACGTCGTTGTAGATGCTGGCAGTGTAAGATGAAAGGGCATAAAGTAGTTTCCCGCGGGATGTGACACCTTTAATTAAAGTCCTTAGGGGTAAGAGTATTACACTAAGTCTCGCTCATCGTCATTTAAATATAATAGTTAGCGTATAAGGAACTTTTGAGCGTTGACGTTTCATTTTGGTACCGTAAAATCAAACGTCAAAGCCGATGATGGAAGGCCCTCAGGAAATTCAGGAGACTGGATTATTATTATCTTATAATTAGAAGCGTGCCATGAAATATATACTTTATACCTATTTTGAAGGGTAGTTCGCTACTCTTATAACGCTGTGTATGATAGCGTAGCTTATACAGTGTGTTATGAGCGCTACACGAATGTCAAGGCAGCAGCGGTCGTGAACGTGACCCCGCGTCACTGTATCGGCGACTCTATGCTCTCAGCGGGACCATGCATTCACTTTGACTTTAAACATTTGTTATTACGCTCTGCTTATATCGATGGTTGTCAGATATAGAGGCCCTACCGCCTCTATATCTGACAAGTGACAAGTTGCGGTGATAAAAATCCTTTACAATGCATTGGTTCGAAGCCATCTGGAAACGAATGCGATAGTATGGAATTCCCATGAGGCAAAATATAGTACATTGGTGGAACAAATCCAAAATAAATTCACTCGGTTTCTTTATATGAAGGAGTACGGGGTATACCCATACTATCCGATGATGTACCCAAGTTTATTCGTATTGGGTATGGTCGGATAAATTAGGTTGAGTGTGAGGCGAGATGTGGCGCTGGTGGTGTACGTGGCGCGGGTGGCGCGCGGTCACGTGCAGCACCCCGAGCTGCTCGCGGAGCTGCGCCTGTGCGCGCCCGCCGCCCGCGTCGCCACCCGCCGCCGCGCTCCCTCTCTGAGCGTGCCCACACCCAGGACCAACCTTCTTAAATACGCTCCCTTATCGAGAGCCATTCGTTTAATAAACGCCATGGCTAACGATATTGATATTTTTCACCAGAGCCTGCCAAAACTCGCAGAAATAGTAAAAAAATATTTAGAAACGCATTAATAACTTAATTTAAATTAGTAATAAGTTGTAATGTATTTATGTTTTATTGCGTAGTATATAGTATACAGTTATAACTAATATATATATATATATATATATATATAGATATTAAGTTAAATTATTTTTCTAGTTTTGTATTATGTTACCTTTAACGTCGACTTAGTTATAATAACTGTAATGATGTTAAAATGGTTTTCAATAAATAAATAAATGAATAAATAAATAAATAAGTGACACATACCTAAGTCAAATATTGTATTTCTTTGGGAAATAGAATAGATGAGAATATGTATTTATGAAATCAAAGAGTTGTGAATTTGTGTCTTGGGCTGTACCATAACAATAAAAGTCAAAATAAATATCTTAAACTTTTCAATTACGTAGATGAACCAGCTAATTTTATACAAATTGGTCTCTATTTTATACAATCATGTGACATTTCGTTTATAACGCAAACCCTGATAATAGGAAAGGTACTTACAGGGTACCTATATTATATTGTTTCAATTGCGTATTTCCAAGAATTTAAGGATATATTTTAATGATGCCCAGCAGACCTACCGCTGCGTTAATTCCGAGAAAATGCTGCAGATGAGATATTACGGGCTGATTGTCAAACAGAGCAAATCATTGTTTTCCTAGACTTCTTCATTGTTTTGCAAGGAGAATGAAATATATTTCTCATTTGATATTAAATAAGTATTGAGATTTTTGTTATACATAATTATATGGAATTGCAAAATCAGTTTTGCATCGGGTTTCAACATATCTTGAGTGATGCTGAATGATAACATATACCATATTCTGTGATTGATAGAATAAGTTCGTTGATCGTGATGGATGGGTAATATAAAACTCGTACGTCTTTCGTACATGCCCCTTGTGAGTTACTCGGGGACATTAACCCGATAAACGCATAAATCTTGTATGGCAGGTGGGCAAGTATCAAAGTAGATACAGCGGTGTCAGTAATACACACTAGTACACACATTATCGGACTAACTAGTATCTTGAGTTTAGTAGACGTTTGAGAGTTTGCAAGATGATATACGAATGAAGTGAGATATGAGCGCTGAAACCTAAAGCGAAAAATATCCCGTGAATATGGCATAATTCTTGTTCGTAAGAGGGTTTTGTTT
Organism: Watsonalla binaria; assembly: GCA_929442735.1. Lineage (NCBI taxonomy): Eukaryota > Metazoa > Arthropoda > Insecta > Lepidoptera > Drepanidae > Watsonalla > Watsonalla binaria. The sequence continues at coordinate 12,921,763 of OV838923.1, read as the reverse complement.
AAAATTTTCTAAGTGGCGCAGTGAAGGAATTTTAAAATACCTAACAGGTGTGTTACTAAAACTGTGTAAATCAGAAAATCCTTTATTTCAATGCATTCTTGTAGGCGTTGATAGTAGCATTAATAGCTGGTCGACACAAACAACAGAAAAGTACTGATATTAACTATTAAATGATTGATTTCCGCACTGGGATGATAAGTAGATAATTTGCAGACCTGGCGTCGCCATCGTGGCGTGACGTGCGATTATAAGCATGTTCTACAGGGTGTCCAGAAACATGGAACTGCTGTTGATATATGTTTTAAGATACAAATGAAAATAGAGCAATGATCATCCGTTTTCGTGTTGATTGACTTTCAAAATTGTCCCAATTGAGACCTTATTTTCGCACAAAAGTCAACTGTAAACTGTAAAGTACAGTACCAAAATGAGTCAAACTACTTTATTTTATTTTATTCCTACTGTTAATTGTACTTGAATAACCCCCCGATACCTGGAATTTTTCTCTTGTTAACGTGTTTGGTGTATGAGGGACGAGATATGGTCATCATGGGGATAATTTAATACAGAAGTAAAGTGGCCTTTGTCAGTGACAAAAACAGATCAGGCTACATACTAAATAGCCTTTTTTTTTTATAATTAACGTAAACTTAATATAACATTAGTATTTATATAAAAGTGTCAATCTATGATGACGTACAGTAGCTAATATGTCTAGAATAATGTGATAAATCAAATAAATCATGTGAATTAGAATTATTTTTTCTTATCCTATCCATTTCATTATTACTCTGTTGTCTTTTGTGTTTATTTTTTCTTATTGATTCCCGTCTGTGTTAAAATAAAAAATTTCTTTGTTACTTGAGCGTTGCCTAAAATGCTACCAGTCCAATACCACTCTGATTTGACATAGCCTTATTTGGCTGCGATGTCGTAGTAGGGCATAACCAAAATTGGATTGAACCCAAACTCAAACTCAAGATTTTTTATTTCATTACTCTTTTAACAAAGCTCTTTCAAATCGTCAAACTGACATAATACAGGATTATGAATATTTGGGAGCTTTTGGGACGATAAATCTACCGGTATGTTCAAGAAAAATGTACTGGAGCACATCTCCATTACACTAGACATATTTTAATTTTCTTGCGCTCAAATAAATTTCTATACTGCTCTCTTGAGAGCATTTTTAATAAAATCACGCAAAGGAGAGTCAATTAACTTTAATATCAAAAAGATGCAGAAATTCAATTATAGTTCTTTGTTGCGCTGAGATTTGAATATAGCAGACAGAGAGAGCAGTAACTGGAAAATGAAATTGTGCAGAACCAAGAAGTAATTGCCTTCCATTGAACTTTAAGACTCTAGAGATATAAGATACCAGGAATTTTGTAATTCTGGATTTACCACATTCATTCAGTCACCATCTCCCTGGGCTTACCTATACATTTTAGTGGCATTGAATGCAACCCGAATTAACTGACCTCCAGATTTCGGTATACGCGAAGCGACTGTAATCTGACGTTCTCAACCCCATATCACAGGAAAGACCTATAAGCCAAATCAGCTGTCAAAGTTTATTAAGCTTTCGTCACATCTGTTACATATTGATTAAAATGTTCAATTGACAAGTTTAGTACAGGATTCCTCGACAGAACGGACAGCGAGGAATCCAATGGGTTCCTCCACATATTTTTAAAAATTTACAAGATATTTTTCTCAACAATCACTTGACATTTGCGGAATAGTTTCACTTAAGCTCATCGCCATTAAATAAATAAAGGAAAGGAAACGACAAGTTTTGTACAATTGACAAGTCAAGCTCACTTCGAGAGTGCCTTTCCAAGACACAGAGGGAACTCAAGTTCAGTGAACTACTGGGTGGTTTTGACTGGTACTTAGTTAGGGTTTGTACTGAGCTGGGGTTGGTACTAAGTTGGGGTTGCTTAACTTCGCAGATCTAATGGCTAATATATACATGCTATATCTAAATCCAGTCCACCTTTTTTTCTTCGTTTCCTTTCAGAATACCTAGTGCGAGGTTTCTTAAAATCGCCGTCACGAGTCTTGTATGGGCTCATAATAGTGTCATCTTTAGGTCGACAGACGGCACTGTTTCGATCCTATACTAAACTGCGTGTATGTCGACGCGGTGACTTGTGACGGCGGCAGTGAAAAACTCGCATTAGGCCCTCAGGTGTAATTGTTTGGATATAATTTTAGGATATCTTGGTTAAATAAGGCAAGTAGTTGGTACCAGTTAGGTCAAATTTGGATCAATTTAGGTAATAGTCCGTGTATTTAAGGAATAAATCAACATTGTTTTTTAATGCCCTGCTGTATTCACATGTCAAACGCAACTTTACAGCTGAGATAGACATATGAGTATGTGACGGGACTGGCCATGTGAGCGCTCGACATCTTGTGACAAGCGGAAAATGTATAATTACAAACGTGCCTTGTGTAGGGTTTGCCTCGCATACAACTATTGAGGATGAACATAGTTCTAGCGCTAATGAAAACTATTCATTGCACGTAATTTTCATTAGATCTCTTCTTGTATCATCAATAAATTTTACAAAAACTATATTTAAATACAAGAAAGTATATGATATAGCGAGTTATAACAATTTATACCAATTGATCAATACATTCAAGCTTGTTTTAAACGGAATAGTGAAGAAAGTTTAAATATTATAAAATAAAATGATGTGTTTGTATGTGATTCCAAATTAACAGCTATCATTCTCAAATTCTTCATCATTTCAAAACTGTTTATAAAAATGTTAACGAAAAAAAAATCATATGAAAGTATATACGATATAATATCGTATTTACAGCATTTCTGTCTGATTGTTCTGTTTAATCTCTCAAATCGCTATACCGATTTGAACAGGACTTTCACTGGCAGATAGCAGATGTTGCAAGGAGTAGTTTAAGCTATATTTATTTAAATAATTCAAGCCACCCATGAAATAAAGTCTTGCCAAAACGTGCGAGGCACAGCTCGTTACACAATATTAAAACGTTCGAAACATCCACATATTACGATATTACATCTACCATCGTGTTAAAATAGTAAAAAAAAATATGTATAGATGCTACACCTACACAGATTGCCTTTACGTATCTGATTTGTATTAGTGTGCGATATATTTTAGTGCACATTTCACTACCCACGCCGGTCATAGATACAATAAAGTAAATTATCGCCGGGTCGCCGACCCCAGGGCAGGCCAATACCACCGATTCGATCATAATTTACAAACGAATACGTTGCAAATAACACTTATGTTCTTGGTCATAGAAAATATAATAAGTTACAGTGCTATTGGAGTGCTATTCCTTCTCTTTTTTTAAGTCGGTTAAAAGTGAAATAAAGCACACATGAACATGGACTTCCGCAAAGTAGCTCCTAATTTAATTCAATATCAATTTTATTTATATTGTTGTAAGTTAAGCGATTATCTACAAGGTAAGCGACTTTTCAAACCTGGTGGAGATGAATAGATAAAAAGTTTATTTGCCACACACTTATAACGAATTACATAAATTACACTATGATCTTTCTTCATTATATTTATCTGTGTCCTTCTGACGACTTGAAGATACTTTGTAAGTCCTAGAAGAAATATATTTCAAATTCCATGGGTTCAAAGTCTTTTATCAATATTCCGAATGGCTTTAACATACTAACATACCACTAGCTACTAAATTATGGTTATTATGATATTGTCATAACTAATTATATATTGTGTAACATAACTAACTCACAGTAAAGTTATACGTAGTATATATATACGTAGCTCACGGTATTTCTACTGCCAGTGAAGGCAGCTAATATCACCAGGTATTACCGTACTATGCGATATCAGTAACAACTAATTGTGTATTGTTTACTGTTATGTACGTAAAGTAATTTGACATGACTAATGTGCTATTATTTTATTAACTTAGTGAGACAGTTGTATGTATGTATGTATTATATAACTGTTAATTGCAAGCCGTGAAAATATTACTAATTACTAATTAATAATTGACATGATATCAATATCTATCACTCGTAGTGAAGTTTTGTCTAGAGGCGCGGGTAATTGACAGTCGAAGACAAGTTTACAAATCCCTATTGATCGGGATTAGTTGAATATCCTCGCGCGAGCTTGATGAATGTACTTTATCTATATATCAATACAGATAAAGAAAGTTGAAGTGTCTGTTTGTAATTTCAAAATAACTTTTCAGTAGGCTAGTTTCCGAACCGGTGGTTAATTTTTCGACATGCATAAGTGCCTTTCCAGGACCTAAACTGAATAAATCATTTTTGTTTTCATTTTCATCTGTTACGTTGGCACTTAATCATCTTCGGTGAAAGTGGGTGTTGTGATTACAACACCTCTGTCTACCCCTTCGGGGAATACAGGCGTGAGCGTATGTATGTAGGAACCAAGAGCAAATAATATGTACATACATATGCTCACGCCTGTATTCCCCGAAGGGGTAGACAGAGGTGTTGTAATCACAACACCCAATTTTCACCGAAGATGATTAAATGGCAACGTGACAGATGGTCAGTCCATCGCCGTCTCAGACACTTTACATACTTCATTGAATTACTTCTCAAAAATATGCAGGTTTCCTCACGATGTTTTCCTTCACCAAAAAGCACATGGTGTAAAATCACTGTACATAAGTTTTTTAGAAAAACTCATTGGTACAGGCCCCGCTGGGATTCGAACTTGCGTCGCTTGCATAGCAGGTGACTGCTCAAACCTCAAGGCCACCACGGCAAATAATATGTCATCTAATAAAACTTTCAGTCATCACATTAATAGAGCAATAAAGTTGGGATTACAAAGTAGCCATCCATTAATACGTAAGCCTCGCGTTACGGCCTCATAACACACGTTTTATCGACACAAATAAAAATTACTATGTTCACTTTAAGTGTTCCATAATGTTTCATCTTAACGATACCTCTAGTCAGTGTCAATGCCTAGCAAACTGAACATCTAACGAACAGGGGCCTTACCATAAGCTCTTATTGCCATCATAGTTCCACTGTGCGACAGTGACAGACTTATACACGTCATATACGTCTGTCTCATAATAAGGGTTAAACTATCATGGCAATAAGAGGTCATGGTAGGGCTCCTGTATTGATTACTTATTACTCATGTGTTTTGTGGAATTTTAAAGGAATTTCACGAATAAATATTTCAAAGACACTGAACATGATGTAAACACGTATAATATTCCTTGATCAATTTGGTCGATCAATATAGGATGGAAAAGTGGATGAAATATTGATGAATTTGGACCAAAAAGGAGTTAGATAGACTCGAGTGGGATGTCGCTCAGGGGCCTTATAATGACCTCTTGTTGATATAGACAAAAACGAATGATAAATCAAAGACTAACAATAATAATGAGACAGATATATAGTCTGTCATTGTCGCACAGACAAACAGTTATAGGGATAGTAAGACCTTATCTAATTTTCTTATACTCTTACTTATTTCTCTCGGCCTACTCCACCCTATGATTCAGTCACATTGCCCTGCAAATATAGCTTCTTTCTGGTATTTTTTCGAACGAATGCTTTGAATTTCATGTTCGGTATTGAACACGCGAGTAACATAATTGTGTGCCGTTGATAGCACGCTATCAGATATCTCCCAGTCTAGCCCTGAACCAATTACAAACATTGTTAATGAACACATGACCTCGCCCTACCTTACTATTTGGCTGCGGAGGCTGGTAAAGGTGTGTTCATATTTAACTTCTTTATAATGGTTCCAGTACCATAATCAGTATTCGATTATGCCTAGAAGACTAGCGTTTCTAAGCAGTGTTTAATTCTATCCCGAGCAGATACCAAATACGATGTCAAAACAAGAAACTAGTAGGAGTATCGGATCCTAGCTGATGTTCTTTTGCTCAACTGCTCAACTAGTTGGGCAATTTAGTTGAGCAGTGAGGCAGAAGCGGACATCTTACATAAGTGATTTATAGGGACAAAGTTTTGATAACTGATTAGGTAGTCTGTGACATCTTTACCAGACATTCAGTCTAAATTTATTTGTTTAATTGAGGCCCTGAGACCTACCATGACCTCTTATTGCCATGATAGTTTATCTCTTATTAATGAGACAGATGTATGTGACGTGTATAAGTCTGTCACTGTCACACAGTGAAACTATGATGGCAATAAGAGCTTACTGTAACGCCCCTGGTCATGTTAAGTGTGTTAGACTGTGGTCTTTTCACCTCAAAGCTATAATAGCCTTAGTAACCTTGTGATTAGGTAGCAGAAGGAAATAAAACTGGAAACCTTGCGGTTCAACCTTCAAAAGGTTTCGTTATAGAGACGATACCAGCACTTGGCTATATTTATTAATTATGGTCAATTACGTACCGTGATCCCAGCGGCCTCGCTGTGGACCCGGGGCTCAATCAGACCGACATTGACCCAAATATTTGATTAAAACACTTCCTATTGAAGGTGATTTATGAATGATGTATTTATTGGTGAAACGAATGTATGATCCTCTTAGTTCCAGTATTTTTGGAGGCAGTACATAAGTATAGGCAGAGCAGAACCCACTTGATGGCAAACGTAAGTTCCTGCGGTAATACACCACAGTATAAATATAAAATTACTAAGCAGGGTCAAATCTAGACCAATTTTTTTAAATAAGAGAGATTTGTAATTTTTTTCTCCTTTGTTTACTTTCAACGTAATGTAGATTTATTATTTTGATGTTTTGAAAAATGTGAGAACCGTGATGGCCTTGAGGTTTGAGCAGTAGCCTGCTAAGCAAGCTACGCAAGTTCGAATCCCAGTGGGACCTGCATTAATGAGTTTTTCTAAAACAACTTATGTACAGTGTTTCCACACCACGTGATTTACGGTGAAGGAAAACATCGTAACGAACCTACATATGTCTGAGAAGTAATTCAAAGACGTATATAAAGTGTTTGAGACGGCGATGGACTCGCCATCTGCTGATTGGCCACGATGTGACACCCCTTACTGGCATTACGCTTGGGGCGCTTATTATTTCGCAGATACGTGCGTCTGTTTGTGTGTTATTTCGAACGATTTTTCCTTCACTGCTTTTATCATTGTATGTATTTCAATACGTTTATTTAGAGGATAATAACATCGCCTATATAGAACCTTGCTAACTGGTAAGCACGCTCCGGAAAAATGTCCAGCAAATTGGTAATCAGAAATAACTCTTATTTACCACTAATTGGAGTTATTTTTAATTGTTATAACGATGCAGAATTTTCCAACGGCACTAATGATAACGTCCTTATGGAACTTTTAATTGGACATTACCTTTCACTGTAGTCAACCCCGTTCAAACTTCCCTTTAGGGTTGTGAATAAAATATACCTCAAACTAAAAGGTATTAAAGTTACGTATTATTTGTTAAATTTTACCTTCAAAAACAAAGTTTTCAAATATGGAAGGTGTAATAGAGGAACTGAATAAAACATTTCCAAGGGTATACTGTGTGTATATTTATTTGGGCATATGATATAAAGGGAGGACCACCCCTAGAGCTCGTAGGCTTCAGTCGTAGCGAGCTACGCGCGCCGGTCACTTGTGCTACGCGCTACGGACCCACGGCTACGGCGTAGCGGGTCACTGCTCTACGTGATTATGGCAACTTATTTTGTTCGAAGGTAAGTGTGCTACCTGTATTATCTAGTAAATAATTTTATGTTATATTTCATGATTCATATTCTTTGTATTTAAATAATGTTAAATTGCATTAAGCATTAAATTGCAAAATAAAATTATATAGCTTACATACTAACTTATAAAAAAATTAGAAATAATATTAATAACTAGCTCTGTCCCACGATTTCACCTGCGTAGATTTAATTTCATGGGTGGACGCGGAAGAACCAAAGGTTAATTTTTAAAATAAAAGTAGCCTAAGTAGGTAATGTTACAAGAACTATTAAAACATTAATTATCTTTTAATTACCCATTAAAATCGGCCCAGCCGTTTCGCCAGACAGGGAAGATTATTGAAAATTATTTTATTACAATATCGTATATAGTTTGATATGCATTTAGTGTAAAGCTGTTTGAAATTACAAAACTACAATTCAATTTTTAATTTATATGTATGAATAATATTTTATTAGTGAATCTCAGTAACCAAGTCACGGAAAAAAGGAAACAAGCTCCCTTCGAGAGTAAACAAACTTATTTTGGGACGAGAAAAACAATTGCATTACATCCAAATGTTGAGCTTAATGTGACGTCTCAAGTACTAATGTGCATCACGTCTTACTGAAACACAACCTTTGGTATATAATTATAACTTAGTTTGAAAGTTACGATTGTGTTGCGAAATAATATTTGGTGGTATTCCCCCTTATTCTACGTAGACTTTATTTCATGGGTGGCATTTTTCACGGAACCCTAATAAAAAAAAATACGTGGGCAATTTTTTTTAATTCTTGTAACATACGCTAAGTTCCTTTAAACCCGTCCAACCGTTTTAGAGATTAATCGGAACAAACGGAGAGACTGACAAAAAAATTATAATAATATTTTTTTAATGTGTATTCTTTCATATTGTGTATATTATGTATTTATGGAAAAGCTGTTTTGGAACTAGCTGGGCCCCATTATTTCACCCACGTATGCTTAATTTCATTGGTGACCCGCACCCTAATTTTGTTTATGAAATAAAAGTAACATTAGCTACTGCCATTGAAAATCCTGCTACAATCAGTCCAGCCGTTTCGGAGATAAGAACAAACAGACGGACAGACAGAGAAAAAAATTTAAATACTATTTTCATTTGAATACCGTATATAAGTACTTTCATATGCATTTAGTGAAAAGCTGTTAATTTGGAATTACAAACAGACACTTCGATTTCATTTATCTGTATTCATATGTATATGTATGTATGTATAGATATAGAAGGTGACTCTTCTCAAAGTTTGTATGTCTATATATAGTATATAGTTGTCAATAGCAATGATCGTGTTCTCGATACAATCATAGCCAGCGTATATAATGATGATTGATCAAGATACAGGAAGGATATTTAATGAAAAGATACTTAGTTCGCGTGATTTACAGAAGTGGATGGGCCGTTCCTGATGAGTCACGTGACCCACTCGTAAATCTCGTAATCACTTCCTACTTTATTCTCGAGACACATTGGACTATGACCCCATTGACTTTGAGCATGATTGCATAATATTAGTTGTTTTTGTGATGAAATGAGTTTTATGCAAGCTCATAGACTGAGTTTATATTGCCACTTGTTGGTACTAGCGCTAGTTGTGGCTTAAGGCTGAAGATATTTCAAATTATTGTTTAAACATACACATATATATTGCGATATACAAAAATGCTCACGCCATTCAAGAAAGATCCCCAAAGGGGTATAATATATCGGCCTCAGAATAGTGCTGGAAAAAAGACAGGGTGTAGTCTTCTTAAAGGAAACTGACTAGTAACAATAATACGTATAATATGTATGCACCTATTCGAAGTTCCGAATCCCAGCGGGGCCTGTACCAATGAGTTTTTCTAAAAAACTTATGTACAGTGATTTCACACCACGTGCTTTACGGTGAAGGAAAACATCGTGAAGAAGCCTGCATATTTCCGAGAAGTAATTCAATGACGTTGTAAAGTGTCTGAGACGGCGATAGACTCACCATCTGTCACGTTGGCACTTAATCATCTTCGGTAAAGAGTGGGTGTTGTGATTACAACACCTCTGCCTACCTCTTCGGGGAATACAGGCGTGAGCATATGTATGTATGTATGTACCTATTCGAAAACAGCCCTATCATTTGTCAGCTTCGTACAGAACAAATTCTGAAAATTATAAAGTTGTAAAACGAATGTGGCTCGTTTGGTTTTTTTACTACAATGGACGATGCAACAATTTACTTCGGTACTTAACTGAATTGTCTAACATGATGTTGTAAAATTTTACTATTGTGCACTTAGTTGCGAATACATCTACAGGATGTTGATCTTAAACGTTTTCATGTTTTAGGAATAAAGCAATACTAAAAATTATAAAGCTCAATAGTTTGTTATTTTGTTTCTAAGTAATCTCAGTAAGCACTGGTTTGAAATGAAAAAATATTTTTGTGTTTTTATTAATTCATCGAGGAAGGTTATATGATAACACGTTGCGATCAATAGGAGCGACGCATCAACGCCAAATGAAACAAAAGCGGGATAAAACATCACTAAGTAACATAGTTGTTTTATTGTTAATCCTACTACGACTAATAAAGCAAGGGATAATGATAAATACTTGAAGTTTCATTAGTATACGGGCAATTTTAATCTATTCACTTTTCTCAGAAATTGGTTTAAAAATCAAAATTCGATGTGTCTTTTTTGATTAGACTACTTAAAAAGTACTTTCAAATCTTCAGAACATAAACAATACATTATTCATTTAATCCTGTATAATGTATTTTCTGAAGGAAGGTTGCTTTTGTAGAGAAGCATTTTTCGTTAACACAATTTATAATTTTCTGTGTAAAGTGATTAATCAAATCATTTTTTTCTATCTTTGTTTATTTCCAAAATAGTGTACCACAACAAGCTGTAGGTGGAACAGGTACATATCATGTACGCGGACAATGCGTGTGCGCTGACCTTCATGCACGGTCACCGTCAGAACAAATACAAGCACCCACACATACATAATGTGAGCTAATTCTAGGCGATCCATAATTACAATTAATAACTGCATCTTCAATAAATGGTCATGATCAAACGTCACTTTAGTTTATGATCGTAACACTAATTACCCAGTGGTATGTAATCTGTTGCTGATAAATTATATGACTACTTACTTACATACTTTTTTATTTTTATAAAAATTGCTCACGCCGTCCCAAAAGGGTCCCCGAAGGGTGAGTCCATCGCCTTTATATATTACTAATTTTAATTATGTCGAACATTATTATAAAATATATAACTCAAAGGTGACTGACATAGTGATCTATCAACGCACAGCCTAAACCAGATCCCGGATCGGGCTCAAATTTGGCAAGGGTTTATTCTACCCCCAAGGGGATAAAATAGGGGATGAAACATTGTTAATTTTAAACCGATATATTATATAAGACTAAATATACGCGGGTGAAACCAGCGGGCACAGCTAGTTACAAAATAAATCTATTGTATTTTATTCTGTAGTTGCCTAGTTCCATGTTACCAACAAACGTAGCTGAATGCAATTGAAAAATAGATTTCAATTTCCCAGAGCGATACGTCAGTAAATAACGAGGCTGGAAATAGAGCGCACAGATCCCGAGTGTTTTTACTTCATTACTCATAAAACATGTTTTGCACATACTACATTCAATGAGTTTTATATCTCGCTACTGTGTATATTTTTCTCAACTATTACTATACAGATACTGCTATCTATACAGAGTTCGTACATTTAGTATAGAATAACTAAGACTGCTATAGTTTAAAAGTAATTAGAACAGAGAGAAGAGTGTGAATGGACATTTGATGTTGCAAGCGATCATATAGCTTTGTCCAATTATGGGTAATTTAATTTATTAGCGAACTTAGTGGTTCCCTGTATCATGAGCTCTTACAGCGTGACTCGTATAATGAGACCGATGACGTGAATACATAATATATTATATATGTCTCTGTCGAACAGCGGAACTATCATTGAACTAAGGGCTCATAGTTAGGGCCTTTTTCCCTCAAATTAGATCAATCAAATTAGGTCAAATGTATATTTAAAATTGTAATAAATATATAATAATATGACGTTTCACATATATATGTTTAATTATTGGAATGATAGGCACAAAAACTAGTTTATACAATAAAATGTTCTTTATGTATTACAATAATAGGGTGCGAGTGTAGGTACTCAGTTTATGCATTATATATTATTCATACGCGACTCGAGCACTCACTTTAATGACTTATCTTATTGAATCACATGATATTCATCAAAAAGACACGTGAGTGTTAACTAAAAATCACATTAATACAATGAATGAGAATTTAATTTTGTTGAGATGTAATTGCAATTGTTGTATTATTTGAATAGGTTTCTAAATTTATGAATGTGTAAATGTATTTCTTAATTTATATTTAAAACAAGCTCATGTCAAGCAAACAACACGCTTTTCGTATTTTTTTCTTATATATTGTTTAAATAATTTAATCTAGCTAATAAGTAGCTAAAAACTAATTACAAGTAGAAAACTTGTCCCAAATCGGTGTCTCTCGGTGTTTTTTTTCTTTAATTCATATTTTTAAAACAAAATGCTAATTTTGTATCTAAGAAAGGTCCACCAAATACTGTCAGTATTATATGAATTTTTTCGAACTCTTTACATTAGTAGCGCGATAACACACCAAATAGTACCTATACACAATATTATCATATTTCTTTTATTTTTTTTGTCAATATATTTAAGCTAGGTACAGAACTACACCAGGAACGCTATTTCACTTTAGAAATTATACTCATTGTTATGACACAAGCCTAGATTTTTGGATATAGAGAAAGAAGTAATTAGATTATTAGTTTAGTTATAAAACTGGTTATAATAATAATACTTTATGAATTTCTTCTCACAAAGCATGAACATTGACATAAAATAGGGGCTTAATGAATAGCAACTAACTCTAAAAATTAACTAGTTAATAATTAATAGGCACGTTATATAAAACGTGTGGGATTTGTAAAGGGTAGGTATATATTATATACAATGCGGCTTAACAATGTGATCCTCGCAAAGAGTTTCGAGTTACAAGGACGGACGACTGACACACACCCACTTACATAAGTTAGTATTTAGCCTTCAAGTGGACAAGTTCGCAAGTTCAGAGCACGTGGTCTACCTCAATGTCACCCTAAGTTTATGATATTATTAACACAGAGAGCAGACCAGGCTCTCCCGATAAATTCGGTGGTATCTGACCTTAGATGAGACCAATGGCTGCCACTCTCGTCATCTCAAGCTATTTAATGATTTATATTGTATTAATCAAAATGGTAAAATTACTTTTTTTGTAAAGAGTAATTACTGAGTTTCTTGCCAGGTTCTTCTCAGTTAGTCTCAGCTCACGCCATCCCAGAAGGATCCCCGAAGGGGTAAACAGAGCTGTTGTAACAACACCCACATTTCACCGAATATGATCAAGTGCCAACGTGACAGAGGGTGAGCCCATCGCCGTCTCAGGCACTAAACTTTGAATTACTTCTCAGACATATGCAGGTTTCCTCACGATGTTTTCCTTCACCGTAAAGCACGTGGTGTGAAATAACTGCACATAAGTTTTTTAGAAAAACTCATTGGTACAGGCCCCACTGGGATTCGAACTTGCGTCGCTTGCGTAGCAGGCGACTGCTCTTACCCCAAGGCCACGGCTTCTTTTACGAATTATTTTTGGATTAAGTTTACTTTGTTGAGGTGTACCTAGGTATATTATTGAAAATATTTTTCAAAACTCCTCTCCTAAAGGGGTTTAATGGGTGTTGTATATGCAATCTTACTACCACGCAGGCAAAGTAGCGAGCTTAAGCTAGTAATACAATTTATATAAATGTGAAGCAGTTGCCATCAGACTGATGGGAACAATTAAATTACAACATGGCGGAATTAAGTTATCAACCATGAAATTACGTCCGATAATGCGTGCTGTCGGAATGAATCAATTTATTGGTATCTGTTGGCTTATAATAGAGCTTGATTTATTCCGCATCCAAGTAATGAAGTAATGAGGCTGGCCGCGGTCATGCTATTTAATTTATTGCCTACTCGTATCTGACCGCGACTTTGTTTGCGTTTACTTTAGAAACACAAAATGTATCCTAGTAATTATTTTATCAGTGTGGCAAATTACACCCAAATTCCCTCCCTAGTTAGTAATATACAGGAGCTCGAGGCACAGTTGCTATTGCGCATATCATTCGATCAGCGAAGTTAAGCAACCCTAACCCAAGCCAGTAGTCGGCTGGGTCACCGCCCGAGTTCCCTCCGTGCCTCGGAGAGTACGTTAAGCTGTACGTTAATCTTTGGCAATCGTTACAATTGTCTCACAACTGGGGATTAACACAGATCACCTATTTGCCTCGTTAAGGGTTGCGAAGGTCAGATGGTAGTCGCTTTGTGTAAAAATCAAGTACCGACCCCAACAATGTATGGGTTAAACAGGGGGATGACGAGTTAGTAACATACATCTATATAGTTTGTTATATACATCAATCTAAATACATTGTGAGTAATGTGAGCATATTCATAAAACTTGTAGGCGCTCTCACGTTTGAGCATACAAGTGAAGCGGACGGACTGAATAATAAATGCATTTGATGTGAAGAGCGGAGTTGCGTTTGGTAATGTTGTTTGTGTATGAATAGCTTTAGTATTTACAAAAAAACTGGGAATAAGGCACTCTCTGAAACGGGCTTTCTACCCAGTAATTCTGGAATTTATTTAGTATAGAATACTAGTGGACGTCACGCGGTTTCACCCGCGTAGTTCCCGTTCCCGTGGGAGTACGGGGATAAATATAACCTATATTAATTAGTGATAATGTAGCATACAAACGATGAAAGAATTTTTAAAATCGGTCTATTACTTCAAGAGCTAATTCGTTACAAACATACATAAAAATTTTACCTCTTTATAATATTTAGTATACATAAATGTTTTATTTTGGCGTGTTTAATGAAAAGGCATAATTACTTAACAACCAAGTCTTGGCTGATGGAAGTTATTCATGAATTTGCCCTTTTGCATTATATTAAAATTTTTGACTTTAAAGATGGACATCACTGATATTATGGGAGTCTACTATAAGATTTAAATAAACAGCTACTTTAATGGCAGAACAATTGTATAATTCGCCTCATGGTAGGTTGCACGAATGCAGAGGATCTTTTGCAACACTAAGGAAATATTTAGGTAGTTAGCGGGATCAACAGCTTAGCACGCTCTTCGAAGCTCGGGGGAACTTAATCGGTCAGCTTATCTTGAGGTCGTTAACTCCGATCGAGTTATATGCACAACAGCACCACATATATTTATCAATGATATAACATTATTGAATGCTTTTAGAGCCGTCTACGTGATGTAATTACCCGGACCACTTGACGACGTCGGCTAAATTCGGCCACGGCGCGGCGACTGTCTAGTCAGCACTGACTCACTAATCTGATTCAATAGTTAATAGGGTTACCTAATTGATTAAATACTGACTCATTATTACAACGCCTTAGCACCTCATTGATAATGCAATTAGGACGAGTTTCTGACGACTGAGTTTCTTGCCGGATTCTTAGGAAAAGCAATCGAAGCAGGTGGTAATTACCTCTATAATCGTATTCGTTCTGGCGGTTAGAAAGTTTGTTAAAGGCTAATCAAATAAATATAATTTGAGTTGATGCACACTTTGACTGAACATACAGACTAAGCGTATAATTATGTGTGTAGAGATTCCTGCAACAAAGTTAGCTTTTGGATTGCCACCAAACACAGAGTACTAATAATCTATAGCTTTCTTTATGCCTTTATCTAATTATCAGATAACTATAAAATAAATAGCATTACGTCATCCCAGGGTATCCGAAGGGGTGAACAGAGGTGTTACATACAATACCGCACCCACTTTTCACCGAAGATGAATAATGAATAGATGGTAAACGCGATGGTTGCCAATGTATCACCTTTGGCATTCGTTACAGGTCAGTCGGAGGCCAATAGTCTGACCACTGGTTTAACCCAGATCACACATTTTCCTTGATTGTCAAAAAGGTTGCGAAGGTCAGATGGTATAAAAATTGGAAGATGAAGATGGTAAACCCACAGCCGTCTCATGTAGTAAAGCATGCCTCCTTGAATCTTCATTGAAGTGTCCTCAGACAGACCAAAATACAGACTAGGAGAACTGAAACCACTCAGCGACCGCGGGCTGAATAAACCGTATAAATAAAATACATTTTCATTTGATGAAAATGCCGCGAATTGCCAGCAATGAAAACTGGAGTGGAACAACTTTCATAGCTCCAGTAAACTTGGACATCGTTAGTGAGCCACCGTGAGTGTGAGTGGGCAGGGGTGTTTGACCTCTCACTGCACTAATACTATCTCCCAGTAACCTATTCATTCGCACAATACGTTGGAATTGTGTCAAGTAGCTTCATTGAGGAAATTACCCTGGACTCGTTTATGACTTTGGTTTAGTAAATGTACGGTTTTCATCGGTTATTTTATTCTCTAGATTGTTGTTCAGATTGAGGGCAAATCGGCTGTTTTAAAATAATTACAGTTATTTTATTTGTATAGGTAAATGCAGAAGACGAAGACAAATCTCATTCCAAATTAAAATATCATCAATTGACATTCATAGAATGTACATTCTACTAGTCCTACTAATATTATGAACGCGAAAGTTTGTTAGAATGTATGTTTGTTGCTCTTTCACGCAAATGGAACGGATTTTGATAAAACTTTAGAATAATATAGCTTACACATCAGAATAACACAAAGGCTATAATTTATAACGTTATTGTGTGAATTGACCAAAATAAAATGATAAGTCAAACCTTGCGCAGACGGAGTTGCGCGCACCGGCTAGTTTATATTAATTTTAAAGTGTTATGTTCTCGTCTGTTATTACCTCGTCACCAAGATATAGTCTCAGTGACGAGGTGATAACGAGGTAGGTGCTTAATGGCATGGATGACAAAACGAATTTTAAATATTGGTGATGAAATATTTTAAGTAGAAAAATAAGTCATCATCACATAACGACATAAATTCTACCTGGTACAGAATACAAACAGTTTCAGAATAAAATATGACATGACACTTTTCCTTGGATCTAGTCAATTAGTATGTGACACCCATAGAAGTGAGTCTCAACTAATATGTAAGTTTCCGAGAAAGTGCACAACTAGGAAACTCGGAACGTGTCTAGCCTACAGCTAGGGCTTACTGCAGGAAAGTGAAATTAGTTAGTTTTCAAGTTCGACGTTGCTCGATGTTACAATATGAAACTACTTAATCGTTAATAATGATACTTTCAATATCAATAAAATTTGCAATCATATCGTAATGACCAAATGCGATTATTAACTAAGCAATTTTTAAAGTATCTCAAACCAGCTATAACTTAATCTAATTCCCTTACTGATGCCTAGCTCTATTTCACTCTACACTTCTTAGTACCAGTTCATTACAAAGCAAAGACTAAGATAGTCGTTGGAAAGTAAAAGTAGCTCCATCTCTTTCTGTGATACGGGTTCAATAAGGGATGGTTGTGGAAGGCGATGGCTGGCATTCTCGTCATACTTGTGAACAGGTGCTGCTTGTGGGGGCTGGTCATCTCAAGCTACCCAATTATACGTAGTACTTACCTACTTTTAGTTTTTATATTTTTTTATCGACTTTAGTGCACTGGAACTGTGTCCATGGGCTGATATATATTTTTTAAGATATATATTGTATTACTCAAAATTGTAAATTTTTTTTTTGTAAAGAGTATTTACTGAGTTTCTTGCCAGGTTCTACTCAGTAAAAATAACCTTCCAAACCTGGCGGTAGCATGTATAATCCTGTGTAATCGTATCGTTCTCCGTACTTTGTTAAAAGTCTAATCATGTAAAGATATTTTGACTTTTATTGGATGAACGTAGGTTTAGTCCGAGTTTGGTTTAGTCATCGTTTAAACCATGTTGTTATTAGAGTTTTCAAGATAACGAACAAAAGTTCTAACACTATTTAAGTGAAGCTTCCCAAGAATCCTTTACGCTATACCAACTTATATATTACTTGCAGTAGAACCGAATTCTAAAAGTGGATAAAAGTATTTATTCCAAAGCCGCTGTGATGAGTTTCCATTCCTCGCCGTGTCCAGGCCATTTGTATGCATTAAGGGACTTTAAGTTTCTACGTTGGTTGCTTTGTACGGCATGTTGTGTTGGGACGGAATCTGTGCATATTGTTTGCGGTAGTTTACAAAATAATTTCATAAAGTATTGTTCTAGTTATTATGAATATTTTATATTCAATATATATATTGTTAATTTTTTTCTTGTTACTTTATACAATGCTACTTATTTTGTTCTCTACACCTCTCTAAGGTAGCC
Organism: Watsonalla binaria; assembly: GCA_929442735.1. Lineage (NCBI taxonomy): Eukaryota > Metazoa > Arthropoda > Insecta > Lepidoptera > Drepanidae > Watsonalla > Watsonalla binaria. Next base: position 12,903,614 of record OV838923.1, on the reverse strand, counting down.
TGGTAGACATTTCCCATGGCATTATGTCCGCCTATATACTTTGCGTATATAAAGTAACTCTTCATATAGGTACGCAAAGTATATATAAATAATTCATAAAGGAATATGCTTGACACGGTGATAGTCTCACCAAATAACGTTGGCACTTAATCATCTTCGGTGAAAAGTGGGTGTTGTTATTACAACCTCTTACTTCTCTTGGGAGGTCGTGAGACAATAAATTCAGTTAATCAATATTTAGCGTAAAAATCGACTACGGCTGTTTTTGCTTGGCAATAAATGTTTTCTATATGCCTTGCTATGTATAGTTGTAAAACATTTGTAAGTATTGAAATCTCCCTGTTGTAATGATGAAAAATCAGTCATACAATTATGTTCCATAGTAAATGCGAGCTCGAAGCAATAACCAACTTGATTTTTTGTGAATCGATATCAGGTTGCAATTAGAATCGATATTTTTTTGGAAGGATCCGCCATTCCTAATTTTAAAATGGGTGTATAAAGCAGGCCTACATTATTACAGAATATGAAAGAGTTACAAACGTTTATATGATAAATGTTTATTGTATAAAATATTTCCATATGCTACGTTACATGGAATTGATAGGCAATTTCCCGTAATGAAAGAACGATAGTCGCTGGATCACACGCGCTGTGGAGCGGAGTGCTGGGAAATTGGGTACCAGCGAGATATTTTCCTACATGAAATTATATGAGCGTGTAAACAGGGGCGCAAAGGATTTATCATAAATCTGTTTTTCAAGACACTGGTTTTACTTTTAAATTAAATTTAAAAGATCGACTATTTAAAAAAAAATCATATAATATGTATTATTCTTTTAAATACGTACAAGATTTATTAATAGTGATTATTATAAATATAAAAAATACTGAGTTGGTAGGAGCACCTACTCGGTATTTAAAAAATGTTCTTGCGATGTTATTTTGATAAATGTTCTCAGAAGTATCTTTCACTATAACTACTTATTCAGTTTTGGCCCTGGTAGGGGACTAACAATGTAAAGATAGTTTGCATACATACATACATACATATGCTCACGCCTGTATCCCATGTAATGTAATGGTGGTAGGCAGAGACCACCGTTTGCCACATGCTACGATCCTTACATACTTCTTTCGCTTCATCCACATTCATGCATCTCTTCATACACTTTCTTCGGTTACGAGTGCTCCGAATTTGACCTTTCGAAAATACTATTATGTTATAATATGTAATAATGTTTCCAGTTTAGTGCAAATTTATAGTAGTTCGCTCTATAAATTTGCACTAAACTGGAAACATTCTTTCAGAGAATATTTATAATACTAGAGCTCTCTAGTTGTCTCGTTCAGTACGTCAATAATATCAAAAACTATACTCGATGCGTCACCAAACTTTGTATAACAATATTTTTGTGTGTGAATCACATAATGCCGGTAGATACAGCTATAATTGCAGTAACAAACACTTGAACAACATGAGCTTTCGTTTAAATAAGATTATTAGTAAGGCATCGGCGAAAAGGATTGTCGTTAAAGTAAACCAAGATTCCTTCACTACGAGTATTAAATAGCAGGCTATTTGCAGGGTTAAATGGCAGTACACGCATGGTCGCGCGTTTCCTTTCACCCGTGTATTCACACACGCCCCTTGGAGCTGGTGTACTGGCAAATTGGATTTCTACTGTGGAAATTACGCAGCGGTGTGTAGCGGGCTAATCATTGGTTGCCTGTGCTCTGTCAGACGGAAACGCTTCGGAGGAAGTGTTCTAATGTTACCAGACTACCTAGTAAATTACTTTATTATGTTTGTTTGTTGAAGTCTAGCCTGGCGTGTTTGTGTCCGGAGCTAGGGCTGTAAGCAACCTCTTAGAACAAATTATAAGATCAATAATAGATGGGAAAACTTTCTTAGCTTTGACATTGACAAAAAGGAAACGTCAAAGCTCACAAGTTTTTAATACGATCTGTTTAAACCAATGATGGTAGGCATCTGTTCGGCATTTAAGAGAATATTTATTACTGTGTATGAACAGGTTTATAGGTCTCAAGTGGACTGCCTGTTCTCGAGTTGCATTTTATAGTAAGTAGAAATACTTATATAAAAAAAATTTTATACTTATGTCGTTCAACTCATCAATATTACGACCTTGTCGACTTTTATCATCATAATTTCTTCAAGATAAGGTATTATCTAGATGATAGTTATATAACGTTATCTGTAAAATTCTTCTGTATCTATGAATTATTGGGCGCGCGTCACGTTGTCACAATCATTTATTAGGGCTAGTTCAATCAAATATATGCATGAGTATATAAAGATACATATACATGTATATGGGAAAGAGGTTGCATGTGAGAATGATAGGTGACGGGTGAGCTGAAAGACTAGAGGAAGAAGTAAGAAGTGACGGATGTCAGAACGATGGTGACGATGACGGAAGGCAGGGCAATGACCCGTGGTGGTGAGGTACTACTTTTAGTTAGCTCCGAATCTTATGTACTTCCTTTGCTCCGCCTTCGTTTCTGCATCTCTTAAATGCATTTTCTATCTATTGACCTTTTTGTATTTGAAATAATATAAAACCTACAAACTGGTGATTTCTCTAAAGAAACTATTATATTACATTCTAACCTAATATCCTCTGGAAGCACGGAGCTACGATGATACATCTATGCATCGCATTACCTATGTGCCGTCGTAAAACTACCGAATCATACGATTCACCGATTCTGGCAACTCGAACACATCTGGTACATTACGTGTCTGGATTGTATTGCGTTTAGATTTATTTCTCATACATTACGGACAGACGCGCTAGTACAGTTGCTATGCTATTAGATAAACGATATATAGCTCGTTGCCACTGATCCACGTAAATATCATGCTACATTTACCTTCGTGCTGTTATACCTACAAAGAGTCGTGGTGGCCTCGGAGTTTGAGCAGTCGCCTGCTACGCAAGTTGGAATCCCAGCGGGGCCTGTACCAATGAGTTTTTCTAAAAACTTATGTGCAGTTATTTCACACCATGTGCTTTACGGTGAAGGAAAATATCGTGAGGAAACCTGCTTATGTCTGAGAAGTAATTCAAAGATGTATAGTGCCTGAGACGGCGATGGACTCACCCTCTGTCACGTTGGCACTTGATCATATTCGGTGAAATGTGAGTGTTGTTACAACACCTCTGCTTACCCCTTCGGGAACCCTTCTGGGATGGCGTGAGCATATATTTATATCGAATTTGTTAAGATTTATGAAACAAACCTTCTTTAGTTGTTGTTAAAACTATAATTCTTAATTTTAATGTTCTATGTCAAACTTAGGATTTGATACTTCTATTAAAAATGTCATCCTCGTATCATGTACGATACTAAAATATAAAATTTGATTTTATATAAATCTATTATTTCTACCACATTACTTAACAGAATTTGCTTCGCTTGCGTAGCAGGCATCTACACAAATCACTCGGTCACCAAAGAGCCTTATGCGATAAGTAATAACTATTTTATGTGAAAATTACGCAAATCGCATTTGTCGCAATAATGTCCGGATGGCTTTGTTCATTAGTTCGTAACAGTCACTTAAATACGAAATTTATTTGTTTCATGTGACCAATACAAAATAGTATCCATTGTTTTTCCATCGGATTTTAATTCATATTCACGTAAAAAACTAGTGTCTTCACAAATTCACTTCTTGAGTGACGTTATTTGGCTTACAAAATGTGCGTCATACAATTTGTTCTATCATTTGACATCTATGATGAAACAATAATGAAACAATTACTTGAGATGATCGATAGGCTCACCGTCTGTCACTTCAGAATACCAGCCAGATTTATAAGATCTGCGACTACTCTTAAAAGCAATTTACTACTTGTCGTTTGAAACGTGGTTATTATTATGATAAATAATTATTATTACGATTTTCCTTGTTTAACTAAAGGCTTTAGAATTTTCTTATTATTTTTATAAACTTTAATTGCTATAAAACGGAGGAGTAAAGTGAACAAAGGTGAATATTTTCATTTCATTATTATATCTATACTGATATTATAAAGAGGAAAGATTTCTATGTAAGTATGTTTGTATTGAATAGGCTTCGGAACTACTGGACCGATTAGAATATAGATAATGTAGCTATCCATTGTAGAAAGATTTTTTCAGCAATGGATAGCTACATTATCAGTGAGAAAAATAGGCTATATTTTATTTCCGTACTCCCACGAGAACGAAAACTACGTGGGTGATGCCGCGTGACGTCCGCTAGTACCTCACTAAAATTATAATGTATATTAATGAATGAAGTGGAATCAGTTGAGTGATTGCTTTCCTATGTATTATTGAAGGACAATTTATAAATTAAATATATCAATTTAAACAATTGCTTTCTCATTTATATATTAAGTATCGTTCATCAAGCAGAATATCAGTTTGAAATTTAATGGCATATCGCCTGCTGCAGGATTGAATCATTCAATTGAAGTGACTGCTTGTAATTAAAAAAAATCACTTACATATTGGTGTTTTTTTTTAATTACTGTGTATGTCTGTTTGTTTTAACCTCTGAAACGCTTGAAACGACTTCGAGACGTACACTGGCAGATCATTGATGTTATAAGGAGTTATTTCGGCTACTTTTATATTAGAAAAAAAATATATCTCTAACATTGTTTATTGTTAGCAGGACACAGCTATCGTTACATTTCATGAGACATAATCGGGTGTCATGTGTTTCAATCGTCTAAATGACGATTTTCATATAATTTAAGTACAAATAGTAACAGCAATCATGTTTGTGTGGACGAGGAACCTTGATAGTCTAGCAAAAGCAATACTGTGATTGCGGTTTGATGGAGCGAGTGACAAATGTTTGCGAACACCTTAGTACTCGGCACATATAAATTTGAATTAATATGGTTAAGTTCAAAATATCTTATAATTTGAATACACCTCTGCCTGCGTTGGACATGTGTGTGCGTTTGCTTTTAAATATTCAGAATGTCGGTGTTTTAACTTTTATTTTATTTTATCAAAAAAATGTATTACTGAAGTATTGTAAGGCCTCAGCCTTACAAGCTGGTTAAAACAGTTTTCGTTATAGCTTAGACTTTATGAAATATATTTAAATTATCCAAAAAAGAATTCTAAAAAAGAGTAGAGGTTGTCAGACATAGAACGAGGATAAAAAAGATAAGGAATAAAAAGTGAAAAACAATATATATATTTAATTTTATAGAAAATAGTTGTGATCCCGGAGAGCGAGGGACCCGAGTCGGGGGTCGCTCGCCACAGTATATACGAGTATTTACTACGAGGAGCCCGACAAAAATCTCATCAGCTATCTCTTCCATTTAAGTTATGTTAAATAATTGCGTCGTTATAATATCAAGTTATCTCAAATAATATAATCCCATGGATACAGTTCCTATGCTCAAATGTAAAAATTTTAGTGAATATGACACTCCATCTAGAGAGGTAATGGGGATTCCATTATAACCTCGTTAGCGTGCATTACTATTAGTACTAATAGGTGTGTTGTATGAAAGGACTGATTACAAGGTATATTTCCCTCAGTTCACCTGGGAGTGTCGTGTCCTAGAGTACAACATGCTGCACTAATGAACAAGGTATTTACCTCAAGGGCCTCGTAACATGCATTTTCCTTGATTATTTCACTTATGTAACTAAAAAAGTAATAATTGAGATTCATAGCAAATTAAAATTACTGGAATATGTGTGTCCGTGCTCTCTATGTTGAATTTATAATTGAAACAAGTATTTTTATATACATTCGTTGGAACGCACTTTTGAAACCTTTTGGCTGCCAGATTCTTAAATTTTTTATGCGGGTACTAACTCTATAGACTCTATCATCTCCCTGGCCTTATCCTATACATTGTTGGGGTCGGCACTTGGTTCAACCCAATGCGGCTCATCACCTGATTCTTATACAAAGCGACTGCCATCTGACCTTCGCAATCTCTCATTTGCCAGATTATTTTAGGCCTCCAACTAACCTGTAACGATTGCCAAAGATGATAAATTGGCAGACGGGACCGACGGCTTAATGTGCTCTCCGAGGCACGGACGGAACTTGGGCGTTCACCAATCCAATTATTGGTTATGTTAAGATTGCTTAAGTTCGCTGATCGAATGATATGCGCAATAGCAACCGTGACTCTCTCTATAGACTCTACAATTAACAGAAATTCACAGCCAAATAATAATAATAATAAACAAAAACAGCCGAAAGGAGTTAGAAAGTGGAATGGGACAGTTCGGATGCCATTGGTCCATGGGAACGAGAAGGAGTGGGGATGGGGGGTGAAGGTTGTGTTACCTAGAGTGTTGTATATGGTCAGTTGCCCAGTAACGACCGTCTCAGCACATAGTTTATAATTACTGATTTTGTATAAAATTACACAGGTACTCACTCGTAACAGAGGTTACGTAATTTAGTTCTCATAATTAATTTGAGTTTAATCTTCGCTACACCTAATGAATATATCATTTATTTATTTATTTATTTATTTAACAAAAACGGCGAACCAATTACATTTGTTAAAGATATACAACACAAATTAAAAAAGGTAACTTCAATTCAAATAAAAACAATGAATTTGTAAAAATAATAGCTTAATATAAAACAAAACATTAATAAAAATAAGATCACATCATTCATCCCTTTCACAAAATCCCAGACACTGTAACGATAATTGATGCCAATCATCCGCGAACAGATCACAGCTAGGATTGGCGCTGAGGAGAGCGTTGAGCGCAGCGAGGGATCGCGGGATAGGTGAGTTGGTGCGCGCCACGGTGCAGCACTGCGGCGGCGCGAGCAATCTGTGCCTAGCAAACAGTTGACACAGTCCATTATGGAGCACCGGTGCATCTATTTTGCCACGTAACATTTTACACATCACCAGCAGTTGGTATTTGTTCCGTCTAGTTTCCAGTGAATTATACCCAAGACAACCAAGCAGGAACTTCGTGGGATACATGTACGGATAGTAAGAATGGGCACGTTTGTACAAATACCTCAAGAAAGCTTTTTGCACTTTTTCAAGAAGGAGTACATAAGAGCCTTCATGGGGATTCCATACACACATAGCGGTCTCTAGTTTCGATCGTACCAATGCCCCAAAGATCAACCTAATAACGCTATGATCGTTGAAATCATTGGAATTCCTGAGCACAAATCCCAATCGTGCAAAAGATTCTTTCGCCAGTGCCACGATGTGATCGTGAAACGTTAACTTTCGGTCGAATGTCACCCCAAGATCTTTTATGGAGGTCGAAGTAGTTATATTTTCACCATCTATTGTATAATCGTAATTTATTGGATGATGCCTTCTACCGAAAGTCATAGCATGGCATTTGGCAGTATTAAATTCCATTTTGTTTCTATTGCTCCAGAGGGACACAGCATCAACATCTTGCTGCAGGGCGATGCAATCATTCTCCGACTTCACTTCGATAAAGAGTTTAAGATCGTCAGCGTATAGCAAGCACCGCGCATGTTTAAGGACGATAGGGATGTCATTAACCATTATAAGGAACAGTAAAGGACCAAGTATTGAGCCTTGACTAACTCCGGAACGCGTGTGATATGGGTTGGACTCGTATATGCCATGTCTGACAATTTGTTGGCGATCCCGAAGATAATCTGCGAGAAGCTGGAGTAGTCCTGGCGCAAAACCTAAGGCAGCTAGTTTTTCCAATAAAATGTCATTATTGATCCTGTCGAACGCCTTCCGAAAGTCGAAGTAAAGGACATCAACTTGCAAACCCTTGTCCAATGACGATGAAACAAATTCAACAAGAGTGAGTAGGTTGGTTTCAACAGATCTGTTTGACCTGAAGCCATGCTGCTCATCGCAAAGGTATTTGTTGACTTGTGCATATATGTTTTTGTGTAGTATGCTTTCGAATACCTTTGGAGGAGATGACAACACAGCTATGGGTCGCTGTTAGCTATGGGTCGCTGTTCTTCCACACTGGAATTATCGCAACTTTTGGGTATTGGTGTTACTCTTGATAATTTCCATTGTGGTGGATATTTGCCTGTTTTCAATGAAAGATTAAAGATGTGACAGAGGGGCACAGAGAATCCTTTTTTAAACTGCTTAAGAATAATTGGAGGAATACTGTCAGGTCCAATTGAACTACTTTCCTTAAGCCTGTTTATACCGTATATGACTTCGTCAGGAGTAATTTGTACGACGTTGATATAGTTGCTGTTACTACTTTTATCAGCCTTGAGTGCTTCCTCCGTGCTGAGGACAGGGGTATCAGTCAAAAACACACTAGAAAAAAATTTGGCAAGCACTGTGGCTGCGTCTACTCCAGAAAAGGTGCTACCCTTGTACGTAACGGTGGGTTCGAAGCCACCTTTTTTGCGCAGACTAGTGATGTGACGCCAAAATTCTTTAGGGTTAGACCGTATTCTGCTCTCAATTTGTTTTGTATACGATTGGTAGGCAAATGCACTGCGGCGCTTGAGATCATCCCTAAGTGTAGAAAAAAGCTCATATGTTTCGGGACTCTTAGTTTTCTTCCATGAGGTATGTAGTCTCACCTTCAAACGGATGTCGCGTATAATGTCACTAGTAAACCATACGGGATAGCGTCTATGAACACCGTTCAATCGTCGCTTTTTAGGCATACACTCTTCAAAAATACCATAAATAATACTATAAAAGTTGTCGGTCGAAACAGTAACATCACCTGATTCCAAAACTGATCATAACTTACTTATTGCGTAATTCTTCTGAATATTTTTAGAATTTAATGCTAATATTCCGTTCCTAGCTACACACCAAAAAAGTCATGTATAATCGGTAACAAAAAACTTAAGCTGACATTTTTTAAATTTGTTTCAATAAGATATATACAATAATTTATAGGTCGAAGAGGAATAATAGCTAGTGTTCTAATTGCATGAAGACTTTTTCATATATTCTGTACCGTATTTTAGAAGCTTTTATATTATAAAACATGACTATATAAAACGTCTACGTCTATATTAGTGAAAACTTGTGTAACAATGTGTATGTATAACAATCATTATTATTTAGAACACATTATTGATGATAAACTGATAAAATGATTAATTCTTAATGCAATCAAATTTATATTCCGATATTTTTTAGTAAATGTCGTATATATAGCCGTCACCATATTCAATAGCTGCACAATTGAATGCGCGCATTGATTTTCCACATTCTCGTCACGAGTGTCGCAAGGTGTCTGGGCGTATTGTGCAAGCCATTGTATTGAACAGTATTGTGGAGCCATGGCATAATGTCCTGTATCTCCCGAGTATTGGCACATGGTGCGCGCGGGGTATTGTGATCGCGACCCGAATCTAATTGTCACTGTATGTTACTGTATGCGCGAATGATCACATTCAACGGCGTACAATCACGTAGAATGCTCTCATTAGCGTACAATTTCCTCCCTGTGTGAGCTCCTCTTTGTGCAACGGGCAGTGTTCAGAGGTTTCAGATGAAATCGTAATTAGCGGGAGTTCATTCCTACAGTTTGGGAGCAAAATCTAAATGTATCTAAAGGAGGTTCCTTCTGCAGATTGAACTTAATTAACCTAATATGCTCACGCCTGTTATTTTATAGTGCAAAGTGGTATATAAACATTTTTCTCACATAAAGAATGAATTTGCTGCGTTAACATAAAGAACTCTCTACACTCCTCTTCAAAGCCTAGGCAATTTTACTTATCATAAGAACTCAATACTACTCTATATTAGTATCATTTGACTCTTCTGTTAGGTGGAGGCTCAGTCTCCAGTGGGGCAGCTCTTTCAGTTATAACCTGTTGCACTTAAATATAGAATCATACCATGGTTTTTCAACGAGTATTTTTAGACATGTAAAGGTCCAACTAGGTTTTCATTCGTATAATTTAAAGTTGAGCTCATGAATATACTCCAAATTAGAACTATTTTAGTTGCGACTAACTCGCACCAAGCAGTGTAGCAGTGCCAAGAACCGCTGACTGAAATAGGTCGTGCAGAAATTCCTGTTAAGCGTAAAACTTAACTAATGACATAGATGTATGTTCGTTGTTGGCCACAAATCAAGGCTTGTGTATCATTCCCTATACACCATAGAATTAAAGAACCGCAGAGCCGTGGTGGCCTTGAGGTTTGAGCAGTCGCCTGCTACGCAAGCGACGCAAGTTCGAATCCCAGCGGGGCCTGTACCAATGAGTTTTTCTAAAAAACTTATGTACAGTGATTTCACACCACGTGCTTTACGGTGAAGGAAAACATCGTGAGGAAATCTGCATATTTCTAAGAAGTAATTCAATGACGGCGATGGACTCACCATCTGTCACGTTGGCACTTAATCATCTTCGGTGAAAAGTGGGTGTTGTGATTACAACACCTCTGCCTACCCCTTCGGGGAATACATGAGCATATGTATGTATGTTAAATAACCACTACACATCACACAAGTTTATGTATATATCTTCTTATTTTTATCCTTTCATCTTCGAATTCAATAGGTTCCGACAACGCTGGAGAAAAACCCATTTAGCATCGAGGATTTTAATGTGTAAACCTTCGTTTAGATACAGATTTGGGTACTTCTAGTTGTACATAGTATCCTTTGTGATCAATTTTCGGCGCGTCACAGTCGCACCGGATTTCCTTCGAGTGACGTGGGACGGCCATGCTCGGAGCTGAATTGGCAGCGGTCGCAATGCCTTGAAGCTTTTGTTTATAACTACGTACAGTATAAAAAACGATCTGTTATCGAAAATTTCAAAGAAATTATTCTGCATCTGTCCGTCACGCCGTATCTAATATTGCGTAGGTACATATTTAAATTCGAATGTTTGGATGTTAGTTACTTAAATTAAGCAAACACGACTAAACGAACTTGGAATATTAATTATGTAGGCGAAGCTACTGACGGTATCCGGTATACATATACACATAATATTAAGGTGATAATAGTTAATTTCGTTAAATAAAATATAGTGACATAATTACCTTATCTTAAGATTCCGTCTCAGGTCATTATATAAAGTGAGCTGAGTTAACTTAGTATATACTTTTAAAAAAAAAATTTAATAATTCGTATGTTTCACACTGAATTTCTTCTACTTCATATTAATCTGATAATTCAGTGGGAATCGGAATACAACTTGCGAGAACTCGTGAATACAGTGTGGTGCAGGTGGTAGGATGTTTGGATGCGAGCGAAATATTAACGTGAATTTATCCCTCGTGTGCTACTCATACTAAGTTGAATCCTGATGATATAAGTTCACATTTATGTAGCATGACATCTATCATAATATTATGTATCAATTGAATATTATATCTATAGACGATCTTCATTTCTAAACGAGCTGCAGGCTCGTTAGAATATTCAAATTCAGTTTTTCACTAGAATTTGAATGGCTCATTGTTATTTTAATTTATTATTATACTACACACATCATAACTGAGTATTTCAAGTAAATTTCATTTAATTTGAATATTGCTCGTCATAATTGATATGGTTAAATGTTTGAAAATTTAAGTCAATTATAATATGACAGCAGATGAATATACAATCCATTCGCTTCAATAAGCTTAAAATCCAATAACATTCCACAAAATACAGTTCGATTCAATATAAACCGCTACATTCTACATCAATTGATCTCACTTACTACATATCCGCAGTTTGACTATTAACGTTATGCAAAATAACGGAAGGCGGAGGGAATACATGAACATAGGTGGAGCGTGCTAAGTGGCTTCATACATAGTTACTACTACACATGTCATACAGGGAACTAGGCCCTGTGTTTATATCTGTCTATAATTTTAACGAACATTTTGACTCTTTAGCTTTTATAGACAAACACTTGAAGGAAATATGGTTTTGAGTTTTTTACTTTAAGCATTTGTATTTTCAGTTCAACACTCTTGAGAGGTATTCAATTTCCGTAACGCGTACTTACTTTTCCATTATTTTACCAACACCCAAATACGAACGTATATGAGAAGATAAGGTCATGTTAAGGTTTGGTGATATGAAAGTACAAACCCCTATTTAGGCCTTTTTAGAGAAATAATACAATTAACAATCCCCTATCCATCGCGACAGACTGACTACGAATGTCAAGTGTCTACGACCAGCGGTAGCACTGCGTTGATGAGTCCGTCAGTCAGGACAAGTAATTACGTATGGATTGCATTGCACTCGCGCCAGCGGTGTCGTGGCGATTACTGATCGATTGACTGGTACCTACACGACTTGGAATAAATTTAACGATTGTTGCAACTTATGTCTAAGTACGGTACAAATAAGGTAAGGTTTCAAAAAAAAACTTCAAAAGGTAAAAATAGGAACCCTTATATTCAAATTCAATTCAAATTCATAAATATCTTTATTCGATTAGACTTTTTACGAAGTACTTTCATATCGTCAGAAAGACACGATTACATAGGATTATACATGCCAGGTTCGGAAGGTTGCCTTTACTGAAAAGAATCTGACAATAAGTAAGATATAAGATCGCCCTCTTGTCAGTCTGTGTTTCTGTTTGTTTGTGTGACACCAGCGATTTTCTCAGGAATGGGTGGAAATCAAGCCGAAATTTAAACCAGATGCCAAGTTCTAGATAATTCTTGTTAGGTGTATAAATATCAAGAGAACTTTCAACTTTATTATTTTTAGTAAACTTTAAGGTAACATCGTGACACAACCCACGAGAAGAGATCAGCTAACTCACGCCTACTTGAAAGGGCCCGTGATTACATTGGCAAAAAAACACACAAGAGGAATCATTCCCTTGTCGTCGATTCCCTTTACGTTGAGTCATGAAATTGGTACATATTTCAGTTTATTCCATTTGTAAAGTTAGCTGATTTAGTGAGATGAGGGTGTCGCTACACACAAGCCTATTTCCATAAATAGAGTATGTTCTTGTTTATAAATTAAGTAATTTTATGAGGATAAGCGGTGTTATACCGCATGGTATCTATCTACAAATTAGTTATTTATAGAGTTTTGCGGTCACCGTATTGGCTATACAACTGCGCCATGTGCCTGTTAAGGAAACAACACAAGCCAAATCCTATTGACAGTTAAGTAGGTTTGTGGTAAACGCTGAGAGGGTACATAACTACACATCAGAACATCCAAGTTCTTTCGGACCGATTTACTTATTGCAAATGTTAATTTGGTGGCCAATGATTAAAAATTGGAAAAGTTTCTTGTCAGTTGTCATACGAGGAGAGTATTTACAGATTTAAGGAAACGTGGCAATTGACGTGTGGCGCCATCTTGGATATTGTGCATTTATTTATTTTCTAGGATGACCTATAATTGGTACATTATTGCATACACATAATTAATGCTAAATGTAGGTATAATTACTCAAAGATGAACTCCGCAAGTTCAGATCTGTATCAAAGATTGCGGTTGTACAGATATTAAGTAAGTAGTTATATAACATAGTTTTTATTAAAATTAAATTGATGGGAGGAGAATTTGTATGTCTTACATGTTACATGTTCAAAATTCAAAATTCAAAATATAATATTTGATTAGACTTCGAACAAAGTGCTTTCAAATCGTCAGAAGGACACAAAATACATTATACATGATTATAAATGTTACCACCGGGTTCGGAAGGTAGCTTTTGTTGAGAAGAACCCGGCAAGAAACTCAACGATTACTCTTTTAAAAAAAAAAATTACACAATGTTTTTGGTTACAGTATTTATATCTCATGAATATAAGCCCATGGACACCGTTCAAATGCTCAAATTGTCAAATATAATAACTAAAATTTTACAAATATTTGTGAGCATGGCAAATTCCAGCCAGTCAAAGCAAAGATTATTTAATTGTAGCAAAAGTACAGTGCCAATCGGATTATTTACAATAATTTTCCGACAAAGATACATCCCAGGGTTCCTTATCACAAATATAATCACTTACAGTATAATATCCTTTTTTGAGTAAAAGTTCATGCGAGAAGCTACAAGAACTTACTGTTAAGGTATACTAGTCACCAGTTGGCGGTAAACACACAAGTGATTTAAGATTCTTTAAGTGGAAGCGCGTAAATATACATATCTATTTTTATGATTTATATTGTATTACTCAAACATGTAAATAAATTTTTTGACACTTAGTAAAAGCAACTTTCCGAACCTGACTGTAGCTGTATGTCGTTCTGACGATTTGAAACTACTTTGTTAAAAGTCTAATCAAATAAATTTATTTTGAATTTGAATTTAGTGTGTCCAGGGGGCCAACTATGATCGTTTAAGCAGCGCGTGACTTCTTTGATTTTTCAGTACCAAAATGAAGCGTTAGAGATTCAGAAGTTCTTGATGATGATGGTAGGCCCCTAGAGGAGCTCGTGGAACAGTTAGTGTTGCGCATATCATTTGATCATCGAAGTTAAGCAACCCTAAGCCTAGTCAATAATTGGATGGGTGACCGTCCGAGTTCCCTCCGTGCCTCGGAGAGCACGTTAAGCCGTCGGTCCCGGTTGTCAATTTATCATCTTTGGCAATCTTTACAGGTCAGTCGGAGGCCTAAAATGGTCGGACAACTGGTTTAACCCAGATCGCAGACTTTCCTCGTTAAAGGGATTGCGAAGGTCAGATGGCAGTCGCTTCGTATGAAAATCAGGTGAACAGCATATTTAATCAAGTGCCGACCCCAACAATTTATGGGATAAGACCAGGGCGATGATGGTAGGCCCCTAGATGACGCAATAAATATCTTATGACCAGTTAATGAATAAGCCGAGAGATTGGGTAGTAGTTCCAAAGTGACCAGACAAAACAAGGCGTCGGGAATCCCTTGTATGTAGATTGTAGAGTCATACTTGCGTGATATGAATATTTAAATGTACATACTATATTTAGACCCGTTGTGTGAACCGACTTGTAGACATACAATAATATTCATGGATCAACTGAGGAGGTATACATTCGCAGTGAATGTTACCATAATTACAAAAGAATAATAAGGTATCTGCTTGAAATGCACATATTTATTCATAATATATGCTATCCCCGATATACATTATACATATATATGACAGTAAGATTTCAGATATAAATTATCAACCCGCAATGAATCCCGTCACAAGGGACACACACTCCAAAATTTAAACTGTTCAAACTGTGCGTTGATATATATGTATATAAGTAAATTGTCAGTCAGAACTTTGAATGTTATATGTATACATACATACATATGGTCACGCCTGTATTCCCCGAAGGGGTAGGCAGAGGTGTTGTAATAACAATACCCACTTTTCACCGAATATGATTAAGTGACGGTGGTGAATGTATCGCCATCTCAGACACTATAAAACCTGCATACGTCTTTGAAATACTTCTCAGACATATGCAGGTTTCCTTACGATTTTTTCCTTCACCGTAAACGTACGTGTGAAATTACTGCACATAAGTTTTTAGAAAAACCCATTGCAGGTGCAGGCCCTGCTGGGGTTTGAACTGGCGTCGCTTGCTTAGCAGGCGACTGCTCAAACCCCACGGAAACTCTAGCTCTATGTATAGATTATTAAATCTGGAAGATTTGTACTAAAGTGTAAAAACGTTCAATAACTTTAGTGTAACTCTACAATTAACTATCATTAGTATTTCGTATCGTTTCGTATTCTATAGTGTGACGTCAAGCTTAATATTATGCAATAGCATGTATTTGGTGTGACTACTAATTACATTAGGGTATATATTACCGTATACATATGCTAAGATCCTGCAGACTTTGTCTATTCACAGAGGTTGTAATTATTTTAATATGGGTTTTTATTTTTTAATAATGCTTAACAGTTGAGGTCACCTATCTAATTGCATAGCTTCCAACGTAAGAATGATGTAACATAATTTGACCAGTTGAATTCACTTACAAGTATTTTCTCATCTACTTCGTTCTTATTCTAGCTCCACACACTAGTTTGGTCCAATATTATCACCTTCTGGTCCCAAACCGACAAGTGATCGCGGTAAGCTTAAAATGCCTTTGTTTTACATCAATTAGACTTCGGAAAAATTGGGCCCAACAGTCAGACATTTGAGGCTTCATTTATATACGTTTTATGTCTCAGATTCTCATGCTGGGCAGGCAGAGAGAACGCTGTCACCCCTCTCTACACTACACTTACCTATATAGAAATATCGTTGATTTGTAGGGTACTAAGACTTCACTGTCCGTCTGTCCGTCGGTCTGTCCGACTGTCACCAGGCTGGATCTCATGAATAGTTATAGTTAGATAGTAGAAATTTTCACAGATGATAACATACTTATGCGACCGCTATAACTAGCAGTATTAAAAGTTATAAAATAAATATTTAAGAGTGCTCCCATACGTTTGTTGTACGTAATGTTTTTGGTCGTTTTAATGGATGGAACCCTTCGTGCGCGAGTCTGATTCGCACTTGGTCGGCTTCTTTCAACGTCTTATGATGGCTTATTTCGATCGAGTTTAAATAAAATAATGTTTTTATCCTCGTTTTAGTTCTATTATTATAAAGAGTGTGATATAAACATGTTGTTCAAACAAGTCAGTGTATTAATTGCGTGCTCTTGACCGATTTGTGAACGTAGCAAATATAATCACGATGTAAAGAATAATGTTTATGTAGCGCTCCATATTATATTTGTGTCGTGTGCGCAGCGTAGCATGCTGTTTGTACACGTGTGTGCTTGGTAGGTCAAATGGTATGTAAGTGTCAATATTTAATGCCAGGTTTTGCTCGCAATTTCATTCGCGGAGTATTTCTAAAAAGGTATAGCTTAACGAGATATCTTGGTGTTATTTCGGATAAGCCGTGGTGGTTGCCGTTGGGTTAGGGCGACGCACTACTGATGCAAGTCAACGAAACAAAGGAAGATTTGAAAGTACTTAGTTAAAAGTATAATCAAATATTCTTAAAAAGGGTAAAGAATAATTCGAACACAAGGCGGGACTCGAACCCACGACCTCTGCAAACCGTGCAGTTGCACTTCCAACTGAGCTACTCGTGATCCTCTTGCGTCGAATTTTTCCTTCACTTGTCTTTGGGGTAAGGGGGCCGCCTTGAATGGATCGAATAAAGATATTTTTGAGTTTGAGGCCCTACCACGAACTCTAATGCCACTTTGAATTTGCAGTGATTGTGAGATGATGTACACAAACAAATTATAGTTTCTAAAGAACTTATGGTAGGGACCCAGATCTCTTTGTCTTGGGTATGAATGCCTACTGCTTCAGAGGTTTAGGTAGGCGATAAGAAGTGAAATAATTTTCATGTATCTTAAGAACCCGATTATAAATAATAATGAAGTATTTTATGTTTTGGGCGTTTTTGTAGGAGGAGAGTCTTTGACCTTTCATACTCGTACGCGTAAATAAAAGCGTGCACAGAATATTTGACATGACAGGCGGACTATTTTCTACAAAGGATGTATTATCTCAGAGTATAAATTAATTATTATTAGTTAATTATTACTATAAACTGGTTTTGTCTTGGAAACATTTTATTTTAATTAAATATCCTAGACTTTGACGTGGCACTACTAGTTTTTATGAAACAAGGAACGGGTATTATTTACACATACATGCATACGTAATTATGAAATATTGACGTATATAATTTAATTATTTAATTAGTGCCATGCTGAGTGTTGCCTACTTAGTCTTATTTACTTAGACACTAAAGAACTACTTAATAAATAAATGTATTTAAATAGCAAAAACTTGACTGGTATTAGTACTCGATGTATTTAGAAAATAATACAAATATGTTTATAATAGTTTTACCAAATCTGCTAGCAGTATTTATATGGGATTTTATTGCCTTGACTGTTTGACTCCTGTTCTGAGAGAGACGTGTATGACGTATATAAATATGTCACACACTGAACTATCATTAGCAACAAACAATGCTTCCTAATGGAGCTCGTTTTACACTGTATGAGCCTGACTCTACAGTTACCGCAATGTAATTTGACTGAAATATTCCTTACGGTACGACTAGTTTACAGAGTAGTTCCAATTAATGCCTCTTGTTGAACAAATCTACCCACAACTGAACTAACTGGGTGGTTCACTAGCTATACATATATATCTATATTTATTATAATATATATTATATACTATTTATACAAATAATAAATAAGTAACTAAAAACTAATTACAAGTAGAAAACTTGGGCCAAATCGGTGTCTCTCGGGATCGTGCCAAGAAGGCTGGCAGCATTGCCACGTTGAATAGCAATGCTGATTCTCTGAGCGAGAGAGTAGATAAATATAGCTTATAAAATAAGAGAAAAAATATAATAATTTCTATTTGCTCTGTAATTTGAATAAATATATCTATACAGATAAATACAATTTAAGTACCTGTTAGTAATTCCAAATAACACCTTTTGACTCAATGTATATGAAAGTATACACGGTACTGACTTAGAAAAAAAATATTTTTATTTTTCTGTTTGTTCCGGCTAATCTGCGACGGCTGGACAGATTTTACCGAGACTTTCACAGGCGGATAGCTAATATTACAGGGAGTAGCTTAGGCTACTTTTAAATTAAAAAAATATAAGGTTTCCGCGAGCCACCCATAAGATTAAGTCTAAGAGGGCGAAACCGCAGGGCGTAGTTTTCAATTAAACTTGCTGTATGCCGCGGTACCACCCGCGTAGATTTAATTTCACGTGTGGCTTTCTTAATTCCATAATAACTCCCTGCAACATCAGCTCTGCCAGTGACAGTTTCCATTAAAATCAGTCCAGCTGTTTCAATACAGATAGTAAGACAGACACAATAACAAAGAAATAGTTAAATAGTTTTTTTTTAATGCTGGTACCGTATATACTTTTGTATGCATTTATTGAAAAGGTATGGAATTACAAAAATACACTTAAAATTGTACATACATACATATGCTCACGCCTGTATTCCCCGAAGGGGTAGGCAGAGGTGTTGTTATCACAACACCCACTTTTCACCGAATTTGATTAAGTGCCAACGTGACAGATATCTATCGCCGTCTCAGGCACTATACATACGTCTTTGAATTACTTCTCAGATATATGCAGGTTTCCTCACGATGTTTTCCTTCCCCGTAACCCGCACGTGGTGTGAAATCACTGTACATCAGTTTTTTAGAAAATCTCATTGGTACAGGCCCCGCTGGGATTCGAACTTGCGTCGCTTGCGTAGCAGGCGACTGCTCAAACCCCGAGGCCACCACGACTGAATACAAAAATACACTTAAAATTGTATTTATCTATACTGTATGGATAAGATAAAACATATGGATGAGATAGAAATAAACTTCCCCGAGTGCTTACTAAGCTTAAAGATATGCTCACGTCATACCAGAAGGGTCCCCGCAGGGGTAAACAGAGGTCACGTTTTAGTAGAAGGTCGCATTAAGCGAAACATTAAACGTTACATTATGCAATCAAGTATTATTGAATAAAAACTAAATTATGTACTTTTTGCTGTCTCCAATATTAGTGCTTAGAATATACTATCAATTAAAATCCTTTGATTCAAGCTAAAAAATATATTTTTATAAGTTAATGCTTTTGAAGTAGATAAAATTATTTTACATCAGAAATTGTACAATATATTTGTGCTTCCTGCAATATATCTTTTTGTTCATCCGGCTATGTCTAAAAACATAATATAAGCAATTTCAAAGTGTTGTAGGTAAATTACTGTGGACTATTACCTATCTATAACTATACAGATAAATCAAATTGAAGTGTCTGTTTGTAATTCCAAAATAAAAGCTTTTCACTAGATACATATGAAAGTGTATACGGTACTGATAAAATCAATTTTTCATTTTTTTTCTTGTCTGTCTGTCTGTGTGACTGTTTGTCTGTCTGTTCCGGGTAATCCCTAAAACGGCTTGACCTATATTAACCCTGCTTTGACTGGCAGACAGCTAATGTTACAAGGAGTAGTTTAGGCTACTTTAAAAAAAATCGTTTAAGGTTTAAGGAATAAAATTAAATTTACGCAGGTGAAACCGCAGGGCACAGTTAGTGATTACATCAATATTACGCGTTAAACAGAAATGATTGTCCATGCAAGCGTTTATTATCAATCTGTAACCGGTTTCTGCATATCATATTAGCAACTCCTGTATACACAAAATGTTTTTTCGGCATTCTAGTAATAAGTAACTGGATATAATATCTATCTTTTTAAATGCCAAGGTGAAGTCACATGGACCACCAGGTAATAATAATTGTGGCTAGTTCTTACTAACGAATTATTTATATTTTCTTGGACAAAATCGTTTACGTCACTAATTATGATGTCGGTAGAGAATTATTGTTATTTCGAGTTTTGAAGTGTGTGATCTACGACCTCTCGAACAATAGAATTTTATAGAGACTCAACGAAAACTACTCAAATCACATAGAATTATCACAATAAACGTCGGAAAACCCCATACTGTGTTCTTTGAACAGCAATTGTCTCATTTACATAACATTTTAATTTAACTATTAGGTTGTTATGGTGAACATCCTGTGATACAGGCTGCGTGGAGGCAGAATATACAGAATATATAGACAAATAATAAATATTCACATATTTACTTAATAAATAATATTATTATTCATTTGGAGTACATTTGGAGTCACAGACTATTAAAAAATGCTCACGCTATCCCAGAGGGTCCCCCAAGGGGTAAGCAGAGGTGTTGTAACAACACCCACATTTCACCGAATATGATCAAGTGCCAACGTGACAGAGGGTGAGTCCATCGCCGTCTCAGGCACTATACATACGTCTTTTAATTACTTCTCAGACATATCCAGGTTTCCTCACGATGTTTTCCTTCACCGTAAAGCACGTGGTGTCAAATAACTGCACATAAGTTTTTTTAGAAAAATTCATTGGTACAGGCCCCGCTGGGATTCGAACTTGCGTCGCTTGCGTAGCAGGCGACTGCTCTAACCCCAAGGTCACCACGGCTTCTATATCTATGTTTGCAATATATAAATACAAGGAACAATGATACACATAATATTAATTACTAGCTGTGCCCAGTTTCACCCGCATGCAGACTTAATTTCAAGGGTGGCCTGTGGCACGCTAATGTTTCTTTAAATAAGACTATCCTAAGTATACTCCTTGTAACATTACCTATCTTCGAGTGAAAGTCCCGTTAATCTGTCCAGCCATTTAAGAGATTCGCCAGAACAAACAGACAAGGGGTACAGAAAGAGATTTGCTTAAATTGGTATTCATATGTCACGTATAGACTTCCATGATATGAATTCAGTTTATTTGTTTAGAATTGGTATGGTTAAAGTTGCTAATATAAACACCTAATCAAACAAATAAAACCCTTATAATCAATACACATAGTAATCTATTTCAAACCGTAATGAACTAATGTTTATACAAATGTCACTTTTACGGTAATGTCCTTAATGGTGAATCCTGATCGTTCGTTCTTTCAGTTGAAGTCAGAGTGGGTGTATTTCTAGTTACTTCAGTCCTTTGATCTCTACTTTATGTATGTGGCACGAAAAATGGTGAGGTTAATGTTCCAACAATAACAATAAATACATACTAAACTATTAGTAGGTAATTGAACTGGAAGTGTACGCGTGTACTGAGTTAATCAAGTATCATACTATTTCAGGCTAGCTGTGACCCGCGGAACCCTAATGTGTGTTTTTAATAAAAGTAGCTTAAGTTACTACTTGTAAAATTAGCTATCTGCCAGTGAAAGTCCCGTTAAAATCGGTCCATCTGTTTCGGAGATTAGCCGGAACAAACAGGCAGACAGAGAAAATTAAAAAAAAAAAATTTCATGTCTATACCGTATAAACATTCTTATGAATTCAGTGAAATGCTGTTATTTTGGAATTGCAATCAGACACTTCAATTTCATTTATCTGTATAGATTAGGACGTGGACTATTAGTCGTTTGAAAATCATGCAATGTAATGTTCTATTGTACGACACAAATAAGTATGAACGCAAGTGTAAACGCTCGCTTAATGACAATAAATTGTTTGTAGATTCATTAAGTATTGTTATTAGAATATTATACTTATGTTGATAATTATGTGTAACCTAACGTGCCGAGCGTCACATCACACCTGTTGCGCGAAATGGCACGCACCGCGATAGTTGGGTCTCAAACAACATATTCTGTACAAAATTAAGTATTGTGTGGTGATACTCGAATTAGGTCATCGCCTACATAGAAATTTTATGCAGTAAATATTAATTTTATTCCAATTTTCAGATGGAGAGCGGTGCAATGCCGGCACATTAACACCGCAAACGAGTAGCTGGATCATTAAAATCAAAGCTTGGATCAAGTGACCGGTCGCTGCGCCCGCGCACCGCCGCTCCGCGCCGTCGTCACTCTACCGCCCCGGGCCGCGCACGACGCACGCGTCGCACTCGCTTCTATTCCATACCAAGTTTCGAAACTAGTGACTTGAGTGATATAACAAATCGACTAACGTTTGCTAAATACCCTGTAATTGAGTGATAATACTGGAGTTATACATTTATATTAGCCGTTTGTTAACAATTTCTCCTTTGAATGGACAAGTGCATTGAGTAAGAGTGGAGAAGGCTACATTCCAAACCGGTGTCGTTCTTTAATGGACGAGGTGTGTACTATTCTGTGTGTTTATAAGTTATCGAACTAAGTGACTGGCTCGTTCTCGAGCCGGCGCCGTGGCGTTTGTTTATTTAGATAGGCAGTGAGACACGAAAGCTCCTGTGACCTCGTCAACACCAAGCGTGAAATCATTCTGGCGTTTGAAATTCCTAACAGAATGTAACAGGGCCATTAAGGAATCAAGTGAATACAAAAATGGCTCGCGGAACACTGAGTGAGAATGAGCGCCACTGCCTAGATGCAGGTGCAAAAAGTCAGGGCGATCGGCTGCAAGATGCGGAAAAGACTAGTGATTGCAAAACTAGCGGACTGAGAGTGCGCTTCCTGGATGAGGAAGGAAAGACGGAAAGGATGGTCAGCGCCGACGAGGTCGATCACGCGGTCACGCGGGTCAAAAAAATACATATCCTCAAGAACAGAAGCTCGAGCGAGACGAGCATTCTACTGAGGAACCCTTCGCTCATGAAGCGACGATCCAGCGAGCGCCGCTTCAGTGATGGACACAGCGACAACCTTAACAACAACTCCTCAAACGAGAACCTGAACGGCAGGATATCCATATTGAAGATCAGTGAGCTTGACAAAGATAAGACTGACGAAACAGACCAAACCAAAGAAGTAAACAGCCAGAGCTTTAAGAAAAACTGCAACGTGTACAGCGTCAATCAGGCAAAGACTTTGACGCCAGAAAGGAAAAAGAACCCATTGACGATGCCTAGATTGATTGGGCTGAAGTCGCAGGATAATGTGAATACAAAGTCGTTCTTGCCGGCAGAAGTGTGTCTTGCAGACGGTGCCTCTGGGAAGGATTTCACTGCTCGTGCCATCGGGCGGCTCTCGCGAGGGATCGGCAAGCTGCTCCGGCGCACCAACAGCGTGCGCATCAGTGACCCGGACCCCGTGTACAAGGTGGCTTATCTTGGGAACGTGCTCACCGGCTGGGCTAGAGGTGAGTCTCTTCATATATCTTATCTCAATCAATATTTAAAGAGCTTTGTGATTATTAGCACGGTTTTGCTGTTATCGGCTAAGTTATTTGGGTCTATTTGATAAGGAGTTTTAGATGCAACAGTTAGATTAAATTATTTAACCACATTGCAAGCTCAATGAAACTGCAATTTTGCATTTCGAAATATATCCATTAGCACATTGCAAAACAGCGTTTTTACTGGGTAATTATTATTAGAGCTACATAACGATTATGGTCGAGGAATTTATTAAGTTGTTAGGTAGAGATCGGATTCAAGCAAACACTGTGATTAATGTAAACCGATCTGCCGAAGGCAAGAGAAACAAACACACCAACTTCGATGCTTTGTCAAATGAACAAATGAATAAATAAATCCAAGTCAGTATAGTTTGGCATTGCATAAGTGGTCCAAGGTAAATCATCCGAGCAAAACGATTTGTTCTCCAAATCTGTTGATTAAATTACAAATACTGGCCAATGTTTCACATTGAATATAATACTACTTGTTACGAATAAGGAGGTAATATTGGAAAATCATATATTGTTAAGAAGTATCACGAGAAATCAAACCTAATCAGATAAATCTATTCATGTCCTACTAACAAATTCCACATCCAAGTGTAAACTTAGAAAGCTATTCGAACGATGAAGCATTATCATTGAATGACAATGGTCTTGTATACATTTTCTCATAACAGTAATTTCTAGTAATTTGGCTTCACCAAATAATACGCCGCATTGTTTTTATAATGAATACATTAATACAAATGAAAGTAGAGCTATCAGTGCTGGTCCACATACTTGGAGACTTTCGTTTCTCAGCACCACTGTCATGCGCCAGCGTGTCTGCTAATGATCGAAATTATCCGAAACCATCTCAGGCTAATGATTTACTTGCCACGGTCGTGAGTATCGGAATCATGTGATGATTTCGCAGATTAACTCTGATTTAACGGCCGTAACATTTAGGCGAATCTGTGTCGTAACTCACGTAACCGATTAAGTGCTTATTTCGTAATTGATGACAGAATAGAACTATTGGTTTTGAATGATTTCATAAATTATAGAGTTAATATTAAAAGATACCTTTATTAACCATAAAAGCTTTTTTTAAATTGTGATTTAGTAACTGAATTTAAGTTCTATTACAGAGTGTGCAAATAGATTAATTTCAAAATTGTAGATTAAGCTAATGGCTTTAAGCCAGACATAAAAAAAAGAAAAATTTGTTTACCCGTTCGTTGGACGCTATTTGAATGCTATTAGCAATTCGAATCTTGTGCTGGGAGAAGTCGGGTCTCCAAAAAGTAAAACTGGTTATAATATAATGGTGCAGTGATCAGGTACTTTGATCTCGATCGATGTCGAGACGTGAGGTCAGCCTTGTTCCGTCTGCGATAGTGAAAGTATGTACTGCTGAGGAATCCTTAAGTGGGAACTTTTACTCCATCACTTCTCTCCAATATTGGCATTGGGCAGATTTCTTCTTTGATTTATTCAAGTCTTCTCTAAGACCCATGAATGTTTGGCGAAGTCTTAATCGAGAATCTAAAGTTTTATAACTGCATAGTTCTAGAATACCTGAAGAATACAATTGCCTAGTAAGCGTTAAAACACTGTTTTGAAACTCTTAAAGATTTGAGTAAAATATTACTTCTTATATTTCTTAAACAATAAAATGTTAATTAGGTACGTAAAAGGTTCTGGATATATTTGATCTTGAGGGTAATCTTTGGTAAATATAAACAGTGAGTGTAACTATCAGTGATCTAATTATGGTATTATCTGCTTAGATGACGTTCTATGTAATCCGATAATCTCGTGTCAAACTGCGCACAATGTGAGGATCGGGGCTTAACTAGTTAAACTTCATGTTTGACAATCAACAAGTATTACGTCACGTGGTACGAATGCTGAGTTTTAATTGCTTTTCAAATAGATTTTGCGTCATAGATTGGTGTATAAAATAACTTAAGGATAAATATTCGGTTAATCTATACTTTAACTACTGGTATCTGATGTTTATCGCTGAGCGTAACTTAAGATTGGTGTTGAACGCAGAATACATTGAGAACCTACCAAATGAAATGTTGTTTGAGGAAGTACATTCCGAATACAAAATCATGGAGGAAGAAAATTATCTATATTTAAGCTACGGCTATTTCAAATATTTAAGTAATACCCAGTTTTAGAACCCAATTTTCCAGAATGGGAAAGTAATATGGGTACCTCGGTAATAGAGTCTGTGTGACAAATTGCATCTAAAGTATTTCAGCCGTCGTAGCATGATCGCTTAACAAACATCCAAACATCTAAGCATACAAACCTTCACATCCATAAATACATTAAACTAATGCGAACAACAGATTTGTGAATTACTGCGCAGTTAAGTAGATGTAAGTCGATTTATTTATTGATATAATAACGCGAAGCTCGAACTAACTCGTTCACTACATTCTATTTATAATTACGCTTTTCTTTTGTGTTTTAATACGATTTATGACCATTTTTTCGTTTTTTCTATTGAATATTATAATTTATTATAGAATTATAACATATGTGACGTAGAAGTGAAATATCGAATTACTCATTTTAGAGGTAATGTGTGGTGTTGAGTAAGTCTCCTGTATGTGTAAATATTTTTAGTTGTAATAAATCGTACATACTTTTATGTTCGCGGAAATTTAGTTATAAAACATGTTGTTCGATGAAGTGAATAGGTTTCTGTACGTTGGTGTGAATTTTCACATGTGTGTGTTGATTGTTGATCTTATGAACTCAGGTTATTCGGTCACACAATATTTTCAACGTTAATTATCGTATCTTATATTTGTTAATAATGCTATTTGATTTTGATAAAATATTATGAAAATGAAAATAAAAATGATACATTAAGTTTGGGCCCTAGTAAGGCATTTATGAATGTCGAACAATCAACCTTCGGCTCGGAAACTAGTCTTCTGAGAATAACCGGCAAGAAACTCATCAATCATTACCGAAAATACTCCTTGGTTTAAGAGTAATTCGATCTCTTTTTGTGTTACGGGTCTCCAAAGGAGTTTCGTAAGTCTGATCTTGGTTTAAACCTTGTTCTGTAAATTTTTTGTCATTTTTCTTCATCGAAGACATCACTGTACCTAACCTATGTATAGTGATATCTTACGATGAAGTAAAATGTCGCGAGTAAACCTACGTCACATGTCTGAGATGAAATGCTAACTTGGCAACCAATCATCTTCGGTGTAAATTGGGTATAGTTCTGTTTACCCCTTCTGAGAAGGGGTAAGCTTACTTACATATTTATCAACATTTTTTGTTTCTATTTATTTTGTTTCGAGTTATTGCTAAGTACTTTCTGAGTTCAAATGTATAAATATACCTATATATATTTTAATTATGAATTTTATAAGAAAAACATTTCTTTTATAAAAAAAATAATAAGAATGATTATAAGGAATCAAAAATGTCACTCACATTATACCGTAAAAGTTGCCACAGATTAATACATTTCAATTTAGTACCATCCAAAAAAAGTTTTGACACTCACCTCTTAAAAAAACAATCGGTCCGATATAAACAATCCAGAAAAAATCTTTCAAAGCCGATACACCACTAATGAGGTGTCATCGAACCCACATAAAAACCATAATCTTTTTAAAATCACTTTAAAAAAATCTGTAACTTTATCCCACCTCATCAAAAGGCTTCGAAATCAGACCCCTGACGGAAGCGCTCCAATATCCCTTCCCTTTCTAACAAACACCTCTCTCTTACACACACATTTTTTTCGTATCACATTCCAACAAACATTGTTTGGCCGTTGGCTCCCACAGCCACGCTCCGGCAGCTCAACCTAAGTCAATATCAACGTAATCTTTATAATGATCTAATATAAGGTTTAATTTCCTTTACATTGGTGGTATGCAAATATTGAAGCCTTTTGTCAGAGGTATATTTCATTGGTAAAGTCGAGTGATCGTATCAGTACTTGGTTTCTCTCGCAACGCATATAAGCGTTTCAACCTCATGTTACTTGTACAAGTTTAAATCCTACTTGTCATCTGCACTCTAGGTGACGTCATAAGGCAACTGGTTCTTTTATTGCACTAATTTACTACGCATTATCTCTACTTTACAGTTGATAACAGTCAAATAATGCTACCTTAGAGTAGTAGTAGGCAAGGGACCTTTTGACCTTGACTACAGCGATTCCATTCTTCATAAGTTAGTCAATACTCATCTCCCTGGCCTTATCCAGCATTATTACATTGTTGGGGTCGGCACTTGATTCAACTCGATGTGGCTGATTTTTATACGAAGTGACTGCCTGAGGAAAATCTGTGATCTGGGTTAAACCAGTTGTCAGACTATTTTAGGCCTCCTACTGACGTGTAACGTGTAACGTTAGTAACTAAATTAGTTAATAATTTAGTTAATAATAACTAAATTAGTTAATAATGTAATTTTATATAATGACACATGCCTTCTGTTTCCTCACGATGTTTTCCTTCACCGTAAGGCACGTGGTGTGAAATCACTGCACATAAGTTATAAGAAAAACTCATTGGTACAGGCCCCGCTGGGATTTGAACTTACGTCGCTTGCGTAGCAGGCGACTGCTCAAACCCCAAGCCTTTATATCTATATTTTTAAACGATATTTGAAGATATTACACGTTTGAAGTGACTCTCACACCATCATCGGTTTAAATTTTACTGTACAAAATGAAACGCCAAAGCTCAGAAGTTCTTAATACGCGCTGCATAGTTGGTCCCTTATTCTGCTTAGAAGGTGTAAGCCAAGTTGAAGTAACTACGGATGTAATTAACATACTAGTTCGTAAAACTGACGTTGGCGTCGGTGCACTTTCGAAGGGTCTCCGCCGGAATTGAGCTCCACTGAGCACAGTTTGACTTACCTCAAGTGTTTTATAACTAAATATATTTATGTGGAGCTTTGGAGGCTATAGCACACGTGTTATTATGCATTTCAAGCACTCTTCTTGCATGTAAATAGGAGGTGACCCACGCTAAAAGAATTGATATCCATCTGTGCTTTGAAGAGCATGCAAACTTATCACTGCCCGGACTTATCAGGGTATATCATAATCATAACAACAAGTTATATCATTCTGGACTACTATACTAAACGTCAGCGAAAAAAAATTGAGTAAACCAGCCTTTTTCTGAGCAGAAATTCTGACTTACTTTACCACCTCTGCTTACCAATCCAATTCGGGGACCCTTCTCAGAAGGTGTGAGCTCACGTATACTATTCATAGTCAGTATTTATATACTTTTATCCATTAACGGGTCAATCTCAGCGAGAACTAGTACCAACAGTGAATATATTATAGAATACTCAGGTCACACGCTGATATTCTGAGAAGAGCGGCGCATTATTGAAACAATAATTGCATGTACCACTATCCATTACGTTAAAAGCTGCGCTATCATTGCCTGGAAGCACTTATGTTCAGTACATACTTTGGTGTTTATCTAACTGGGCGTTCAGGTATCTTTTAAATGCATCAAGCTGCCCTCGGCCAATTTACAGCAGGATTTACAACCGTCCCTTGCGTATATTAATTAATACGTAGGTACCTGATAATATTGTATGTGCCCCCACATATGTTAGAGCGGCGTCGTCCCCGGACAACACACAAATATCTGTCATGTTTCTGTATTGAACAGTGAAAATGAAAACGATGATGATTTATTTTGTTTGGCCCAGCAAAAGCAGGTATGCTTGTCGAAATATTATCATTGATTCAAAAATTAGCTTTCTGAGAAGAACCGGCAAAAAACTCAATCAGGCATTTGGTATACGTCATCAAAACAATGCAAATATTTTTTGTCGGTAGTATGGGAAATAATAAGAACAAAATATTAAAATTTAATACATTATACATATGCTGACGCCTGTATTCTCCAAAGGGATAGGTAGAGGTGTTGTAATAACAATACCCACTTTTCACCGAATACGAATAAGTGCCAACGTGTCAGATGGTGAGTATATCGACAACACGAAATTTATTAATAGTCCTATTTTGTCTTCTTAGTAATCGTGGATGGATGTATCTGTGAGTACACACACCACAGATACATCACAAAATCTGTAAGCAATAATAAATTGTGAAACACATAATTATTTAGAAACAAACCATGAACATAATGATTTAAGGTTAAAACTGCATCAAGCACAGTTACCCGATAACCACCGTGTAAGTAGTAACAGCGTTACCCAGAGCTAGCGGTTATCGCGGTTGTTAACCCACATACATAATAAAAGAGGTGTGATACCGACTGGTGGCTTTTCCACTAATAGCGATTTCGCTTTCTTTGATTTGTTTATTGTCTTATAATGTGATGTTATTAACATTCTTCGTATGTTCGGGCGTTTCTATGAGGGTCCTTGAAGGAGTCGAGTACCGTACCCTCTTCACCGATGACTTTACCTAACTGTAGAAGTAAACTAACTTGACAGGCAGTTAGATTGTTACCTACCTAAGTGCTGGTGCCGTAACCAGCTATGAGCGCTGGCCTTGAATGCGCCGAAATCATTTTATGAATTTCTGTCTATCTGTATGAGGCGACGAGAACAACATACATGTACAATTACCGTCCTTTCTGAAGGAATATTGTGCAGGTTTCCACACAATTTTTTCCTTCACAATAAACCTCGCGGTGTGAGTTAACTAAGTTCGGAGCTAGCGTCACTTGCGCAGACAACGACTACTCAAGCCACGCCACCGTGGTTTTTCTACAATAGAACTAGAATAGATATTTTATGGAATGTGTCAAGTGTTCCACACCTTTGAGCTCGCAATGTATCTGATTGTGCTGAAGAAGCATGTATGATGTATGTATGTATGTGTTCACGTATGTAATGTCACGCGCGACTGCCCCTAGAAAGTGCGGCGCGAAGGTCGGACCCATTCTATGTTGAAATAATCCACCTTGCGTGTTATCTGTGTTGATATACGTTGAGATGAGGTTTTGATTCGTGTATTGTGTTGTATAAGATACACAACAGTTCCTTGCAGTGATTGACACTTGTTCAAATTGTATATAATTCTAAAATTTTATGTAATTATATTTTGGCTCATCTGCACTCAAATTTGAGTTTTGAAGCGAAAATTTTATTTCAAATTCTACTTCGGTTCTTCTAGATCTTATTAGACAACTGTTATAATGTTTTTTTCATTCTCTCATTAGCTTTCGCACTTTAGACTTACGTTAGAGTCGGTACAGAATATTGTAAAAACTTACACAAAATGTTATTTAAGCACGGCATAATAGAGGATATTATTAAAACACAATGGCGGCGGTTTGACAACAGAACATTTATTTTTTAATTTTGTTACACCATAGACAACACACTCCCTTAACAAAATAACATACAACAGAATAGCACTAATAAAACAAAACAAGAACAAAATATACAATTAAATTTAGACTTCAGTAATGCCTAGCAACTTGAGGAATTTATAATGTTTGTTAGAACATAAGCTTTTAGTAAGCAAGTCTGCAGGCATATCAGAAGTAGGTACATACTCCACCTTTACCTTCCCATCCACAACACATTCCCTGACAAAATGATGGCGCACATCTATGTGCTTTGTACGTTTGTGAAACAATGGATTTGCAGATAATTTAATTGAACTTTGGTTATCACTATATATACATATTGGTACATTGTTATCCAATACACCTATCTCATACATTATATTCTTAAGGTAAACAGCTTCCTTACAAGCTTCAGACAAAGCCATATATTCGGCTTCAGTGCTCGATAGTGCCACCGTCCTTTGCTTTCTAGACTCATAGCTAATTACACATCCTGACAAAATGAAACTGTATCCAGTATATGACCTCCTATCAATAGAGCATGATGCCCAGTCAGCATCTACATAACCATGTAACATTTTATCATTTTTCTTGAAAACTAAACCATAATTTTTAGTTTTCTGTAAGTATCTTAACAATCTTTTTAAGTGATTCCAATGAGTTTGATTATAACACATATTATATTGGCTCAAGAAACTGACACTAAAGGAAATATCCGGCCTTGTTAGAACAGATAAATACATTAAACAACCAACTAACTGCTGATATGGAAATCTCTCATCACATTCTTTGTTAACATCTTTATCCAACTTAAGGTTGGTTTCTAAAGGTGTGTCAATGGTTTTACAGTCACTCATATTAAATCTAGCCAATATGTGGTTCACAAATTGCTCTTGGTCAACAGTAATACAATCTTTACTTACATTGACATTCATGCCGAGACAATGTTTGATCTGACCTAAGTCTTTTATATTATATTCACATTCTAGAACATTTTTTAAGTTTTGATAAGAGTTATCACAATTATAGAAAACAAAAAAATCATCTACAAATAATGCTACATACACTTTAACATTTTTGTGACACTTGGTGAAAAGACATGGTTCATATTTAGATTTTAGATATCCTAGCTTTAACAATGTGTTTTCTGCCTTTGTATACCAGGCTCTAGCAGACTGTTTGAGCCCATACATTGCTCGGTTCAATTTTAATACTTTATTATCACAGTTAACAAAATCTGAGTTTTCTGGAATTTCTATGTATACACATTCATCAATATGACCATTTAAGAAAGCTGTCGGTACATCTAAGTGATTCATTTTGAGATCAAATTGCACACTCAAAGCAAATAATAATCTCAATGTACAGTACCTTAACACAGGTGAGAAAGTTTCATTGAAGTCCACTCCCTTAACTTGAGTAAACCCCTTGGCCACAAGCCTTGCCCTGTAGCGCACTTCACCTTCACTATTGTACTTCTTTTTGAATACCCACTTGTTTTTCACCACTGTACCTACACTAGGTCTATCCACCAATTCCCATGTGTCATTGTCCCTGAAAGATTGCAATTCTTCCTTCATTGCCTTTTTCCAGTATTCCTTTTCAGGACCATTTAAAGCTTCACTTAGTGAAAGAGGTTCGCCAGCCATATCTTCCACACACATGTTGCTGAACCCGTAGTAGTTTGGCTTCCGACTAACTCGTTTTCCTAGTTGTACAACATCTTTCTGTGAAATCACGTTCAAGTCATCTGTTGTCAGGGGCTCATGGAAAACTTCTTCTGATTCACTGGAGGATCCGCTTGCAACATATGTCTCGTCATCTCCCGTCTTAGTCTGGTCGGTGTCATCTAGACTACTCGGGTGATCTTCTGTCGATTCCTCCCTTAATGTGCTTTGAAGAGTCTGTTTCTCTTCTAACATTATACTAGCTGTACAACTGTCACTACTAGTATTTTCCATGACTACAACATCTCTGGCCACAGTTACTGTTCGACTCTCTGTATTGTACAAACGATAACCTTTAATATTTTCTGAATATCCAACTAAGTACATCTTTTGAGCCTTCTTATCCCATTTTCTACGCCGTTCTTTTGGTATATGGACCATCACTGGACTACCAAACACTCGTAAGTGGCAGAGGTTTGGTTTGCTGCCCGTCCACACTTCATAAGGAGTAGTGTTCTTGTCTAGGCCAGCCACCGGAGTCCTATTCTTAAGATATACTGCTGTGTTCACAGCTTCAGCCCACAACTGTTTATCAAACTGAGCATCAAAAAGGAGACACCGTGCCTTTTCAACTATAGACCTGTTGTATCTCTCACACAACCCATTTTGCTCAGGCGAGTAAGCGTTACTTTTTTGATGAATAATGCCACTTTTCTTCAAGTAAATTTCCATTTCTTTAGAACAAAACTCTCCACCATTATCAGATCTCAATATTTTGATTGTTGTAGATTGCTGGTTCTGTACTAGTTCCTTAAATTCTTTGAAGTATCTAAAAGTTTCATCTTTTGTTTTGAGAAAGTAAACAAAACACATTCGGCTGTAGTCGTCTACAAATAATAGGTAATATCGAGCCATACCAAGTGATTTGTTCTCCATTGGCCCACATAGGTCTGTGTGGACCAATTCCAGCACACTGCTAGTCTTACTTGATCTGGGAGGGAACGGCAACCTTGTTTGTTTGCCCTCACAGCACACAACACAACTTGCCTTACTGGTATCACACTTGTTTTGATAAGTCACACCTTCTACAGCTCCGTGCTTCATCTTCTCAAGGTCAGTTCCATTCACATGACCTAATCTACGATGCCAAGTGGTACATGAAGTCTGTACTGCTGCTGCCAAAACTTGCTCCGACTTCACAATGTTTAATCTGTACACATCATTCTCCAAACTGGCTTCACCAATACAGTCATTCTGAGCGTTGTAAATGTAACATCCATGTTTGTTGAAGGATACTCTGTTACCTTTCTCAACTATTCTGCTCACTGATAGTAAATTTGTGGTAAGTTCGGGTACGCACAAAACATTGCCTACATCTATCTTGTACTCTGTCCCTTTAACTATGGTAGTAAGGTTTATATCTCCTGAGCACTTTACTTGTACACTTGTTTGATTCGCCACAATAATTTGTTTGGTTATCGGTTGATATGAAATATTGGTTAACATGTTTTCGCTGGAAACAAGGTGAGTGCTGGCACCGGAATCAATATACCAATCGTTCTGATCAAAATTTTTTGTGAGGAAAACTGCACTAAAAGCATTATTTGTCACTTTATCAGTCGTAGAGCATTGGTTTTTGTAATGACCAATTTTTTTACACTTGTAGCAACGAATAACCTTTTTTGATGTTTTGTTGACATTACTATTAGCGCCATTTGCATTACTCATTGATGGATGTATTCCGTTATTGCTCTGCTTTTTGCCGCGCTTTTGAGCAATAAAAGCACTTTCCGAATGACCTTCAAATTCCGAGCTCATGTCCAGCAACTTAGTTTTAATGGCATCACAACTTATTTTCATGCCGGAATGCTCTATAGCCATTATCATCGGGCTAAATTTCTCAGGAAGCCCTGCCAGTAACAAGGAACCGATCCATTCATCATTTATTTCGAAACCGGTACCTCTTAATTTTTGTGCGGTTTCAACGAGTTGAGATACGTAACTGGTCATGGAGTCACTGGTTTCTAATCGGATGGATATCAAACTTCTTAGTAGGCTGATCTTCCGCGTAAAACCTGAATCGTCAAATAGAGATTTCAATTTCTTCCATAAACCTAGTACCGAGTCCTCGTTCTTGATATGAGTATAAAGAGACGGATCTATCGTCATAATCATTTTTGCTCTGGCTTTCCTGTCTTCAGCTACTGCTAATTCTGTTTTGTCATGAAAAAATACGCCTTCCAAGATCATGTAGTTTTCAACAGCAAACGCCCAATCGTCGTAGTTTTCGCGACCACGTAATTTAGGCACATTAACTGAGTAATTAGCTGACATTTTAGCACTGTTTGTTATATTTCTTCACCGATAATCAATTAACAATTGGGACTGGGCCCATAACCTATTAAAACACAATGGCGGCGGTTTGACAACAGAACATTTATTTTTTAATTTTGTTACACCATAGACAACAGATATGGCGTAGTATTTTATTGAAAAGAGGCATAATAAAAATTACATATTTTGAAAGATCTGAATCCATGTCCGAGAGGTAATACAAAGGCCCATGTGTCGTATTGACTATTTGGTACTGAACGTTACTGCTGACATTTATTTTATCATCATGATACACCCCGGTACACAAGTCTCAATGAAAATCCAACTAAATGATGAAATATTTGGCACAATATCTTTTGTACACTGTAATTGTGCACGAAACACGAGCATGCAAACAATAAGATAGAATTCCGTATTTGTGACTTATTGGTTGTAAAAGACAATGCCACATGAAGCGTATAAAAAAAGTTTTTTGTCTTACGAGCATATAGCTTTGTTGTAATTTACATTATTACTTAATGCCACTGACACGGACTTTAAGCCACTGAGGGAAAATAAGTATTGCTATTAACGGTTATTAACCTCGAGTTTGAGACGTTCTTTAGGTAAGTATACGGAAAAATATCACTGTCTGTTGATTAAAATGTGGAGGCTTAAATGTAAAATACGAAACCATTAAGGGTAAGCCGTTTACATTCAGGCACACTGCACACTTGTCTGCCATCTTCTCTCATTTTTGTAGGTATAAAAAGCAAAATTAACTTTTAACCTCTCTTCTATTTTGTCAGGCAGCCGTGTCACGACCAATTTGTTGAAAAATAAATCTTACGACTACTTTATTAGGTTCTTATTTACTTAAAAAGTAAGCAGACAAGCGTGTCTCTACACAGAATAGAAGTACTTTACATCCATCCCACCCCAGAAGTAAAGTAATCTAAAACTCAAACTAAAAAAAAAACTTTATTCAATTAGACTTTTAACATAGTACTTTCAAGTCATAAGAATGACTTAATGATACAGGATTATACATGCTACCAGGTTCGGAAGGTTGCTTTTACTAAGAAGAACTTGGCAAGAAACTCAGTAATCGCTATTCAGAAATATTATGCAATATTTATACATTACAAAAATAAATTACATATAAAATGTAAGTCCATGGACACAGTTCCAGTGCACAAATGCCGATAAAAATTTAAATAAAGTAAAAATCTAGTAGAACTACTAGATTTTAGACTTATATCCAAATGTGTAGCTTGGGATGACTAGCCCCCACAAGCAGCACCAAGTACACCATAAAATGGTGTTGACGCAAAATAAAACATTATTTTTTAAGTGTTTCTAGAAGCCCAATAATGCATCTGACATGTACACTATATACTATAAATATAGGTATAAATTATTCATTTATATTTTTTACCCCGAAAAAGTTTCTCCGCGATTATCGCAGCGAACTAATTAATCGTGTCTAATACCGCTGGTCGCTGTGCTGAGTGTTCGTGAGCAACGACGTTAACAGACACCAATTAAGCGAACGGTCAAAGACACTAATATTTTACCGGAACTATTTTACGGCTTAATATATATTTTTTTTACAAAACAAATTGAAAGAGATGCTAGTCAGCAAACCTAGAAGTAAAGAGAGCTATATAAGCAAAGAAACACTAGAACTACTAGAGGAAAGAAGAACACTAATATCAAATAAAGGGGACAAAGAAAGACGGCAAAAAATTACAAACCTTAGCAAGAAAATCAAAGAAAATATGAGGAAAGACCGTAAGGAGAAAAGAAATAGAGTTTTGGAAGAAAATATAACAAGAACAGGAGGAACAAAAAAGGCTATGAAACAACTAAGCGAACATGGCAAAGAATGGATACCGAAACTAAAGCAACGCGAATCTTACCTAACGAATCGTCTCTCAATACAAAAACTAGCTACGGACTATTACCGCTTACTGTACTCTGATAAATTCGACTCAGGGCTGGCCCCAATTCAGGAAGAAACCAAAGCAATAGACAACAAAGTAGATGAGGTGCCAGAAATCCTCGCCTCAGAGGTATTCAAGGCAATAAAATCTCAAAAACTTGAGAAGGCCCCAGGGCCGGACAAGATACCTAATGAAATGCTCAAGGGAACCATAGAGGAAATCAGCCCTGTGCTAGCAAAACTTTTCAACGAAATTTTACAAACAAGGCAAATTCCAGAAGAATGGACAGAGTGCCACATAATTCTACTGCACAAAAAAGGCCCTAGAGACGAGATTGGGAACTATAGGCCAATTTCTTTAATATCAAACATATACAAAGTATTCGCTAAAGTGATCCTGGAAAGAATATCACTAGTACTAAACGAAAACCAACCCATAGAACAGGCAGGATTCAGAAAAGGCTTCAGCACAATAGATCATATTCATACAATAAAACAGTTGTTGCAGAAATATAACGAATACAATAAACAAATCTACTTGGCGTTTATCGATTACTCAAAGGCATTCGACAGTCTCAGGCACCAACACATATGGTGGAGTCTTGAACGACAGGGGGTCCAGAGCAACTACATAGAAATACTTAAAAGTATATACAAGTCCAGCAAGGCCAGTATCAAGATTGAAACAACAGGAGAATCATTCCCAATCAAAAAGGGTGTACGCCAAGGCGATCCTCTCTCTCCTACGCTATTTAACACCGTACTCGAGCACATTTTTAGACAATTGAACTGGGACCACTTAGGTCTGAACATTAATGGAGCCCGCCTAAACCATTTAAGATTTGCCGATGATTTGGTGCTTCTTGAAGAGGACCCAGCAGCAATAGAACAAATGATGCAGAGCCTAGCAAGTAAAAGTAGAGAAGTTGGTCTGGAAATCAATGCCAGTAAAACAAAATTAATAACAAATTCAAGGGAAGCAGACATTATGGTAGATGGTAACAAGATCGAGTATGTCAAAGAATATATTTACTTAGGACAGATAATATCACCTTCAAATAAAATGACTCAGGAAATAAACAGGCGAATAGCCCAAGGTTGGAGAAAATACTGGTCACTGAAAGAAATTATGAAAAGTAAGGATTTAGGCAATCACATAAAAAAGAAAACATTTGAGACCTGTATTCTACCAGCTCTTACTTACGGCTGTGAAACTTGGTCGTTAACACTTCATCACAGGGAAAGGCTAGCAAAGTGTCAACGTGCCATGGAAAGAAGCATGCTAGGGTTAAAAATCAAAGACAGAGTCAGGAACATAGACATAAGAACAAGAACGAAACTCACAGATATCCTTACCCGGATAGATGTCCAAAAATGGAGATGGACTGGACACATGCTGCGCCACCCCATCGACAAATGGAGCAAACAAGTTACCCTCTGGCAACCAAGAGTTGGCAAAAGAAGTAGAGGTCGTCAAGTCAGGAGATGGGAAGATGGCTTGAAACAGACAGCGGGACCACTCTGGTTGAGAGTGGCAAGGGATAGGACCCATTGGAAGGAACTGGAGGAGGCCTATGCCAGAAGGCAAACCGAACTTAGGGACCTCTTGTAACCCTATGTTCAGGAATAAAAAGGCTATTATTATTATTATTATTATTATATATTTTTTTAATATTAATTAACAATATACCCCATGTTACTGCTGAATATTTAGCTTTCCATCGGTGAAAGAGTTTTTAAAAGCCGTCTAGTTTTTTGAATTAAATCGTATCCAACAAACAAACAAATCCAATACATTCGGCTCCAAGACGATATTCGCTTCCAAGGTAGCTCCAAGATGTTGTGGTACAGTTTCATCTTGTTTATCACCCTTCATACGCTTTTGAATGTCAATAACTATTGGGCCGACCTAGTAGTAAGGGGTGACACTGATTGATGAATTTTGCCTTCTGAGAAGAACCGACAAGAAACTCAGCTCAGACAATGAAAATCACGCGTGTGACCCTCTGGGTTCACCTAAATGAAGCACACTTCACACACGCGTGTGCTTCACTGCGGTTCGAATGTTGCGTTATCTCATGTGACTGGACAACTGATAACGCATGTTATGTAAAATGCTCGTTCATTAATTAAGTCAATGTCAAGATCGATAGGTTTCACCTTGTTGGTGTGCGAGTATTTTGTTTACGCATCGTTCAAAACACAGTGATCACTGATTTTGCTGTTATTTTTTCCCTCACAAATACTAAAGTATACCTATTGTGGCATGGCCATAGAAATAACCTGAAAAAATTGGTTTGGTGTCAGTTATAGGTAGGTGTATTGAAAGATGAGGTTAGCATAACGAAGATAAATCGAGCAGATATTTATCAATTTCGAGCGAGCTATTCTAGATAATATGTTCGTTATAAATTACCGTTGCTTACCCAGTTAATGTCGTACAAGATTGTACTACTGATTTTTATTTGTTCTGTGGTAGTATTGTCCAGATTTGGATCATATACTTACAAATTACAAATAGTTTTTTTTTTATATCATATCTTATAGTTTATTTAAGGAACCTTCACTGTCTCATTTTTATCTTTATTTGTGAATGGATATATTTCAATTTAAAACGATTATTTGGAAATGAGAAACATGTAAGACGAAGGTTATTTTTAAAATATATTATTACGTCAATAATCGATGAAAAACTTAATATTTAATTGCATAAAAAACCGACTGTGTCCTTGTTGATTAAGCGATTTTTTTCGTATCCGAATTTTAATAAGATCTTAAAGTTCGTCGCCAAAACAAAAAACATGTAATAAATAAACTATCATGTTAAAAAACAAAACTTTATCCTTGTCGCCGTCAAACAACCTTCAAAACATCCAAGTGTATCCATCCATCCAAAATACTAATGGGGCCCGACATAGAGGAAAGCTCGCGAAGGATTGTGTCGTCACAACAAATATAACCGGTATCAGACACTCAAAAACATATCCTGCGATACTGGTTAGTTGGCGCCAGGGTCCTTTACAGACATTTAATATTTATAGGAATATATCAAGTGACATTTATAGATTAACAATGCCATGCAATGTCACTCGACAAGGCAAGTGCTCCGTTGGGTCAAAATGGAAGATTGTAATGTATCTATAGAATATAGAAACCATGGCTTTATTTTTTTATTTAAGTTTTTTTTTGTAACCAGCAGTATATTATTATTTTTGAAAATAATTCCAATCACGTTGTATAATTATAATTTATAGTTAATTAAAGTACCGTCAAAAAATAAGCAGGTAATTTTATTGAACAAGACCAACTAACAGCTGCCAATATAAAATCAACCTTGGCCTTCAGGAAACACAGTAGAATATTATTTGCGTTTCATTTCCACCTAACACAAACCTGCTAAACTAGTTCCAAAGTGATCATTTTGAAGATCAACATTCGAGATCCTTATATTTCTTGCGAATTCCTTTCTACGTTTGAATATTATAACATGCATCACTTTTGAATAATTTTGAATTCAACGACCAGGTACTCCCGACTCCTACTATCATTTGTATGAGCTAAAGGTCCTTGACTAAAGTTAATTAATTGCCTACTTCTAAAAGAGATTTGCTTAAGTGTTTGGTAAATTGACATACATACATATGCTCACTCACAATGGATTTTTGTTTTGAGCCCCTATCGTTCTGATGGTCTGTACCAGTGGGCTTATCCTAAAAAACTTATGTGCAGTTATTTCACACCACGTGCTTTACGGTGAAGGAAAACATCGTGAGGAAACCTGCATATGTCTGAGAAGTAATTCAAAGACGTATGTATAGTGCCTGAGACGGCGATGGACTCACCCTCTGTCACGTTGGCACTTGATTATATTCGGTGAAATGTGGGTGTTGTTACAACACCTCTGCTTACCCCTTCGGGGACCCTTCTGGGATGGCGTGAGCATATATATATATATACATATGCTCACGCCTGTATTCCCCGAGAGTGTAGCCAGGGGTGTTGTGATAACAACACCCTTTTTCACAGAAGATGATTAAGTGCCAAGGTGACATATGGTGAGTCTATCGCCATCTCAAGCACTATACATACGTCATTGAATTACTTTTCAGACTAAATATGCAGGCTTCCTCAAGATGTTTTCCTTCACCGTAAAGCACGTGATGTGAAAACACTGTAGGTATGTACATAAGTTTTTTTTAGAAAAATCATTGGGACTAGCCCCGCTTGGATTCGAGCTTGCGTCGCTTATGCAGCAGGCAACTACTCAAACCTCAAGGTAACCATGGCTCTTTCTTTGGTAAATTTGTTCCATGTATTGTGTTATGCAAGTGTATATTTAACTACATTGGAAGTCGTTAGAAATTATTATTTTGCACTACAAGCGATTGATGAGGTTGTACCGATCACGCGCTCGTGTTGTGTTAATAATCGCTTTAAATTAACAAAACGATACATAACAATCAAAGTGCGATTTTTGGCAAATTATGAATACGAAGTTACTTTTTTCATGTTTTACCAATTTGGTGTCGAATGAATAACACATTAAATTTAATATTCATTGCCTTCCAATTTTTAGCTTTTTAGTAAAGTAATTAAATATGTTTAAATCTTACTTAGATCCGTCTCTTTTTGCTTATTTCGCAAAAAATACAAAATTGACATGTTTCTAAGTTCACAAGAGAGCAATTTACATCACCCAACTGTGTATATCTATTGTTCTAAGCAAGCGTGGAGTTAGTTATTGTAATCGTTAGCTAATCGTGGCAAATGGGCGGCAAAACGAGAATCAGATGACTGCGATATATTGTTATATCTAGATGTAGCGCCGTGGTACCAATGATTATAGGAATTTACGATCATTCGTATATGAGTAGGTAGATACTTTTTGTTCTCGCTAGTAGAGTAGAAACAAATTACGGAAAGGTATGCAGAGATTTACCAAACACTCACTTTTCACAAAATATATTTGTATTTAGTTAAAAATCTATTGGTGATAAATCCATTTCATTTCCAGTCGTGCTATAGCTTTGTAAATATTTGGTCAGAGGTTACAAATACATATGCTCACGACTGTTTTCCCCGAAGGGGTAGGCAGAGGAGTTGTAATAATAACGAGATGATTAATTACCAACGTAACAGATGGTAAATCTATCGCCGCCTCGTAGCCACAGGTTTTCCTCACGATGTTCACTTTGCTCAAGCCACGTGGAGGTGATAATGCAATACCTATGTACATGTTATGTATACTACAAAATAATAATAGTAGCCTCGTGAATATTTTATTCAATTGTTAACCATGAAAGGAACCCCTTAAAACCAGCCTCGTACTTGTTCACCTTCAGGCTAAAGGACACAATTAATTATCTGTGATGAGTTCATTGACTTCCTCAGATGTTTAACCTTTTGATACGCACATTTTTTTGTTTATTCAAAAGGGTTCTGACACGGGTGTTATTAATTTGAAGGTGGAAACGAGCATTTTTATCCATCGTCATACAAAAAAAAATATAAAAAATTTCTTCGGCATGAGATGCACAGGCCGTCGTTGCCACGGTTATCGACTAACAGCAGTAGGTTC
This sequence comes from Watsonalla binaria, assembly GCA_929442735.1. Classification (NCBI taxonomy): domain Eukaryota; kingdom Metazoa; phylum Arthropoda; class Insecta; order Lepidoptera; family Drepanidae; genus Watsonalla; species Watsonalla binaria. Next base: position 12,861,112 of record OV838923.1, on the reverse strand, counting down.
GATAAACCAGGGTTTACCAACCTTATTACGTCAAACTTTCTCAAATTCAAAAAGAGGATATTAATGTTTAATGCTGATAAAAAAGAACAAATTGCATCCCTTTGTTTTACTCAAGATCTGAATGCATTGAAACACTTGAATATCTGTTACTTAAGATTGTGGGGTCTTGATCACGATCATCGGGAAATCAGAAAAAATACTGCAAAACGATGATTATTACTGCATTTAATATGCTTGATTAGTCTGCATGTGTATAGTACATAACGAGGCAATCTGTGGTGGAAATCATTTCATAACCCGCCTTCAAATAAACGACAACCCATATACGTTCAACTCATATAGATAATAACGAGAAGTATATACCAACAATGAAATCATTGATTTTTTTATTAAATAGAATAGCACTCTTTTCTTTCTACCTTTTTACTTTTGAATTAATGAAAATTTAATATCCTTACGAGACGCAAGGTTACGAAATTGTTGATGTATGTATAAAATCGCGAATGCTTCTGAATTTGTCTCAAATATATGAGACATGAACTCATCTGCTTAAGACGCAGTAATAATGCAAAAACTGGTATTCATAAAATATTATTAGATAAATTTAAGGTGAGATTATTATATTCTACCAATCACCAAAGAACGAATCGAATCGTCGATCAAATAAATTAAAAACCGACAAAAACCAAGCCAAAGTTTAATTCTCATAAAAACTATTTATTAATTATTTATTCGTATCTTAATTTGGATTTTTGTTCAAACGCGTCGTTCAGAAATTAAATACGTATGTACTTTCGTGTTGGAAAAACGGGCGAAGAGGATTTCGACCTTGACATTCAAAGGTTGCTTACACAAACTACAGCGATTTATGCACACAATTGTGGGAAAGAACATTATGTTACTTAAATATACGACATTAAACACATAATATATTTATAATATGGAGTTGTCTCAAGATAAAAACTTTCGTGAGAACGACACACGTGGGGCTAACACGTTGGGGAGATTCATCATTGTTATTGTTAAAATATATTCTCAACATATTATAAACTCAAAAAATGTAAAGGCATGTAAACAAACGTGTAGCCAGAGTGTAATTACACCCACATTTCGCACTAATCAGGACTCTGGACTACTACGTGGATAACAGATAGAAACACCCAAAACATTTAAAATATTTTGATAAGAGTAGATTTAAATGTATAAAGAATATAAGTATAAAATAAAAGAAAGAGCATTTAAATTAGCCATGAATATAAATTTTACATACATATGCTCACGCCACTATTCCCCGAAGGGGTAGGCAGAGGTCACTTTCCACCGAATTTGATTAAGTGCCAACGTGACAGATGGTGAGTCTATCGCCGTCTCAGGCACTATACATTACATCTTTATATCTTTGAATTACTTCTCAGAAATATGCAGGTTTCCTCACGATGTTTTCCTTCACCGTAAAGCACGTGGTGTGAAATCGCTGTACATAAGTTTTTTAGAAAAACTCATTGGTACAGGCACTGCTGGGATTCGAACTTGCTCAACTGCTCAACCCCGAGGCCACCACGGCTCTTTCCTAATCAAGTTATTATTTACTATGAAAAACCTTTGAATTAGATGCTCTTATATGTAATGTATTCAGTTGCTCGAATAATTTAGATAACATTTGAAACAACGCCAAAATGAAAAAGGTAATAATGTTAAATACTTAAAGTTACTTAAGGTCCATTCCTATAAATCAGTCGACAGGTTAATGGTAAACGAGTCATTCTTCTACGAACACAACACAATACAATTAAATAATTATAAGAATAAGTACGTCGTATAAAAAATGTATTTAGAATATCTTTCAAAACCGTAAACGTCTTGATAAAATAAACCTTTTTATAAAAATATATTTGTTGTTAAGCCCTACTACAATATCTCACACACATACACGTGCATCGCTGAGCATAACAAGTCCCGTGTCCTATGACGTCACACGCATCGTTTAGACATTGTTAAAATAGTGCAGGGACGTCACAACTACTATTTTAAATCTGACAACAGATGATTAATGTTTTCATTTGTTATTTCACCTAAGTATCTACTACGTTTCGTATATACAGTGCTTCACAAAGTATGGGATATATCAGCAACTATTATACTAGCCACTAATATATTATTACTTGCGTAGTATGGCAGTTATCTCTAGGTATCCACTCTAGCATCTTGGCTTTCGTTTATTTTTCTACCACAATGGCCATTAAAGCAAAAGTGCATATCTTCTGCTTATAGTGTCTATCTAGTCCACTTTAGAAAAAGGGGTACGCAGTTGGACGATCAATTGAGTGGGGAGTGAAAGTAAATTGGTCTTGAGATTCATCTCCATCGTTGAGTAACTGGCGATGGACGCCTTTATTTCAGGAAATATATTATACTGTTCGTCTAGTTTACTGACCTGATGGAGGTGTCAACTTCATGCTTTACCTACAGTTATTGCTTGCTCAATACAATCAAATACTGAATTGTCGTTTTCTAGTTTATCAATTGAAGGTCTGAGAACCTCAATCGCACTGTGAAAGTTTCCATGTAGAACAGTTGGAGCCGCGGTTCCCCAGGCATTACACCCGTGGCTGGATGATCTTCTCCTAGCAGGGTATGAGCATGATCACTCGTACCAATCACAAACCTACTTTTCTATTTCGTAGAAGTTGGCATCCTAACCGCCTACCAGTCAATATACAATTAAAGTAATTGATAATGAAATACAATTAATTATTTCTACTAAAATTGCGGTCTTTTGAATAACAATTACATAGAAATTCGATTAAGCTATAAAATGGCTACAGACAGAGTTACATTCACATACAGCCTCTACGAATGCTTAATCTATTTAATACGAAAATGATATGGTATAATAATAGTTCGTGTAGAAACAGTAATTTGTATGATGGAGTTAATATTGTTAAGAGCCGGTACCTTACATTGAATTATGATATGCCTGCATACCATAGCCTGAACGTTATTAATAACTCATTTCATTATTTATGACCAATACATCTTCATACATTTAGGCACAGTTCAATCACATTCGATAAAAAGGGTCTGTATTATCCACTATTAACTTCAATGAATTAATAACTAAATTATAATTGGACATTATCACACTGCGCCGTCCAGTCTCGAACTAAGCAAATATTGAACTTTGGGTACCAAATACTTATGACAAATATCAAATACTCAAATACAAGGTAAACATTGTTTGCCCTGACGCAGGTTTGGAACCCGTATCACCTAGATTAGCAGTCAGGTATACTAACCACTACACCAGCAGTGTCGTTAACTGTGACATGTGTACACCTTAGTTAAAGTAAGGGATGGACACTAAGTAACGCGGATGTATAGAACATGTAGAATTGAATAAGGGGCCAATTATGATCAAATAAGCAGGGCGTATTAAGAACTTTTTAGCTTTGTCGTTTTATTTTTTAGGTACCAAAATGAAATGTCAAAGCTTAATACGCTCTACTTAAACCGATGATGATAGGGCTGGTTGAGATGAGTCTAGTTGAGTTTAGGCGACGGTTCGAAGTGCTCGCATTTTATATTAAATTTCCATCAAACCAACAGAATACCTAACCCATCACTGTCAGTATTCTCATCAAACATTCAAAAGGAACGTGATAGAATTACAATTCCTAATACAATCATAAGAGGCACTATACAATTTCCTTTGAACTCTGGCTTTGACTTGTAACTGTCCGTATATTTACAACAGGAAATCCAAAATCAAGGATTTGCAAAGTTCTGCATTAATTGTTTTATTATACTGCTTTTATTGCGCACGCCTCGAGCTATGGTTTTACATCCTGAACAGTTATGTTGGTGAAGGTACTTGAACTTTGACTTGGATATTCAGATAATTATTGTACTAGCTCTGCCTCGCGGCCACACCCGCGTAGTATTAACAATAAAAGCTATGTAACTTTATGATATATTTATTTCTAAAATAAAAGGAATCATCGTTACTCCTCATAACATCGACTCGCTCGTCGCCTCAGAGATTAACCAGAACACACTTATGGACAAAAAAAAAAATTTTTTTTATGTAATATTACACATTCATATGCACCTAAGAAAAAAAGCTGTTAATTTGAATTTACAAATATACACATTAATTTAATAATCTGTATATATTATTATACAGATTCGCGGCTCAGATTATAGTTCAGTGTAGTAATTAATCCAATGCATCTTTATCCTACTATGGTAGGCAAAAGTGTCAATTCTCAAATGATTAATTATGCCAACTAGTCTATGGTTAACAACCGTCATCTCTGATGTACACATTAAATTAATTCCACCTGGCAACACTGAGATCAATTCTTTTTGTCGCTTCTTTTTATTTGTACGAACAAGATATTTTAATAAGTATGTACTTGATAGGTCGTTTTTTATTTAATGTTATGAGGATTTAACACAATCCTCCTGTTGCGAGTCAGAATAATACTTAATGCTACACTTTGAGAGAAGAACGTCCCTACCACTACCCTACTACCTGAAGAACCCTACGATATAATTTCAAACCTGCGTCGTAACCACGTTGCAGAATTGCCAAAACACTGATGTCATGGCTAATCACACTGCAGTAAGACGTTTTGTTACTGCTCTTTGTCAACTGTCAAAGCTAGTCAAATCAGATCAATTTGCTAACAGGATCACCTTTAGGCTCGCCACACACACAAAAAATATTGTCAATATGTACTATATTGACAATATTATTGAGTGTGTACGGCTAGCCTTAAAGATCACGTTTGTCAACATCACTCTTGAATACAATAAACAATATTTCTAGTTGTTGCTTTTGGTAATTGCTTAGTTCAATATAGTCTGGCGAACGTAAAGGCATGTCGAAGCGTGCCTCTAGTGCAGGGCTGGAATTCGATCCCGTTACTCCAGGAGGCTCCGCACGCTCGCAACCTACACTTTCTACTATACTACTTACATATCTGGTCTTGTATTGAGGAATTCGAACCACCGTTCCAATTTAAACACACGTCTGAAATAGTTTATAGCAGGGTTTGTAATTAGTTTCTTGTTAAATGAATAAAAGGTTATTGGTTGCTTTCAAATGTGATGAAGTTAGATGCATACAACAGGTAAACAGTTCCTGTCTACATACATTTTGTCTTTAATTATATTGTCTATTATAATGAATAAATACTCTTCAATAAGAAAACGTTTAATCAAGTTAATAAGACTCGCACGACACTGGTTTAATGCAAAGCTAAAAAAATCTGACTATTCTCAGTCTCCCAGAAATACGAGTATATTAAGGTGGTGTGGTTACACCAACATAGAAACAACAATCAAACACAATTTAGTCATATATTCTATATTGCACAATTTAGTTACTTTTGACTATATAGGATTAACTGTGTGGACAATATTTTGAATACATTATTCGACATTAAATCACGACGAATGCAATATTACAAATAAAATAAAGAATATTAAAATGTGGTGAATATATTTATTTAATAAAACTTTCTTCTACAGTGTGGAATCAGCAGGAATGCCTCAAGCGTCGGAAATATGCTTGCATAAGTTAAGAATACATATTATGCTGCGTTTGTGATTGAAACTGCAACTGGGGCTTTTCTCGCTCCGAGAATGATCGTTGTTATTCATCGTGGTAATGCTGAAAGCAGTGCCGGCCATGCCGACATGACACGGTCCCTATATGTACCACTGAAAAAATTAAAATAAAGCTTGACAATGTGTTAATGATCACAGAATATACAAGTAACGAAAATACAATCTAAAGAGCAAGGTTATTATTACATAACGGCGATGTTGGCAGAATATAACCCGTAGATAATCTAAGAGATCGTTTTAAACGAGTGTCTAAAGGTGACATTATTGACCTAACTACAATATCTTCCGATAATACGATTATAATGAATGGGAACAAAAACATTGCAATTAAATACTATCAGCAAATTGGAGTCAACAAAAAGTCGACCCTTAAGAGAGAGTTGATAAAGTTATTTTCCTTATCATAATTAAAATAAATACGTAAAGTTAAGGCAAAATGCATGTAAAGGATATAAAATAGCAGACTTCCGTGTGTTCATAAAACAACATAAAATAAGATAAATCTATGTAGATTATTATTAAAAAGTTATGCATGTATGGGTGTAATAACAATTAGTTTGATTGATGTCAGCCAATACATTATAAGAAGCATATTACTCTACATTATTATAAACAGTTGAACTTTTGAACTTGAAATATGAGCATTCATAAGTGATAAAAACCGGTGAAGATACAAAAAATTACATATTTAGATGATGTAACATTTCGCCAGTTGAAACGAGTGCCATCAAACGGCAATATCCGATGACGTTAACCGAGTCTCGTCCCACACTGCCCTTTGGGACTAGGGCTTATTACTGTCGACATCCTATGACCTGTAACACGATCAAATTGGACTAGACTTGTTGAAATTAAAGAGCGCCATTTGTCTAGAATGAAAATTTATAACCAATTTTAGCGTTTGTCTTCTCGTACAATACTTCTATGTGACTAGACTTACTAAAAGTGCTTTTAAATCATTAAAATTATATACGATGCGTAGAGGATTATAAATAATAGCTACCGCCCGCGACTTCGTCTGCGTATAATAGATACTTTGGGATATCGCTAGTCCTGGTCTTCGACAAATGGGCTATCTAACACTGAAATAATTTTTCAAATTGGACCAGTACTTCTTGAGATAAGCGTTGAAGCAAACAAACAAAAATTCTTCAGCTTTATACATAAGTAATAGAATACCCGCCAGCTTGGAAGGTTGCCTTTTACTAGGTTCCCGGCAAGTAACTAAACTCTTGCAGTTATGATTTTAAAACAGTACAGATTATACACGCCCAAACAGTTGAAATAATTAAATGTCAATGAAATATATAAGCCTAGAGAAGTCCAGCCCCTACTATTTGTTACCTGATCACAAGGATGATATGAATAGCATCCTTTGTTGTTTTTAGGGCTTTAGCTATCCTTCAGAGTAATTAAAATAATTGAAAACGGACGCACTTGTGCATAAGATTAGTAAATATATTTTTTGGTAAGTACGCTCACACTCTGCGCTACATACAGTGGATCATTACAAAAATAACTAATAGAGCCAGTAAATGACAGAGTCAATTATAAAGCATATTTGTTTACAAACATACCTACAGGTTAATATTGTTGTGACTGTAACCTCAAATACGTTTCTAGATCTTTCGATTCATTGAACTGCTAATAAAACGTTTCATTAGCAAACCACCTATTTGATTGTTATTAATGGAATATGATCTTGTGACGCATGTACATAATTTATTCACGGATATTGATGTATTTAAATATACTTTGATCTTTTTTTAAGCATAAATTACGTACTCAGGCATACCATACAAAAATATATCTTTACAATTTTATACTTTGCAAATGATAATGTCTATGTTAATTCGACATACAGTTATAGTGTTCTTCCTCGAGATTCGTCGAAACTTGAAACTTCTAGATTAGTGTTGTGTCAGAGTGAAATGAAGTGGAACAACCATAAAGTTCCTGCTAAACGTTAATATGGATAAAGCGCTTGCAATAATGACCGAATACTAATTACCAATTAATTTATAAGTTATAATTTTTAAATATATAAGAGTTAACATGCATGCTTATGCTCACGCCTGTATTCCCCAACTCGCCACACAGAGGACAATTGGCCAGTTATGTTTAAGTACCATTTAATTGGGAGCATATTGTCATTAATCCAGACTCCGAACTACTAATTACTAGGAAAATACAAATGAAAAACACTTTGAATCCAGGATCTCGTACTCAGCAGTACTTATCGTTTGCGACTACTAGACCAACGAGGCGGAGAAGTGACATTTTTTTATTACGAATATTAAACTCTTTTTCTACGGGCGCAATTAATAATTATAAAGTAACTAGCTGTGCCCTGTGGTTTCACCCGCGTAGATAGGTTATTGATTTTACACCTTGGGTTACAAAATTTCAATTTTGTTACGGATCCCTAATTCTTTTGAAAATAAAATATAGCCTATAACCTTCCTCGATAAATGGACTATCTAACACAGAAATATTTTTTTTAAATCGGACCAGTAGTTCCTGAGGTTAGCGCGTTCAAACAAACAAACTCTGCAGCTTTATAATATTAGTATAGATAATATGTTTTCTTCACGGATGAATTAACTCGCAGATATTCTGCCCTTCGACCTTGCATCGAGCCTCGATTTAAAGTTCAAGCGATGTTGAAACGGGGCCAAGTGGAGCGAAACATCTGTCCGTTGCAATTTTCACTTTATCATTTTATTGTTATGATTCCAAATGGATAATTTACAACAATCGTTGCTTTTAAATGATAATAAATTGTATTATTGATTTACGGTCCTTGTGCTGTTCTTGAGATGAAATAAGAACGAATTTTTATTTGTAGATTTGATCTCACTTGCCGACTTAGCCGACTTAAAAAAAATCGGTCATCAATTCGTCTGTATGTTTCTCTATGATTACGGTCTTCAAACTTTAAGAAATAATTCAAACGGTAAGTGAAGTGCCACGAGGTTTAATTAAATACTAGCTGTGCCCTGCGGTTTCACTCGCGTAGACTTAATTTTATGGGTGGCCCGCGGTACCCTAATATAGCCATAGTTATTCCTTGTAATATTAGCTGTCAACCAGTGAAAGTCCCGTTAAAATCGATCCAGCCTTTTTGGAGATTAGCCGGAACAAACAGACAGAGAGAGAAAAAAATTAAGAATTGGTTTTCCAACCGTGTAATTTTGGAATGAATAACAGACACTTCAATTTAATTTATCTGTATGTATAGATGTATAGATTGGACCTCTGTTTTTATTAACACTGTATGAAACTTCAGATGATTAATGGCGATATCTACGTTTCTGGTTATAAAAAAGAAATATCTTATTTTCATTTGCAAGGTTAAATTCTTATTGCAGGTGAGAGTAGCATTGTAGGAAGTGTTGAAGAGAGGCATGACCTCTTATGGGAATGTGAAGGCTGTTCTCTTCATACTAAATGTCATCTCACCGGCTTTCACGGTAAAATGCATCATATTATTATTGTAACATACTAGCGGTGCATCGCGGTGTCACTCGCATAGCTGCCAGACAACTTGTCATAGGTCACGAACACCATTTTTTTTTTACATACATACATACATATGATCACGCCTGTATCCCATAGGGGTAGGCAGAGACCACTCTTTGCCACATGCTACGATCCTTACATACTTCTTTCGCTTCATCCACATTCATGCATCTTTTCATACATTTTCTTCGGTTACGAGTGCTCCGAATTTGACCTTTCTGAAAAAAACTATTAATTTGGTCAGTACTTCTTCCTTGGACGCCGTCTACCGACACTTCCGGTCACATTCGCTGTATAAATTTCTTTCGTTAATCGCCTTTCACTCATCCTTTCGATATGTCCAAACCATCTCAACATACTTTTTTCAATTCTGGTCACCACATCATCTTCAACTTGCAACTGTCTCTTATCACACTATTTTTCATACGATCTACAATGGTGACCCCACACATACTTCGTAACGACCGCATTTCCACTGCATTCACTCTACTTTCATGTTTTTTAAATTAGACAATTTTTTTTCTTGTAACATCAGCTATCTGCCAGATCGATCCAGTGGTCAGAGAGTAGCTGGAACAAACAGCCAGACGACAGAAACATAGACAAAGCAAATTAATGTTTTTATTATTAAATACCGTAAATACTTTTGGTGAAATTATTAATTACAACACTGAACGCACAAATTATGATGTTTAACACAAAAAAATAATATACTCTGTAATCTGTTCTTTGTCACCAATATACGTTGTTTCATTGTTTTTGCTCAGTTCGTGTTTTTAATTTAATTACCTAGTTCAATCAGTTCGATACTAACATATAATATTAACTTTCATACACATTTATTAGACATTTCAATTTTATTTATTTGTAAAGAGTATAGATGTTGTGAAGAGCCGTGGTGGCCTCGGGGTTAGAGCAGTCGCCTGCTACGCAAGCGACGCACGTTCGAATCCCAGCGGGGCCTGTACCTATGAGTTTCTCTAAAAAACTTACGTACAGTGATTTCACACCACGTGCTTTACGGTGAAGGAAAACATCGTGAGGAAACCTGCATATGTCTGAGAAGTAATTCAAAAGACGTATGTATAGTGGCTGAGACGGCGATAGACTCACCATCTGTCACGTTGGCACTTAATCAAATTCGGTGAAAAGTGGGTGTTGTGATTACAACACCTCTGCCTACCCCTTCGGGGAATACAGGCGTGAGCATATGTATGTATGTAAAATTATTTTGTGTGTTTGAACGCATCGTTCTTCTAAACTTCTCGGATCTTGATAAGGTTTTTACTAACATGTAGGAATTAAACTCCCGAGGGCTTATACCTAAAATAATTCCGTATTGTATTCGTTAATAGTAGGGAAAAGTAACTGTTTTGTGTTATAAAAATCATTACCCGAAGTGAAGCGAGCGTGAGTTATCTAAAAATAACAATGTCACATTGCGAATGAATAAAGTAAAAATAAACGATTGTAAATCATGGTACTATTTACCAGTTCTATGAATCTCTGTAATTGGTGGGAAATGATACTGCGAAATGCCATAATGAGTTTTTTGACATTTTCATAGACATAAAAAGTTCAATGGTGGAATTTTTCCATAACTTTACAATTTAAAACTAACAACTGAGCAATCTTCATCGTCACGTAACATTTATAATGAGGATATTATATTATTGTCTCGTCAACTGGTTTTTGGTCTAAACATAATGAGGTAATTTATTTTAATGAGATTATGTACTTTGATACGACGTCATTTAAATAATGTCTCATTTTAATTTACTTAATGTCTTTTTTAATTTTTAGTTCCTTAGATTAAATCAAAAGTTACCGAAGAAATCAGTTTAAATATGAAAAGTTATTCTTATTTAGGGGAAATTATTCTTTACAATAAGCGTATAAATAAAAAGTACTTTGATAAAAGTCTAATAGAATAAAGATATTTTTTAGTTTGAGTTAATTAGTCTCGGAGATGGTTGAGATAGTTGAGTTGAAGCAATGTGTGAGTGCAAAATATTGCAAGCGTTTTCTGTAAAAAAAATTCTGATTTGTTTTTGAAGCAAAATACTGCTTTCGTAAAAGATGAAGGTAATCACGCAGGATTTCTTATTTAGATATAAGAATTGTATGTTAATTCTCCTTTGTGTTATATCAAAAAAATATTTGGTTAGAAACGAGACGTCAAGTATTTGGACCTCACTATACGCATAACTTGTTTCCTCAAATTCAGAGAATAAAATAATTAAGCCGCTTGTAATATACGTGTTAAAGCGTTTTTTGTGGGCTTCAAACAGGTCTCAACATAAGACATAAGGAATTCAACAGTTTAAAATGTTTGCTATTTGATAGAGTTCAATGTTTATGCTTTAGCAACTGCGAAGTAAAGATTACCTAATATTATACAGTTATTTTCTTTAGAGATTTAAATTAACATTAAAAGTACATACGAGTAAAAGTACAAGTACAAAAGTACAAAGAGCCGTGGTGGCCTTGAGGTTTGAGCAGTCGCCTGCTACGCAAGCGACGCTAATTTCGAATCCCAGCGGGGCCTGTACCAATGAGTTTTTCTAAAAAACTTATGTACAGTGATTTCACACCACGTGCTTTACGGTGAAGTAAAACAATGTGGGAAAACCTGCATATGTCTGTGAAGTAATTCAAGGACGTTTAATAATCTTCGGTGAAATTGGATATTATTATTACAAGACCTCTGGCTACCCCTTCTCCGTCATACAATTTAAATCAATCATACATTTTCAAGAACATACATAAGGCCCAACACAAATTGATTTTCACTATAAAATAATCTATACTAATATATAAAGTTAAAAAGTTTGTTTGAATGCGTTAATCTACATGTACTAATGGTCCGAAATGAAAAAATATTTCAGCGTTAGCAAATTTAGCTCATTTTAACACACTAAGACCAATCGCAGATTAACGTGATGACCCCCAAGATAACTATACCACGTCGAAATTTGAAAATTGGTTCATTAAAAAAAACCAAATGAGTTTTATATAAATCCCACATAATTTTAGTCAATCATAGATTTCAAGAACATAAGTAAGGCTACATCACAAATTTATTTCCATTAAAAGTTAATACAACCTCATAGGTAATGTATCATTAAATATGTATAAAACCTGCTCAAATCCCATCAAAGGTTGACATCATCGACCAACCATTAATAACATAAACACTAGTGTTAGTATGTATGTACACATACAAGATGAACATCACTAATGGTCAAGTAGCACTCGTCGTATTTCGTATGTGATTTCAATTCCATTACAAATAAGCTGATACATACTTACATATGCTCACGCCCGTATTCCCCGAAGGACAACACCCACTTTTCACCGAAGATTATTAAGTGCCAACGTGACAGATGGTGAGTCCATCGCCGTCTCAGACACTTTACATACGTCATTGAATTACTTCTCAGAAATATGCAGGTTTCCTCACGATGTTTTCCTTCACCGTAAAGCACGTGGTGTGAAATCACTGTACATAAGTTTTTAAGAAAAACTCATTGGTACAGGCCCCGCTGGGATTCGAACTTGCGTCGCTTGCGTAGCAGGCGACTGCTCAAGGCCACCACGGCTCTTATAAGCTAATGGAAATATATTAAGTTTGATATTAAGTAAGTGCTTGACTTGTTTTTGTACCCACTGTATATTTTTGTCTCGTATCTTTTCTGATTTCATCGATTACTTAGCGAATTGTAGATCTTTGATCTCTTTACAAAAAATATGTTTATATACGCATGCTGGTACTACACTTTAGTTATATCATTGGTGCTGGCCCTCGAAACGGGATTCGAACTTGCGTCGTTTGCGTAGCAGGCGACTGCTTAAGCCTCGAGGCCATCACGTCTTTCAAATTTTGTGACATTTATTAAAAAGTCTAGATTGTTATTTTCTTTAAATTAATTGAGACTCTTACAAGTTTGATCTTAAGATAAATGTATGTAAAACAAATAGTTGTTCGTTCAACAAAAACAACAATAGTGCGACACCCACTCACAAGGCCGGAAGCGGTGGCGTCATCATGTCCCCACGTGACTTCCGTTGCCTTTCCACCGTTCACTGCTCAATTGATACTTGACGATAAGTCAAATGTTACGTTTCATCTCAACTTATTGAAGGCGAGCAGGAAATGCCATGTTAATATCTGATCAGTTAAATTTAACTCTGCTTCAGTTATGATAGAGTACACAATGCAATGAACTGGACTTTTGAATATAACTGTTGCACCGGAATTCCGGAAAGCTGAAAATGTATTTTTAATTTGGAGATTGTAAGGTTCGAAACATCTTTACAAATCTGAATATGGAAGAAAACACAGATATTGATTTTGTCATTGTATAGTCCTACTATCAAAGAGGAGCTCGTGGCACAGTTAAGCAACCCTAGCCTTAGCCAGTAATTGGATGGGTGACCGCCCGAGTTCCCTCCGTGCCTCGGAGAGCACGTTAAGCCGTCGGTCCCGGTTGCCAATTTATCATCTTTGGCAATCGTTACAGGTCAGTCGGAGGCCTAAAGTAGTCCTACAACTGGTTTAACCCAGATCACAGATTTTCCTTGTAAAAGGGGTTGCGAAGGTCATCTGACCTGCGAAGCGACTGCCATCTGGCATTCGCTTCGTATAAAAATCAGGTGATCAGCCGCATCGGGTTGAATCAAGTGCCGACCCCAACAATGTATGGGATAAGGCTAGGGAGATGATGCTGAGTCCTACTAACATTATATCCATCCTACTAACTAATAAATATAATAAATGCGAAAGTTAGTAAGAATGTATGTTTGTTGCTTTTTCACGCAAAAATACTGAATTGATTTTGAACTTTCAATAATATAACATACACATCAAAATAACAAAAACTCTTAAAAAGATGTTGTGTGAATTGTCAAAAATATAAAGATAAGCCAAACCCTGCGCAGACGGAGTCGCGGGCACCGGCTAGTAGCATATTATAAACATACCAATTAAAATAACGTAGAGTTCGATCACATAACTTTTGAGAATCGTTAAATGTTCCAGAACTGTTTTCCAGCTCTTTATGTACAAACTAAGCTAATTCTCATGCATTTTTTTTGTAGATATATTTAGTATGTACATAACATATACTAGCTGTGGTTTCACCCGTGTAGACTTAATTTCATAGGTATCCAGCAGAATTCGAACGCCTTTTAAAAAAATTAAAGTAGCCTTATTTATTCCTTATAACATTAGCTATTTGCCAAGGAATGTCCCATTAAAATAGGTCTACTGTTTCGGAGATTAGCGGGAACACACAGACAGATAGAGAAAAAGTATTTAACCTGTTTTTTTATGTGAGTACTTACCGTATATACTTTCATATGCATTCAGTGAAAAGCTTTGGAATTACAAACAGACTTGAACATTATTAATATATATAGATTTGCATATTTTGCATTACACGTTGCCTTGATTGATCGCTCATAGCTAACTACCTGCTCAAAATTACTCAACATACCAGGTTATTGACCCAACCGTAACATAACATTACATCTAATATATTCGTTAGCAAATTAAACTCCCGTTATTATCTCAAAAACTACGCAATCTGACCAAATACGCTATCATTTTTAATCATATCGACATTAAATCGTATTAAATAGTATTTCCTTGTAATAAAACCATCGAATTATAGGCAGTAATATTACTTAGATAACATCCCCGGCTGCTATTTTGCTATTACATAAAAATATTATTACACAAATTATAATTACATAAAACTATGATTATATGAAACTATGTGAACTTCATTTACCTAGTTTTAAGGCTATCTTCAAACAAAAACTTTGCATTAAAGTCTATCATATTGTAGCCTAGTTTGGCTATCATCTATGTATGTACTGATGATAGCCAAACTAAGCATAGCAATGAGCTGCTCATTCTAAAATGCAATTATTGTTTTAACCCAAGCCTTCGTCAATAAATGAGTTATCTAACACTGAAAGCATGTTTGAAATCGTACCAGTAGTTCCTAAGATTGGCGCGTTCTTGCAAACAAACTTTTCAGCTGTATATCTAATATATAAAATTTCGTTATTGTTAGTTACCGTACTCCTCCGAAACGGCTGGACCGATTTGTATGAAATTTTGTGTGCAGATTGCGTAGGTCTGAGAATCAGCCAACATCTATTTTTCATACCCCTAAATGATAAGGGTGACCACCCTAAAAAAATATATGGCAATACGTTTGCCGGGCACAGCTAGTGTTAGTATAGATACAATAATTATTTGAATTGAATTGAGTTATCTAATCTTGAAGTTGATGTAACACTTGCATAAGTATTGACTGACCGTTAAGTATCGTCTTAATGTAGGTCACTTGCGGTCTGTAGTGCATACAATTTGTCATCGATTTTCACACAAACATTAATTTTACACAACTCTTTTCACAATTGCGGATTTGGTCAACCATGTGTTCATAACACGCGTATATTATGTTATATGACCAAGTTTGGTTTGAGGGAAATGCCGGTTCCGACATTGACTCAAGACTATTAAAGCATTTTGCATAATATATCTCAATGATCGCTTCATTACACTGATGTTTTGCGGTTTTGGTAAATCACATATTTAGCACAAAAGCAGAATTGTCATATAACACTTTTCACACAAGATAATTATTTCACATAAGTGGCAGATTTGTACTATTTTCCATATTTATTTGAGTTTTTCTTGCATATACTGGAAAAGTTATCCATACGCTCCGCAGGGCTAGACAAAGAATAGCTAATAGAAGAACTAGTAGAAAATACAAAATATGTGGAAATTATAAACCAGGCACGCGACATATGTCATTACCATAAATTTTGTATCGCGAGGAGAATGTAATTTTGTATACAAGCCCTGTTTTCCCTCACAATAACGAATGGAGTATCACTAACAACTTACTTAAAGTCTGTTCGTTCTAGCTAGTATACGCAATAGCTAGACCGGTGTTAATTAGACTTTCATTGGCAGAGAGACGGTGGCTATTTGTTTCAAGCTAATTAATTGAAATGCACGAACTATCTAGAGTATACTAGAGGGACGCTTGAACTTAAGAAAAACTTTCATATCTCTATAGAAACTAAGCTTGTCGATGTATTGTACTCTTTACCGTAAACCATAGTTATCTAAGTGACTGAGAGGAGGTCACGTGGTATCTACTCACTTTCTACTATCGACTCGAAGCAAATCGATTGCTCGTTGCGAAATCACGATTGTTTTAACCTTTTTTTCAGTTATAATATCGGAACAAGGAAATTGCAAATACTTTATTTTAATTTAACGAATCAGTTAATTTTTGTGATTTATTGTTAAATTGTGTTCCATTATTATAATGTGTAATAACAATAACAATAACCAGTGAGTAAATGACGTACAAAATATACTAACTTGACCAAATTTGATTTAAAAAACTGCTATGTTATAATAACATTTAAGCTTTCTGTGAGTCAGTTCTGATTAAGTTACTAAACTTATTCTTATCCTCAAGTAATCAGGCGAACACTGATGATTAAACATTGTTCTCGAAGGTAATTAAGTCCAATCGAAGATTATGAATTACGTAGAGACTATAGTCATTATACCATTGGAAAGTAAGCTGTATTTATACTTGCTAATTTGAGAACACATCTTGTTAGGATCAAAAGATTTTAATTCTGATAAAAATAATTTATGCTCGTTGTTAAGTTTTAGATTCGGTATTAGTCTACCACTAAGTTAGCCACAAAGTATACGGCCAGCCCAACAGTTTAAAATATAATCCTAATACTACTTTTCAATCATATATGTTAACTAGCTGTGTCCCGCGGTTTCACCCGCGTAGAATTCTCTCAGCCCGATTGGTTTAAAATTTACAAAGTTTCATACAAATTTTCATCCCCTATTTTATACCCTTGGGGGTAGAATTAATCAAAATCCTTTCTTAGCGGATGCCTACGTCATAACATCTACCTGCATGCTAAATTTCAGCCCGATCCGTCCAGTGGTTTGGGCTGTGCGTTGATAGATCACTATGTCAGTCAGTCACCTTTGAGTTACATATTTAGATTTTTTTTCAAATGTTAATGCATAATACTTGCGCAACTGTCTATGCTCAAATTACACCGAAATGAATGGAGGACCTGCTCCGGTATGTGTGGGCGCATTGTACGAACACGGATATGTTGGCGAGTATGCTAATAAGATTATCAACTCCTGCGCATATTCCTGGCTATGAAAATACTCGTACCTTATTTTGTGTCCTTTAGCTCCACATGGGTTTGGATGTTGCAAGCAGTTAATATTTTTATATAATTATACTATATTCTATGAAAATGTATCCCCACAAAATTATTATCAGTTTTGTCCTATATGATGGTTTGAACATATCGAAAGGATGAGTGAAAGGCGATTAAAGAAACAAATTTGTTGAATTGAGAAGTGTCGGTAGAGGGCGTCTAATGAAGAACTACTATGACCAAATTAATAATATTTTTCAGATAGGTTAAATTCGAGGCACTCGTAAACGCAGGAAGTGTATGAAGAGATACATGAATGTGGATGAAAACGCGAGCATGTCTTATAACATTTGCAAACAATACTTTCACGTTTTTAATTACAGTTGAGTCTATATGTCTTAAACAATTGCATAACGATTGCACAGCTATAATTGCCCGGGTGTGTTAATTATTCTCGGAAAGCCAACAGTAAGATCATATTCAATTACACTAAGATAACAATGTGTTGCTTACACATTAGCAATGATTATGTTTACACTCGCCCACCCCTCGCACGCTGCTTTCCTAAGCAATTGTTTAGCTTCAGTGGCTACAGTCACGATCACTTGTTAATGAATGGAAATGAAATCCGATCGTGGAATCTTCATTAGACTTCGACACGATCAAAGGTACTAATGTTATGTAGGTTGGTGGGACGGCGCTTTGAAACAAGCAGTTTTTGCACGCTATTGTTATGATTATAACTTTATTGTTATGAATAATAGTATTATAGACATATGATTTTCTATTTATATCCGCATGCTCACTACACTATTTTCCCATTCCTTAAAGCGTTTATTGTTTTATAGTATTGTTTAGATATGGATTTCCAATAAATGTTTTTGTACGCATATAGAAAGAAAATAAAGATCTTTCTTTGAGTCGCATCTCACATATTTATCTAATTCTTCTAAGCCTCTCGGGGTTTCTCCCGCGTAGACTTAATGTCATGTGTGGTCGGAAGAATCACAACGTTTTTTTTTTATAAACAGTTTTCTCAGGCTAATTTTACTCCTAGTAAAATTAGTTATCTGCCAGTCCGTAACAAACAGATGGAGCAGTCATACAGATAAAAAAAATTTTGTTTTTTATACTCGCACCGTGTATACTTTCATGTGCATAAACCGAAAAGCTGTTAATTTGGAATTACAAACAGACACTTCAATTTCATTTATCTGGAATAGATATATACATAAAACATCGGATTAGTTTGATATAAGTCAATAACCATTGGATGTGGATACCTATAGCATATAAATAACTATCCATACAACAGCAGACTATTTACAGAACAATACAAAAGATAATCTTCGAATGGCGTGATCCTTAATAGTATACCTACCGACGAAGGGATACGCCGTGCTTAACACGGGTCAGATTTATCTCATTGACCTTTTAATTCAGCTTAACCTCGCTTAGAGTAATTACTTCATGAATCATCATGGCGACTAAGAGTCCATCCGCTCCAGTGTTTTATATTAGGATGACCATGTGTCATGGCTCAAGATGTAGGATGAGAAAATGAAGTAACAATTTATGTTACTTTGTTACTGTAAATAGTTTAGTTAATTATATAGTTAATAATTTTACTTATAATTGAAAATGAACCTGATAATAATTATAATTTTGCTATCACTAGCAAATATTCTTTAAATCTCGTAGATGCAAAGTATAGTTAAAACGATTAGCATAATTGCAAAATGGTTCCGACCTAAAAATGCGATATCCTTTTACAAAACTCATATCCTAATGCGCAATTGCAATCGTTTGCCAATCAACATAGCGCGCGCGCAATCTAGCGTGTTATATGCATTTACATCGATATGCAGCATTCATTCATTACTAAGATTATCAACCACGAAATTGGTGATTTTAAATTGTGGGGTTGATTTCTTTCTTATACAGTCCATCAAGTTTACAATTGTATGTTATAACATGAATAGATAGGTAACTACATTGTAGGCTAGAGATTCATAGAGTGTACATTTTAAAATACTAGTACCTATTGACAAAAGAAAAATCTAGCTTTGTAAATAGAACATAAGATAGACCTTCTCGGAGACAGGTCTTAATTTCACGTGGAAACGGGGTGACGAAAATCATTACTTTGTTTTTAATAAGCAATAAGGTACCGAGAGTGGGCCCTTTAAGTATTTCATTAAATTGACATAACAAATAGCAGGTAGCACGTGACACCTTCGGTGTGGCAAGAATTGATCAAGAATCAATCAAGACTGCACTGGTTACTATCAGGCATACTTTCGCCTTTTTTATAGTATAAATAAAAATCACAAGAAACAGACTAGTGCCGACGGAGTAGCAATAACATAACGACATGTTATTGTCTCGTTGTATGCAGCGGGGTCAATGTCAGAGTGCTGTCATGATTGAACCTATGAATAGATTTTCCCTCTGTTCGCGCAATGCCAAGAACGTTGCCTAACATATTTCGCATTAAATGTTGAACTTTTACAGCTAACCAAGTGTCACTGTGGCAAAGAATTTTAAAGAAAGGTGATGTTTTATGAATTTGTTTTTGTTAAATTAAATAAAAAATAATGGTGCCTATTACTGATACACACACTGGAAGCTGTATATTCTTCACGACTTTGCAACGCATGGGGTGTAATTTAGAAGGGTTCATATCTGCCCAAAATGGATCCCGATTGTGAACTAACTTCAGATGAGTTCATTTATAGGCAGCTGGTTTTATTATGAATTACTTCTAAGAACCTAATTCTGTCTTAAATAAGTTAAATGATCATGACTTACAAAATTAAGAAATGATAAATTATACTCTCACACGTTATGCTTTAAGAAATATGTATCTGTATTAAAATTCAAATTGATAAACCATAAGATTAGTTTTATATTAATTGACATCTTAATAACCCTATGTGACATCATGTAAGAAGGAATGTTCGGTGCAGTACGAATATGTAGCAAATATTACTCACTCTACGCTCTGAGTCAGCGAGCTACGGCAGCGCTAATTATGATAACTAACTATATTTGTACGAGGAAATGCAACATAATTATGTACCATAAGCGAAGCTCTAATATACATGTGTGTTCATCACGCTATCAAAATCAAAATCAAAAATATCTTTATTTGATTAGACTTCTTACAAAGTACTTTCAAATCGTCAGAAGGACACAAAATACATTATACATGATTATAAATGTTACCACCGGGTTCGGAAGGTAGCTTTTGTTGAGAAGAACCCGGCAAGAAACTCAACAATTACTCTTTTAAAAAAATATATATTAACAATGTTTTTGGTTACAGTATTTATATCTCATGAATATAAGCCCATGGACACAGCACAAATGCTCAATTGTCAAATATAATAACTAAAATATTACAAATATTTGTGAGCATGGCAAATTCCAGCCAGTCAAAGCAAAGATCAAACTAAGATTAATTAATTGTAGCAAAAGTACAGTGCCAATGGGATTATTTACAATAATTTTTCGACAATGATACATCCCAGGGTTCCTTATCACAAATATAATCACTTACAGTATAATATCCTTTTTTGAGCAAAACTGCTTTGATGGTCTCTTTAAATTTATTGAAGGGCAAGTTTACAATTTCTGTTGGTAATTTATTATAGAAGCGTGTGCACTGTCCTAAAAATGAGCCATGTACTTTCTGTAAGCGATGCGCAGGCACTACAATTTTGTTTTTGTGCCTTGTGTTTATGTTATGCACATCACATTTCTTTTGAAACGATCCAATGTTTTGATGCACAAATAATAAGTTAGCTAAAATATACTGTGAGGCCACTGTCAAAATTCCAATTGATACATCACGCTATCAAAACCATATTTACTACAGTAATGTAGAAAGACACGCGCATAGAAGGCAGAGCGTGAGTACAAAATAGTATTTGTTTACGCGCATAAATATATTATGTAGGTTGACTATTAATTTAATATTCAAGGTATCATAATTCGATTAGAATTTAAAAAAGTATTTTCTCAACTAGATCATGCAGGATTGTAATAAATTTATATAATTACTGGGATGAATCTGGCAAGAAACTCACAAATAAATCTCACAGTTCCAATGCTCAAAAGCCGATGAAAATATATAATATACAGCTACAAATAACTATGAATAGTCAAATATTGAGATGACCAGCCCCCACAAGCAGTACCTGTTCACAAATTTGAATTGTTTAATTTGTTTTCCATGTTCTCTTATAATGACAGTTAGTGTCTGTAGCCCGATAACCCGCGTCCAAACTTATACCTCTAGTTCACTGACTTGTTACCGAACAGATAAGGAAATATCACTCGTCGTTAAAAGTACATTTACCTATATTTAAATATTATGTGTTATGTCTATGATATGAGGTTTTATCAGTATTACTTTGTTGTCATGCGCCGAAATTATGCAAACTAAATATAAAATGCAGTGTGATTCATCTTCTTCCTGGCATTATCCCGTGTATTGTTGAAGGCTCCGACAAACCTATAAAGATTGCCAAAGATCTTAAATTGGCAACCGGGACCAACTGCTTAACGTGCTCGCCGAGGCACGGATGGCACTCTGTTGGTCACCCATCCAACTACTGGCAAAATGCACTGTCACTATTATTTTGAATAACTAGCAATCACGCACTCACCTATTTTATGTTTCTACCAACACCACTCGTCTGTACTAATATTATAAAGAGGAAAGGTTGTAAGGAATTGGCTCTAAAATTACTGGACCGATTTAAAAAATTCTTTCACCATTTGAATGCAACATTATCACTGATTAATATAGGCTATATATTATCCCCGCACTCCCACGGGAACGGGAACTAAGCGAAAAAGCAAAAGCGAAGAAAACAAATAGAAGAAGCTTTTGATTGCCACGCGTATGGTTTTTGAGAAAAGCCCCAGTCCGTTTATGACGATTTTCACCTCTACCATACAAAATGTAACAGAACATAGAAAGATATTTTGGTTTATATTTAGCCTAGAATTCAGAGTGAACACCTCTCTTGAGAGCAGGTTTACTCGCACTCTCCTACGCAGTAACAGTAGCGAAGTAATTTGCGTGTGACAAAATATTTCTTCGCATAGACTTAACACACGGTAACATTTAGCTTTTTATGTTGAGAATTTTATCAGAAAATTTTCCATGATCATGATTTACGTATGATTGTTGTATAATATGTTTGAACTTTGACACTTAATTAACATAACAAGGAAAATAAACCATATTTAGAAATAATTGACTTCAAATCGAATTAAAACTTAAGAAGTAAGATTGTTGTTACATACTTGGTGTTGTAACCCTAGTTGTATATATTTTTTTAAATATATTATGTCAAGTATTAGAAAACTGACCTTCTTTTCATACATATTTATGAGAGATAAGTGACTTTTCTAAAATTTTAATTCAGTTTCTCTTGTACCCTCCAAATTCAAATTAAATGGAACTCATTATCTGAGGGCCTGCCATCATCGGTTTAAGCAGAGCGTATTAAGAACTTCTGAGTTTTAATTTTACGTTTTAATGAAATGTCAAAGCTAAGAAGTTCTGAACACGCGCAGCTTAAACGATCATAGTTGACACTCAGGTCTGAATTCCTAATGCAAACAGTAATATATATTAAAATGTTTTCCTCAACGCTATTGAAACAAGTTTTTGATGAGGCTCTTATTGTACAACTGTTGTCTATAAACGAATATTATGTAAAATTGTGTACTGATATAAAAAGGTTTTATACCATATCTGGAATTCATCGTTAAGGTCAACTTTGTTGTTACAAAAGGTGAGATCTAAGAAAGTCAAAATATAAAATCGACAAGTGTCTCATCAAAGGGATATCAGTGCGAGATAATGGACAGGAAATTTATTTTTATTCGAGGACGAGCTTATTATGGATCAAAGTGCTAAAGTCATTTAAAGCCGTGGTAGCCTTGTGGCTTATAGCCGTCATCTGCTACGCAAGCGGCGCGAGTTCGAGTCCCTGCGGGGCCTGTACCAATGAGTTAAACTTATGAACACTGATTTCACAGCACGTACTTTACGGTGAAGGTAAACATCGTGAGGAAACCTGCATACATCTGAGAAGTACTTTGAATACGTTGGTATAGTGCCTGAGACGGTGATAGTCTCACCATCACATTGGTATTTAATAAACTTCGGTGAAAAGTGGGTGCTGTACCCTTCGGGAAATACAGGCGTGAGCATATTTATGTAAGTGCTCAAGTTATAGGAATCACTTTGTAATCATTCCTATAAAGGTGCTACAAAAGGCGATAGCCTAGACTATTATGGATATCCTTGTAAAAAATGCATTTTTTGCATTTTTCTTAAATAAGAATATGTCGGAAACATCACAAGTGGAAACCTCCATAAATCAATGAATAATTAAAAAACGCCTTAACGGGCGTAAAGTTTTTAGCGTGAACATTTGCAATTTGTCATGGCATTGCATAATATGGGTCAATGTTGAATTTGAATAAGAACTGGCTTCATTAACTTTCAAAATTAGTTAAAAACTATGTAAGCAAGTGAAACGATAGGAATACATTAGGATGCCAAATGTCAATGACTCCTTATGAGGTGTTAGTGTGTGAGTGGACCTCGGCCTTCTGTATTCAAATTATCACGGCTTCGTGCGGGTATTTGACAATAATATATACGAACCTTCCTCTAAATTTGTATTCGTGAAAACCAGAATAAGTTCCGCTCAATTGTTTGAGAGGCAAGTTATTTGAAAAAAAAAACAAATTGACATATCGATCACGGTGCGGAGAATTTCCTTGGAAATATCATAAGTTACAACTGAGTTTCATGCCGGTTCGCTGAAGGCTAATTTTCGAAAAATGGTAATTAATAAGTAAACCGAGGCCAGAATTATACAGATTCCTAATTTATTTGCTTATCTGCGGCGTTATTCTGTAGGGTTTCCCAGCGTCACATTCGACGTCGGATCGGTTTTTCGATGCGAAAATCTTTATTATGTTTGCATTATGTATCAATATCGTATGGCTGAAACCGTCGCTTGACTTCGTAAGTATAATGCGGCTGAAAATGCGACGTATTGTCAAAGTAAAAAATAACTTTATTCAATCAGACTTTTTACAAAGTACTTTCAAATCGTCAGAATGACATAATTATACAGGATTATACATGCTACCGCCAGGTTCGGAAGGTTTTTTTTTTACTGAGAAGAACCTGACAAGAAACTCAGTAATTACTCTTTTTAAAAATATTATACACTTTTAAGAATACAAAATTTAATCCCTTAAGAAACTTAAGCTCATGGACACAGTTCCAATGCACAAAGGTCGATAAAAAAATACATAAATAAAAATCTATTACATCTACTTATAACTAAATGCGTAGTTTGAGATGACCAGCCCCCACAAGCACCAGTTCACAAATATAACGTGAATGGACATACAAGTAAAATTAGAAAAGTTTATAAGAATTATATTCATCTGCAAATACATTTTGCATATATTTCTCAAGCTTCACGCCAATGACGACGGAGAATTTGTCATTTTGTTTGCTTGCTAATATCGAGCGCAATAATTATGTAACGAATTCAAGACTCTAATACTCTTCTAACACGTTGTATAACATTTAGATGATAAATAGGAAGTTTCGCGTATTTATCGCTTGTTAGTGTGTTTACTTAGTGTATTGTTGTTGTGTTTCACTGTTTAGAACACCAATCTTTTCCATTTCCTGAGAACCAACTGTGATCGTTGAACCAGCGCGTATTAAGAACTTCTTAGCTTTGACGTCAATGATGGGTGGCCTTTTATTCAGACTACGGAATAAAATACTACTGATATTATACACAAAATAATTAAGAATAAATCCAAAAGGCATCAATAGTGTGTCTTTAATGTAATATTTTATATTGTCGACAGGGTACCATCTATTCGATGAGACTGACTCTTTATTGCACATATATGAGTTGTTTGAAAACTTGAAATATTTTTTGTGACTTCGTAAAGTAACGGTTTCGTAGTACCAAGCTTTATATACACACTGTGTATAAAATCATAGATTGTCAATTGTTCTTTCCGTTGTCGAACAGTGTAATATTCTAACTGCCTACCTGGTGAAGGTCTCAGCGTGACGATATGCTTGTATACGTGAACAATACCTATTCATTCCATGACATAATTCATATCTAGGTCACACGTTATCTTATAATCAAAAATACTAAATAATACGCAGCTATGCAATAAAACAAGTCAAACAATGATTAGTCACAGTTCAGATTCTAATCAAATTATCTACGCTGATTATTGATAACAATAAAAACGACATTTTGTATAATTATTTATCGCATTTAATTGTTATTTCCATTTGTTTCAGGTAAGATTGTTTGTCGAATACCAACCGAGTCACAACACATCCCATTCATTACTTACAAGAAATTTTCCAACGGTAAGTTTTGCGTGGAGAGAGTAGTCTGTTTTCATTTGACATTTGTGTTATATTTCATTGCCACTGCAAAGTCGATGAACACACAGGGAAAATAAATGTAATATAAGTTAATAGAAGAATAACGCTCAATTTATGCCAACAAAGGGTCTACTATCATCGTGATAGCAGTGACGTCCTACTAACTTCTTAGCTTTGACATAATTTTTTTGTATCACAAAATGCATACGCTCTGACTAACTGTTGATGGTAGGCCCCCAGCACAAATTATAATTAACTTGCAGACGTCATGCGGTATCACCCGCGTAGTTCTCGTTACCGTGGGAATACGGGGATAAAATATAGCCTTTGTTATTCGCTGATAATGTAGCTACCTATGGCTGAAAGAATTTTTCTAATCGGTCTAGTAGTTTCGGAGCCTATTCAATACAAACATAGGTACATACAAATCTTTCCTCTTTATAATATACATACATACATATGCTCACGCCTGTATTCCCCGAAGGGGTAGGCAGAGGTGTTGTTATCACAACACCCACTTTTCACCGAATTTGATTAACAGCCAACGTGACAGATGGTGAGTCCATCGCCGTCTCAGACACTATACATACGTCTTTGAATTACTTCTCAGAAATATGCAGGTTTCCTCACGATGTTTTCCTTCACCGTAAAGCACGTGATGTGAAATCACTGTACATAAGTTTTTTTAGAAAAAGTCATTGGTACAGGCCCCGCTGGGATTCGAACTTGCGTCGCTTGCGTAGCAGGCGACTTTATAATATTAGTAAAGATTTAAACTTTATATTTAGATTCAGTAGTTTTTGTGAAAAGAGGTCACGAAAATGTGTTGTTTTAGTCCGCCCTTGCTGAGCTATAGACTTGTGTAAAGTTTTTATTAATATTGTCCCTCAAACAAAAACAACTAAAAACTTCCAAATATTATATTGTTTTGGCCTTCTTTTGTTTAAGTTTGAAGAAAAACTTTTTTTTTAGTAAATATACGAATAAAATTAAAATCTTCTTAAAGTCATTGTATTCAAAACTTGTTCCTTGAAAGTCATAAAATATATAAGTTTTTGCCAGTAAGTTGAATATAATTATACATTATATTGCCGAACAAAATATATAACATAAATGTTAGTCTTATGCCGTGTTCAAACTCTAAAATAGATGTGTTATTTTATCATTGTCTCATTGACAAATGTAATTTTTTCCACCAGTCACTATTGAGTAGGAGAAAATTAAAATTGTAATATCATGATGACAGCGCAATCAATTTTCTTCAGTTTGTCTCGTATAAGAAAAATATATGTTTGAATAAAATATGTTTTATCATTTAAAAACCATATAAATAACAAAACTATATAAAAGCAGTAGTGGCCTCGAGGTTTGAGCAGTCGCCTGCTACGCAAGCGACGCAAATTCGAAACCCAACAGGGCCAGTACCAATGAGCATGCTTTACGGTAAAGGAAAAGATCGTGAGGAAACCTGCATATGTCTGAGAAGTAATTCAAGGACGTATGTATAGTGCCTGAGACGGCGATGGACTCACCCTCTGTCACGTTGGCACTTGATCATATTCGGTGAAATGTAGGTGTTGTTGTTACAGCACCTCTGCTTACCCCTTTGGGACCCTTCTGGGATGGCGTTAGCATATTTAAAAAATATGTATAAAGTATATTTAATAGGTATACTTTTTTATAATATACTGTCGTTTAATAGGTATTCAATGGTCTTCGAATACTATAATAGGCATAGAAGAAACAATACTTACAATAATTGCCTACTAATTATTCAGTTTTTGGCTAATGAATCTGAGTGAATACACGTGCTTGACTTAACCTTACGTAACTCAGTTATGCACGAAATAAACACTTAAGTATTTATTTACGAGTAATTAGGCGTCTAAATCCATGTCAAGTACACCCATGGTCCTTCGATCCAAGTTACGATTAACAAAAAATCCACCAAAAAGTTTTCATTGAATATTTCGTCAAGATCATTTTGATTTTAATATCAAGGCCATCGTGGTAACTAACCCAATTGCTATGCGTGAATGGATTGTAAACCTCCCATTCGACATCCAACTTTATATCACGGGTTTACAGTTTAATATAGGTTGTATAGTCCGCACCTACATGCTACAGGTCTTTATCACTAGCCGTACAGAAGGATGGCTCCTTACATTGGCAGAGAATGGTATCACCCGTTCGATATTCAAAGCTTCCCTTCTAGGGTCTGTAATTCTTACTTATAGAAGATTGCAGCCAAATAATTCTACCTTGCAACTTTCGAGTGACACTTGGTATTACATGCAGTCTCCGAAGGTTTCGGCATAGCTGCCGCAGGGAAATGGTTATGGTGGAAACAAAAAAAAGAAAAAAAAATTGGTTTTAGCCTACAATTTGCGTTCCTCAATAAATAGCCCATCTAACATTGAAATATTTTTTCGAAATGGATCAGTAGTTAATGATATTAGCGCGTTCAATCAAACAAACGAACAAAATTTTCAGCTTTAATATTATATTTTCTGTAATCCTATATGTCGAGATAATACCAGTTGTGGCTTTGGAGTGAAACGATCGTACGTATCGATGGATGTGTGTCTGTTACCGCCAATATATGGGAACAGGCTTTCTGTATGTATTTTGTATGTGCCTACGAGCTATAAAGTCTTTATTACGTAGCAAGAGCCATACTCGGCACGCGAATCGCCGCAGTCTCGTTACCTTATTAGGAACACATGTGCTCGATACATGTCCGAACAAATTAGGACTGTTATAGCATGCTTCACCGCCATTGCAGGTTAATAAATCATGTCATTGTTCCAATGATATATATTAGCGATGCGATGATTAATTGGCGATATGACGACACACTTCTTGAGCAGTAGAAAAAATATAATAAGTATTTTAACATTTTTAACCTTGCATTCAAGTTTACGAAATTATAAACGCATTATAGTTTTCACATTGGTGTGTTGTGTAGTGCAGTAATTGAATCGTTGGTCTAGTGGTAAGCAAGTTTGCCTGCCGAGGTGCCGGGTCGGGTCAAAAATAGATTTGCCCGGAGTTTGGAAGTTGGCGGTGTTTCCATCCCCGTGCCTCGGTTCGCACGTTGCACCGTTGGTCCTACGCCTGATCTCTCTCCGGTCGTGTCTGATTGCCTCCCATCGGACTATGAGAGTGAGGAGAATAAAGAGTGCACCTGTATTTGCACACACACTTGTGTAATATAATGTATCTCTTAAGCAGTTGGCTGGTCCTTGTTGCCGCTGTAACCGAAATAAGGTGGGAGACCATTATTATCAAGTTGTGAAGTGGCGTCTTATGTCGCGTTAACACATGGGAACGGTATGATTTTAACATTATTACGTGTATTCTCAAACATTTGCAACAATATCAACTTGAAGAGAGTACTTCACTATTATAAATAGGACCGTCACTCTACTCGATTACAATTGTTTTCAATTAAACCGAGCCCTTTTAATTAGTAAATTAAGTGGCACTTCAGCTTCTATAGGATTTAAAGTAAGCATCAAACAATTCAATGTTGTTTACATTACTCTGAAACTTGAAATAAACACGATATTCTCCGATAACATTGTTTATTTGAATAGATGGTCTGATTCATTATGAGCCTGTACAAAGTGGATTTGCTTTGTTTACGCCTCGGTATGTTATGTAGACCCGGATCCTCGGGCACTGTAAGCTAGTATCTTATAGGTGTACTCAGATATAAATAGCCTGCTATCTAATATACATATTATGGTAAATCTAATACATTACGTGGTACATGAAAGGAATATCTCGAATTATCATCAAATTAGAAATGTTTTGTGGTATCAACTTCGTATAGATATGCTCTATAATTGGACTGGTTCAATGTAAACCAAACACATCTGAAGTTACATATGAAGTAATGCGGAACAGTTTTACAACTCATATTTCTAATCATAGAAGGAGACTGGGACCGCGGTTCCAGGGGCCTTACCATAACCTCTTATTACCATGATAGTTTTACTCTTATTATGAGACAGATGTATATGACGTGTATAAATCTGTCACTGTCGCACAGCTGAACTCACATTGCAATAAGAGCTCATGGTTGGGCCCCTGTTGCCTGTATCCGCCGATTGTTCAGTGTAGACGTGACAGATGGTGAGTTTATCTTCACAGTCATATTTATTTTTTTCTGTCATATTATCACAGTATTAGCTTATTAATCAGTATGGAATCTAGAAAATTACTAAGAAATAAGAAAGTTTGCTCTATCGAGCGTGAGGGTTGCCACTGTTTTTAAATCTATACTGCTTAATTTACTGTCAAAATATTCTAAATGTAAGGTTTAGAAAAATTTAAAACTGAAAAACACGTAAATGATGGGCCGACATTACGCCGGTGTCGCTTATGATCTCGTAAATTTGCGCGTCTGTGTGAGTTGTCATTTCAAATGATTTATTCCTGGATTCCATGTCTACTCCTTGTAGAAAGCTCATATTATGTATACTATGATATTATACGTGTTTCTTTACAATGATTTCCATCACCATAAAACTCGTGGTATGATATAACTCTAAAGTTTTCTGATAACCTCATTGGTGTAACCGAGATTGGGAAATCATAGTTGATTTATGAAAACAACAATTCGACTGGTTTTGATACTTTTCGGTCTACTTTTAATGTCAGAATAGGTCTCTGTTAACTACCTATTTATGGGTTTGTGTTAACTAATAACAGAGTCACAATGTCATTGACATTTCACCAACGCACACACACGGCCGTGTGGGTGTGGGAACATTCGGTAGTTCCATTTCGTAACGTTATTGCATACTGATTATTCGCACAACTATGGATTACTTGATTAGGATTCCGTTTTGTAAGTAATTATGGCGCTTGTGTCGTCACCAAACCTGTTTGCTTCAAGGCTGGAGACATGTTGTTTTCTTATGTTTGTGCGTAAAAAGTATGGCACAGGAGGATACAGGCGACTGGAACCACTAAGAACTGAAACTGCGGTCCCAGTCGCCTGAAAGCATTTTTGAATGAATTGAAGGCCGACTGGGACCACATACCTAATTTGCATCAATGTATCACACTGGATTACACTGAGATTTGACGAGACGGTACAAAAATGAAACGTCAAAGCTCAGAAGTTCCTTAATCAATACGTTCTGCTTAAGCCGATGATGATAGGCCTTTAGCTTGTTTCGATTAATCTTTAGAGTAGGGACCCTATTAGAGTCATATGGTAGGCAAACGAAGAGAAAATAGAAGCCTTACACACCTCTCTCGTTGCATAAACCTAATAATGTTTTAATTTGCTAGACCGCAAAGGTCATTGCGCTAAACTGGATCGCAAAACATGTAAATTGTGTTTTAATGTATTTAAAATAAGACTCAATGTTCGTGAATTGAATTCAACGAATGTCGAGTTGAATCCTTGTTTACCCATTTTGTAGAATGTACTATCACTGAAAACATTAAAATATACAAATGTCTTGATGATAACACGCTACATTCGTTACCAATCACTCAGCGGTTCCCTCCCATAGATTTTTCGTAACAATCTCAGTCGATGAGTAATCTTCCCAATCTAGAAACAAGGAATTTAAGACATTCTTGTACTTTTCCAGAGTGATTCCATACGTTTGAAAATAAACTTTATTCTTGACCACATAAAACTTAATTTTCTATTTAAAACTTTATGAATTGTTTACGTATAAGTCATTGGCAGTCAATCAAGGGAAAA
The DNA here is from genome assembly GCA_929442735.1 of Watsonalla binaria. NCBI lineage: Eukaryota > Metazoa > Arthropoda > Insecta > Lepidoptera > Drepanidae > Watsonalla > Watsonalla binaria. Next base: position 12,829,511 of record OV838923.1, on the reverse strand, counting down.
ACAATATATATTGCGGTGTTTATTTTGAATCAGATGACATCCATTCATCATAAGATTATGTAGGAAGCGGTGTGGGTATCACGAATAGTTAGAACACCTAGCCATTGTTTCAAAGTATACAGTTAGATGTCAGTCTGTTTTGACTGAATATTTGTCCTGCTTTCACTAATTAGTTTTGACACGCAATAGAATACGACAGCAATAATATTATGAAGACAAGAATGCAGAATGTATTTCCAAACGTATTTATTATTTACGTATTTGAGTTCCGAATATAAATTATGTTAATAATATTATTAAAAAGAAATATATTTAAATTGCTAACAAATCCTGTGTTTGTTTACAATGGCTAGAAGGTTCAATTTAGCGTGGAAATTTACCTATGAAACCGTGCAAGGTCATTTGAATATAAAATATTAGTTTCAAAGCAAAAAGATCCGTATAGCCAATGTTTACACGTATGAAAACAAACAAGCCGTGTTTGAGAGTAAACACATTAGCGGGGATTGCTCGAAGCTCTATATCTCACTTGTTGGAGTGGTTTAGTGGCTGAACAGTGACTAATACATACATACATGTGCTCACGCCTGTATTCCCGAAGGGGTAGGCAGAGGTGATATAATCACAACACCCACTTTTCACCGAAGATGATTAAGTGCCAACCTGACAGATGGTGAGTTCATCGCCGTCTCAGACGTTTTACATACGTCATGGATTTACTTCTCCGACATATGCAGGTTTCCTCACGATGTTTTCCTTCACCGTAAAGCACGTGGTGTGAAATCACTGTACATAAGTTTTTTAGAAAAACTCATTGGTACAGGCCCCGCTGGGATTCGAACTTGCGTCGCTTGCGTAGCAGGCGACTGCTCAAAAATCAAGGCCACTACGGCTCTTAAAAAAAGATATTAGCAACGATTTTTAAATAAATGTAGCCTAAGTTACTTCTTGTAACATTAGCTATCTACCAGTGAAAGTCCGTTACTATTGGCCGAGCCGTTTCGGAGATTAGCCGGAACAAACAGATAGAGAACTTTCTTTTAAATTGTTTTTTCATTTCAGTACTTTATAATTATACTTTCAAATGCATTTGTGTGAAAAGTGAAGTGAAAAGTATTTTGGAATTACAAATATATATGTACCTACCACCTTCCGATGTCCTGTGCCGAATACGAAATCTTCTAATAAGACCACGCCCTCTGTATAGATTAACCCTTAACGCGTTCACTGCTAACGACGCGTATGTGCGTCTAACTGTTCGAGATTTTACGAAGAAGTTGAAATGTTAGCAGTGAATGTGTTAAAGCAATACACTACCTTTATGGTTAGTTGTGTAAACACACCTACAGATGCCAAGTTCAAATATAACTAAACCCTGACGTAAATGAAGACATTAATCATATTATTTATTTTCACGTCTAGAATGTATACTGTGGTTTTTTATAAGTTATAGAGATGGCAAACCGCAGAGTTAGATTAATATATTGTATTTACATAGTACAATGGACCGCAACCACCGCAGATATATTTGTATTGTGTCAATAACTTTCTTAAAAAAATCGTATCACATATTTTCTACTCCTGATTAAGTACCTAAACTCATTTTGCAAAAATTCATAAATTTACTTCTGTCTTGAGTAGGCAATGCAAAGTAAATTTTAAGAGATTCGTTGTTTATTCGTAATCTGGCAATCTATCTCATTACGACATTCCTATGAGATACCAAGTTAGTTATCTTGTGACAACACAATAATCATGATACTTGGCGCACGTGTGTATGTACTCCAATATTTATTGTATTTAAATATTTATCTAGTTGATTACAGGTTCTGTTACATTTTGATGTTGTTTTAATAGTTAAGGAGATCGTTAAAAGGCAAATGGTAGATCTAAGAATCGGTAGACGAATTGTGTGAAAGATGATACAAATAGAAGAGAGTGAACAGATAAGCAGAGAGAGAAATGGAAGAGAATGACTTGGGATAATGACAGGAGGATTATAAATTAAGTTCCCACTTCCCTCTATGATGGTTGAGGAGGTCAATGGCTGGCATTCACGTCATACTTGTGAACAGGTGCTGCTTGTGGGGGCTGGTCATCTCAAGCTACGCATTTAGTTATAAGTAGATGTGCTAGATTTTTAGTTATGTTAATTTTTATCGACATTTGTGCATTGGAACATTGTCCATGAGCTTACGTTTTTAAAATTATTTATTTTGTATTCTTAAAATTGTATAATATTTTTGTAAAGAGTAATTACTGAGTTTCTTGCCAGGTTCTTCTCAGTAAAAGCAACCTTCCGAACCTGGCGGTATCATGTATAATCCTGTATAATTATGTCATTCTGACGATTTGAAAGTACTTTGTAAAAAGTCTAATCAAATAAAGATACTTTTGACTTTTGAAAAAGTTCAATAGATCTCACAGTCATCTTTTAATTCTCAGCGTGATCTTCACTGGGGATACGTAGTCACGTGTACTTACACATGATACCAAGTTAGTAATTATGTTATTCATCATATTCGCTTCTATACAAACACGTGATTCTGTGGTCGTGTAGGTAATAAAATGCAAAAGTATTTGTGATTTAGCAAATAACCGCAACTTTAATCAAACAATATGATAGTAAAGTCTCTCTGATTGACGTCTGTGTCAATAATATTTGCTTCGTTTCTCGTCAGACGGGTAGACGTTTCATTTCGGTACTGTAAACGTCAAGACTAAGAAGTTCTTAATACGCACTGCTTAGACGATCATAGTTTGCCCTAGATTCTAGATTTATTATTGTACTAGCTGTGCCCCGCGGTTTCACCCGTACATTTAGTTTTATATAATACTTTTTTTCGCAATAAAAGATAGCCTTTGTCCTTTCTCAGGGTCTAAAGATTGTCGGAGCCAAATTTTATCAAAATCGGTTGAGAGGTTTAAGCGGGAAAGCGTAACAGACAGACAGAGTTACTTTCGCATTTATAATATTAGTAGAGATTCTTTGCTTGCAGTCACATTCCTCTTTCGAGTGTTTGTTTTCAATTTACATTGATTGATAAACATCTAGGCTATTCAAACGGGGCCTTCCTCGGATTAATAATTTCTAGAAACAAATCATATCATGTATTTATTAACATTATCATTGTATAATGAATGTAGTACATTATACTAAGCAGTGCTATCTTATCTGACAAGATTGAACGAATCAGATTAAAATTCGCAAATATTATAGAATGTTGTTCTTTAAATAAATATTTTCGATATAACTAATCATAAAGTGATTCATCGGGTTTTGTTGACGACATGCACGCTAAATTTAAAGAATGCTTTATACTTATGTGAGTCGACTATGATTAATATGCCTGCAATGGTTGATACCCGGCATTTACCCAGGTATCCATTGAACTTAACATTATTATTATCCAGAGTCTCTGATATAGGGAAGAAGGGAGAAGCGAACGCTATTCATTAGATTTTTTAGAGTTGACAAATGAACTCACCAACACTCTGCTTGAAAGCTTGAAAGCCTTAGCTTCGTAAGACTCAGAGTAGTGAGTAAAGTTACCAGTGAGCACGAGTCGGGACTACGCTGATATATCTCTTATTAGAGATTTTTTCCATCTCTTTTGTTCTTCCCATTTATCATTTCTTCAAACTTAGCCTTTGTTTTGAAAATGGTAATCTTCACGTTACTGTTTTGTAGTTTATTTAATCAACAAGTGGGGGCTCAACTCAAAAAATTGCGAAAAAATTATGTCACGATCATAAAACAGATATCAAAAACAATTATGACTCGTAGTTTAAAAAAAAATATATAAATGATTTCTTAGCACATATTGACAATGCACGCTTACGTATTTTTTTCCTATTTTATATATCCTCTACAAATATACAGATGGAGATCTCCATGTTTATGGAATTCAGTAAACAAATTAATAAATGACGAAAAACACAGAGCCTTAACGCTATCACAGAGTAAATAGGTATTTGGGTCGACCTTTGGGCAACCTTAACACAGAAACCAAGTTAACTTAGAATTCATACTACAATATACTGTTACAAATTGATTTCAATGTGGTGTGTGACTAATTTGTTTTAAATAAATACATATGATCACGCCTGTATTCCCCGAAGGGGTAGGCAGAGGTGCACACCCGCTTTTCACCGAAGTTGATTAAGTGCCAACGTGACAGATGGTGAGTCTTACGCCATCTAGTAATTATGTATATGTCTTTGAATTACTTCTCAGACATGTGTAAATTTCCTCATGAAGCACGTGTTGTGAAATCACTGCACACAAGTTTTTAGAAAAACTAATGGTACAGGCCCCGCTAGGATTTGAACTTGCGTCGCTGGCTTTAATCAATTTGTATTATATACATACATACGCCCTGCATTCCCCGAAAGGGTAGGTAGGGGTGTACTTTGAAACACGTATTGATGTATGAAAGATTATTGAGTAGGTCGGGCAGAAGCTAGCGTATTTTAATTCCGGTGTTATTATTAAAACGTTGTATAAAGCCATAAGTAGAGTCAAAGTGTCTCGTTACTTTACGTAACACAACCGGCGTGTTCACATTGCGTAAAAATATAACTTCCAATATCCGCCGGTAGGCTTCCTGTTATTGTATCCAGTTGCGTAACAAACGATTTGATAAAACTATTTGATAACATTTGGGGGATGATATTTTATTTATAGTTAAACTTTATCATAATTTTCCTTGTTAGTTTATTTAAGGAAATTCAATGTGGTCAATATCCCTATATATTTTTATTGTTATTTCTTTGCAGGTTACTATGTATTACTATTCAATGATCTGAATATACATTTATCTGTTTTGATAAATAAATAAACTTCAGCATATAACAAAATACTTTGGGGAATTATGAGTACCGTACCAAGGTAATGCGTATAACAAAAAATGCATCAGATACACTCATACAAATGAACTGTTAAAATATATAAGGTTGACAATAATTAGCACCAATATTATCAAGCACTAACCCATAAAAGTATATTTTCGTTGATTCCTGATATAAGTACTCTTCCAGCGCGTAATTTATTAAACACATCGCTTCTGGGTTTGCAGTGCCATATTCAACTGTCTAGCAGTTATTATCAGTACGAGGAAATCGTTGATAAATCCGTGGATTATAAAACCACTTAAATTATAATTTGCGGTCGCCTTTGGTTAAGGAAACTGAGACGGCTCTTGATAACCTGTTGCAGGTCTTATCTACCTAGTTACAGAATTATTTATAAATCTGTTATTACAATATTTTACAAGTTCCCAAGAACTAAAGAAACACGATCACCTTGGGAACCACTATCAGACATGGGCTATGACGTATTCGTATGTATAAAGCTGACATCCATTATGAAATATAGGTAAACCAGTTTATAAAGTCAATTAGGTAATAATGGCCAAACCCAAAATTGTGTTACGTACCTTCATAATTTTAAACTTATTTAAACACTGCGCGAACGGGGCTGTGTCTTCTTATAGAAGATGAAAATGAAAATAAAAAATATTTATTCAGTTTAAGCCCTGGTAAGGCACTTATAAATGTCGACAATTTACGACCGGTTCGGAAACTAGCCTTCTGAGAAGAACCGGCAAGAAACTCAGCAGAAGTAGACAATCCATGTTCACGCCTGTATTCCCTGAAGGGGTAGATAGAATACTCATTGTACACCCGAATTTCGCCAAATACATATGTTCCATGTAAGAGGGCGAGTCTGATGATATTAACTGGGCAGTCATCTGGACTCCGACACGGTACTGGAAAATTACGGTTGGAATAAAATTTTTTTATTATGTAACTGAACTTAAATACCACTACTTTTCAAAGAGGTTGCACGTCGTCTGGTAGAAGCTTCTCATGACAAGCGGGCTGGGGCTTTTCTCGCTCAGTGAATCAGCATTGCTATTCAACGTGGCAATGCTGCCAGCCTTCTTTAGTAATTAGTTTTAAGTTCTGTTCCTTGTATATGTAATTAAGTCTCTAATAATATTATACTGCACTACTTATTTAGCCCGACCCCAGGATCGGACCCAGGGCCTCGTGTTCCGAATAAACCGAAAAAATCGGTGTGTACCCTAACTGACGTGTAACACCATATCTGTCTGTTGTCATTGTACAGTCAAACTGACAAATGGCGCCACCTTATGTATACATTTATATTATACATATCTTATACCTTTAAATTAACAATCTAAATCTCGGAAACGGCTTAAAACGATTTACATGAAATTTTGTGTGTAGGGGGTTTCAGGGGCAAAAATAGATCTAGTTAGGTTTCATTTTTGGAAAACATCGTTTTGACCATGTTTATAGGCACTGAAAAATTCATACAATATCATTACAATATGACAGTAAATTTCGCCGAAATCTTAAGTAACGGTAGCTCAGATGTGAGGATTCCAGCCTACGGGGCGATTTCTTTTTTTCTTTTTTTTCCAGCATACATATATGAGAATAAAGTCGTTGAAAAGAAATCGAGCACGGCTCTGTCAACCAGATTCTTTATATTATATCTACTTTTCACGTGAACCGAATACAGCAATGATGAATATAGTGTACTCGACAAATCCTTAAGTTACAATGTCTTTAAAGATAAAACAGAATAACAAACCAGTCGTCCTCACGCAGTTCTTCATACTTATTTATTTGAATACTCCAAGCACAACAAGTTTAAACTGTATATTGTTATGACAAGTGTATGTCATAATGTATGCTTCGAACAAATTCGCACACAATCCGAACCGTTAGAATGTGACAAAGGCTGGTAAACCTCAAATCGTTCGAGTTCATGCCGCTGGTTCAAGATTACTCATTCACAAGCTCAGGAGTCTGATGAGCCATTGTGAGCTGTGGGAATGACCTGATGAACCCAATATAATGGCACTAACCTGGATATATTATAATATGATCGAAATATACCTAGATTTATGGGGAACTTTTACGGTGTATACAAAATTTTTGTCATCAATATAGATAAATAAAAAAAAATGTAATATAAAATTAACTGTTTTTAATTAATGCATATGAAAGTATATGCGATACTTACATAAAATAACATTTATTTGTTTCCTGCTAAACTCTGAAATGGCTGGACCAATTTTCACAGGACTTTTACTGGCAAATAGCTGATGTAACAAGGACTAACTAAACTTTATTTATTTTTCAAAATAGGGTTCTGCAAAATAAAGCTACTCATGAAAATTAGGTTTACTCTCTTAATTGCAAAATACTTTTTAATTTTACCCGAATTAAAAGTACTAGATTACTTCGAGCAGACTTTTCATGTAACACATTATTTACCATGCGAATGAAGTTAAATATACCTATGTAATATATTGTAAAATGAACTCAAAGTAATAACATGTTCCATTTGCCAGTAGCGGTGCCCATTGTCCGCCACCAAAATATGATTTACGGTACATATTTGTCGCGTCGGTATTGTTCCGCGGCACGTCGTTTGTGACTCATGTCTTGCATTCGTTCTGCTTTGATTTGTGTAGAGTGGATGTATTAACGGTTATTTAAAGCTTGCCCCGATTCCCATCAACACTATGGTATTACATTATTCGTAATACCATCTGCTCTATGGCTGAAGGTAGCGATAGTAGAGCATTTAATTTAAGAAAATCCTTGTAAGAATACCACGGCTCAAATTATTATTTTCATACATTAATTGATCACCATTTGTTACTGAATGGCTATGCCAAATATGCGTGTGAAGAGTAAAAAACGTAGTCACTTGTATTATATACTAGCTGTGCCCTGCGGTTTCACCCGCGTGGATTTAATTTCAAGTCTCGTTATCCGTTTCAGAGATTACTCGGAACAAACAGACAGACAGAGAATAAATAAAAAAAATGCTTTTTTCTATTCGGTATCGTATTTGCTTTCATATGCATTTAGTGAAAAGCTGTTATTTTGGAATTACAAACAGACACTTTAATTTTATTTATCTGTATAGTTAGGTGACTCCTACAAAAAAATACAAGTTTCAGACAATCCCGCTTTTAACACCAATTTCAGCTAGTTGAAATAATATTGATGGTGAAAACGTGTGTGTGTGTCTTAGTCTCTACCTTCCCTGTAAGGGACTGTTTGTAATTAATTTGAATGATATCACTGCAGGAAGTCTTAATGGAGTTATACAACTAGGCACGTTCTTATCAGAGAAAAATAATGAAACGAGTCCAAGTTCACACGATTATTAACGAGATAAAAATAGGAACTGTTGTATTTATTCAGTTATATTTTTTATACATCGGCAAATAGAAAATGTAAATAGGGAAATATAGTTTGACGACCAGACTTGACGACCTCTTCCACATTATCAAATGATTAACCTTCTTGTAAGTACTTCAGCAAACACATCGTTAACTTTTCATTGGTGTTTTGAAGGAAATTTCTTAGTGGAAATGATACTACCGGGTTTTAAAAAGTGACCTTAAACAACTTTTCCGGTCATAAGAGTCATGCGAAATATTATTTGCATTCTCTACGTTTTATGTCATGAGATCTTCCATTAGCCTTATCATTTGCTACCTTACAACTTACACGGTATCACAATAACATTCCACATTAAAATATTAGGTTATTGACACCGTAATTTTAACTCGGGACACAAACATTATGATGGAAAATGAAAATTATTTATCATGTTTTAGCACTTATGAGTATCGAAACAATTACCATTGATTCAGTTTTATTTTTTATTTATTTATTTATTTAGAGCCCGATGTGTCCCACTGCTGAGCAAAGGCCTCCCTTCCCTCTTTCCAACACTTCCGATCCAGGGCTCATTGATTGATTCAGTTACCTTCTCAGAAAAACTGGCAAGATACTTAGCTGGAATCTTGTATATTTGATCAAAACTAGAAATATTTAAGATGACATCTTACGCTCATAGGCTTTAGTACCCTCCTCTTATAGTTATTACGTTTGACACTTGTCTGCATAAAATTACTAGTAAGCTTAAGGCTTTGTTAAGTAAACAAATAATGTGTGCGGCGACTGACCCTATCTCACAGAAACCTTGGTTAGCAAAGACAAGAATAGAGAAATACTAATAGAATATCTTAACTGAATGATATATACAGAAATCATTTAACAACCTTAATCATGCTAATGTGCCATTTTCCAAAGTTTCTTGAACCACTTGACTCGCTCTACTACTGTTCTATCTAGACTTGACACATTAAAAACCTGCTTATTTTCATTGGTATTATGCACATCAAAACATCCTCAACCTGCAATCAATTAAGAACCTTAATCACCCAGCAATAACTACCAACCCCGGCACATTCCCTGCACTTGCATCGGCGTAAGTAGGCGCTGGCCGCTTTCACCACGAATGCCGAGAGCTTTCGCAATTGCTCACTTGACAAGCGAGTTGATAGCATCTGTTATTATATTGAACGGAATGTGTGAAAGTACCTTGCTTAAGCACACTTTTGTATTTGATGATAAATTGAAAGTAGGCCAAGTGTTTCGATGTGTCGATACGTATGATAAGGTCACTTGTACATCTGATAATCCGAGATATAACGAGTTTTCTTAAAATCGTCGTCACAAGTCATACCGTCAACGGATATAAACGCAGATTTGTATGGGCATAGTGTCATCTTTAGGTCGACAGACGGCACTGTTTCGATCCTATACAAAACTGCGTGTATGTCGACGCGGTGACTTGTGACGGCGGCAGTGTAAAACCCGCACTAGGTCCTCTGTAGGACCTACTTACCACCATATTCTTCAATATCGGTGTACCTGTCAAATCAAATCAGGTATACAACGTAGCATGAATGATATTACATTATATTTATACTCTTTTCTTAAAGATCTATCAGTAGCCGTGGTTCAGTTCTGTATCGTCCATAATAGTTAAATGTATAAAATATGTACGCTATATGGCATTACAATTTCGTAGATAACATTTCCTGAATCCAGACAAAACAGCTACAAATATATGCATAATTCATCGCTCGTATCGTTCCGAGCGCGTGCCGTCTGTTGATACCGGGCCAGCAATGCATAACCAACACATCCGGAACTTGTAAATTATATACACATCTCATTATATATGCAACTTACGAGTAAGTTGATAAAATGTGTCTTCTATCGTTATAAAGTAACATTTGGTTATATAACGCCATTGTTTTACGTGAACACATTCTCTTTTTGTTGATTATAACTTTCCACATCATAAAATGTTGTAACGAGTTATACATACTGCATATTTGGATGAAATCTTCGTGATATTAAACCTACTTTGTCTCTAATCGCATAAATATGAGGGTGATGAATTTTGGTTTATTTTAAAAAAGATTTACACTCTTACCTAGAGGAGCTCGTGGCACAGTTGTAAGTAAGTCTAGCCAGTAATTGGATGGGTGACCGTCCGAGTTCCCTCCGTGCCTCGGAGAGCACGCTAAGCCGTCGGTCTCGGTTGCCAATGTATCATCTTTGGCAATCGTTACAGGTCAGTCGGAGGCCTAAAATAATCTTACAACTGGCTTAACCCAGATCACAGATTTTCCTCGTTAAAGGGGTTGCGAAGGTCAGATGGCAGTCGCTTCGTATAAAAATCAGGTGATCAGCAACATCGGGTTGAATCAAGGGCCGACCCCAACAATGTATGGGATAAGGCCAGGGTGATGATGATTTAAAAATATTTGCACGGCCTCGTTGGACTAGTGGTCCCCAGCGCCACTGCGGCAGACTTCTTGATCCGTTGCCCGAGGCGGGCAAAGTGTTTTTGGGTTTTACATGTGGGATTTCCCAGTAGAAGTCCAGATTCTGGATAGTCCAGAGTCTGAATAAGTGCTATTACATAGCCTTTTGAGTGTTACTATAAGTACCGTCCCCTGCCTACCCTTTCGGAGTTTACAGACAAGAGCACAGATGTGTGTAATTTCATAGAGAGCATGTCAAAATTACCTACTAAGGAGAACTACTAATTTTACAGTTAGCTAAACAACTGAATGTTTTAAATACATATAACTGTTAATACATTTATGTATGTATTGTTCATCGAACTACGCGAAATGCTACAAAACAATATACTTTGATCACGTAGTGGTTTTGACATTGATTGAGCTTCTTAAACATTTTAATTTGACTTTGAGACAACTTCACACGTGTATTCTACAAATATGGCAAATAATGTATGTATAGGAGGCCTGCCTGCCATCATCGGTTTAAGTCGAACGTATTAAGAGCTTCCTAGCTTTGACGTTCCATTTTTGTACCGTATATTCAAACTTCGAAGCTGAAAACTTCTTAATGCTGTGTTCTTAGTGCTGCTTAAACGATGATGGTTGGCCCCCAACAACACTTAGGATAATTTTTACCGCAGTATAATAAACCAAACTGATGAGAAAATATTAAAGCTCCACGCATACATAGTCGCGAGCAACATCTAGTTATTATTATATAAGGATAGAAAAAACGTTTGAACGTGGAGTTAGAATTTTGTCTGAATGTTTGAGATTCTGTGAGGTTAAGTATGCGAGAGTATCCATGATTTTATAAGTGTATATTTTATATGTCATAAGATCTCTGTTCTAAAATTTTTCACCGAATTTTTGCATGGACTACAGGGTGGGCATATGCATATTGTGTATAACGCAGGCGAAGAAACGAGCGGGAACAAATTCGGAAAATGATGTGCGGGAAATTATATCGTGGCACCTCAAATCAATGATTACATATTTCCTCTTCTCACATATTTTCTCTTTGCCAAAGATCAGCGAAATTATAAACCTAATTAACCTTTGAAACCTTATTAATATAAGATATTTATAACCAAGACTTATCGTTTACCCATTATAGCGCATCACGAATCGTACTGTATTTCCGGAAAACCTTAACTTCGATTCAAGAGTTCCGTACTAAAGATTAGAGCCTTACTTAACTGTTCAACCTTCGGAGCCGGAATAGTTTCCCATTTGAAGCTCATTAGCGATGCTTCTCAAGTCAAATGATATAGGGCTGTATATTGTGACTTGGAGTCACTGCGATGCGAAATGAATTTTAATTTTATTAAAGTTATAAAATATGCTCGCGCCATCCCAGAAGGGTCCCCGAGTACCATCGTGAGGAGATCTTGTGATAGGGATACGCAGTTTCGGAAATATTCACTTACTAACTTTATTATTATAAAATAAATAGTTCCATTATTGCTTATTATATGCTAACCTTTCTGTTAAGTGTATCCTTAACACACACTTAACTTTACACACAATATCAATATACAATAATTACAATCAGTAAAAACAAGCAATTAAACAATGTAACATGTAGTTAATAATAAGTTTAGTAGTATTTAGTTTGTTAGTTACAGACAAATGGAGCATCATTAAAATATGTCACCTGAGCCTAAATGTAACAATTTGATTGGAGTCACATTTCATAATTTTTAAATGCCACTATATATAAGGTATACTCACACTTTATTGTAAACTAAATCGTGGCTATTGTGTGTGTGTGCATTGTTGAACCGCACACCATCGTTAGCTCCCCAAACAATTTGGTCTTAATACACAATCAAACCTGAAGCTAAATAACACATGACCTTGCAAACTCATTCTTATTTCAACAAACTCTAAGTCTTATTTCCAAAGAGTGGAATTAAATTTATCAATCCATTGCAACAAATAGGCTAACATTGGCACATGGCAAGTGTACGTCACGGAGTGTTTTGTAAACAACAGATGTGTTTCCAAGGTTCATTGACACTGGCGGTGGTCGAGAGTGAAAGTTGGCAAGTTCACTTACCCGCTCAATGGAGGGTCGTTCAGGACCGCCATCAATCAATGACTTTGCTGAACGAACTTTATTGGATTCGACCAATTATCATAGTGTCATCTCTTTGCTTTGGGAGTACCGGCTGTGCCCCGCGATTTCACCCGCGTAATTCTAATATTATTTTTAAAATAATGTACTTTAGTCTGCCGGCGAAGCTCGTGGCACAGTTGCTATTGCGCATATCATTCGATCAGCGAGGTTAAGCACCCTAACCCTAGCTAGTAATTGGATGGGTAACCGCCCCAGTTCCCTCCGTGCCTCGGAGAGCACGTTAAGCCGTCGGTCCCGGTTGCCAATTTATCATCTTTGGCAATCGTTACAGGTCAGTCGGAGGCCGAAAATAGTCTGACAACTGGTTTAATCCAGATCACAGATTTTCCTCGTTAAAGGGGTTGCGAAGGTCAAATGGCAGTCGCTTCGTATAAAAATCAGGTGATCAGCAACATCGGGTTGAATCAAGTGCCGACCCCAACAATGTATGGGATAAGGCTAGGGAGATGGTGAGTCTACCGGCGAAAGTCCCGTTGAAATCGGTCCATCTTTTAGAGAGACAGACTGACATACACACAGAGAGAGACCTTATACTCTCATAAATTTTACATTGACTCCACACAGCTTTTATATTTTCATTTATGTAATACTAACTGTGCCCCACGATATCACCCGCGTAGACTTCATACGTAGTTATTAAATGGGTCGCTTTATTTCACGGAACCCATTTTTTTATAACATTCTACGATGTATTAGGATAAATAAAACGATGAATAAAATCGACAAAGCTGTTCCAAATATAGCGCGACTAGCAGAAATAGGGGTTAATTGTTATATATTATGTAGACATAGTTATTATATTATATTATATAGGTTTGAGTAGTCGCCTGCTACGCAAGCGACACAAGTTCTAAATCCAGCGGCCTGTACCAATGAGTTTTTCTAAAAACTGAAGTGCAATTATTTCACACAATTTTACGACGAGGAAAAACATCGCTTTTAAAATATTAATATTGATTTCAAGTCAATCTCAATCGTCACTTACGGCTATATAATCCCCTAAATTACGACCAACAAAATCCTCGTCACTAACTAGTAATAAGTATTTGGCCCGGGGGTTACACATACATATACAAGAGTTATGTGATTACATAGACGAGATAAAACTCTAATATGACATTCGAATGGCCATAAAGTTTCCCACAATACTTTAGATCCATCGATCATTGAAATATTCAAGTAACACGTATGATTACAGGCTGTCCGATCGACGGCCACATAAGGCCGGTTACACAACGCGGCCGTTACACTCTGATGTAACGCGTTGCCCAATGTTCGCGCAAAATCTAATAGGGCTGTCAACACGTCGTTTTATCTACAGGTGTGGAGAATGCACGCGTAGTTGGGAAATCGGGCTACGTGTTTGGGTGTATCTGAATTATTTATTGTTTACATTTTTTTACTTTACCCTTTCTTATATATACACTTTTTAATAGACAGAATAGATTTTTGTTAGTTAAATTATATAGTATGACTTTTTATTCATTAACATATATAATAGTATCAATCTATTGCAGGTGAACGCGCTCCTCTGCGCCGTATAATGCAGTCTTATAATGAGTTATTAACTGATATTGATATATTCATTTCACCTCTTCGCTCATTTAAAATTGAGATTACTAGGAAACTTGCAGATATCGATTTTCGATTAACGATTTTCATGTATTGAGTGTATTCACACTTCATAATTATGTATCAAAGTCACACGTAATATAAATAATTTACTACATAAGTTTACGATAATAGCAGCAAACCACTGTACTTGCCTATGTTATAATTCGTGGGTAATGGTGTTGGGTATATAATAAGTAAACTTTAAATTCTAGAATAATCTACCAATTAGTTATTGTATATCTGTTTTTACCCCTAATAAATAAAACAAAATCGACTTATGCTTACAAGTACACGAGTAATGAAAAAACTATTCGACAATATTATAAGGATTTAAATACACAAGAGTCTATTCGACAGCCCTAGCGTACACGTGACTAGTGTGCCCAAACGCACATGTAAATCTGTATAGCCAAGTTGACAAATCGGTGTTCCCATTAACTTCAAATGTTGATAAATTCCTTTGGCGAAAATACTTAGAATCCTCAACGAAGGAGGTACCGCGAATTCCAAGAAAAACATTGATTACTCTATAAGGGAATTGAATTAGAGAAACTGTGTCAATATACGACGAAAATGTACAAAACGACATTCATTGCTGATAATGTTGCATGACTTGGAGCAGTTACATCATTACCCAATACCAATAACGCAAGCGTGATGTAAGCCGCGATAATATAACATGCATTTCTTGTAAATAATACATCATTGTGTGCCACCTACTTTAGAATTTAAGCAAAAGATTGCCGTAAATGCCAAGTCAATTGGAACCAAATGTAATAACATATCGTCTCACGTTTGAAGAATATCTGCTCATCTTATTGGGAAATGTAAATAACCTGTTTAGTATAAGTTTTATTACAAAACTAGCTGTGCCCCGCGGTTTTACCAACGTAGGCTTAATCTCATGGCAAGCCCGCGGATCCCATGTTATTTTTAAAAAAGTGTAACCTAAATAACATCAGCTATCTGCCAGTGAAAGTCCCGTTGAAATCGGTGCTACCATTTCGGAGATTAGCTGGAACAAGCAGACAGACAGACAGAGAACAAGTTTTTAAATTGGTTTTCTTGTGTGAGTACCGTTTATACTTTCATGTGCATTTAAAAAGCTGTTAATTTGAATTACAAACCGACACTTTAATTTTATTTTTCTGTATGTATGTATATGTATGTGCGTATTGATGACATACGTTAGAGTAGCGTTGGTCAAGTGCTTCAAGTACTTAGTCGCGCCCGTAACGCAAGTGCTAATCCAACTGGCTGCGCCAATGAGTTTTACGAACTTAACATCGAAGGACCATTCTGAGCAGGCGCAAGATTATTATATTTGTCGACTCCAATATAAACTTGTCTTGACTTTGTATAAGTATCCAAATCGCAAATCATGATATGTTTGTTAACCTCATTGATCGATGTTATTTGCTGTGGCGTAGTTATATGCAAATATATTTATCGTATTAGCGATATGTTAGTACGTCGGAATTTTGTTTGCATTTACATCAGTAGCTATTTATCCGGCTGTCCCAGATTTATCGGCTGTCGCATTCCCAGAAGAGTATTCGAAGGGAGGGCAAAGGCGTGTGAATACTCACTTTTCATCGAGTTCATCGCCAATTGAGGCTCTTTACCAATTTATAATGTACGTTTGTGAAATTCTTCTCAGAAATAATATGCAACTACACCCACCAAGTTTTCCTTCACGTAAAGCTCGGGGTGTGACATCACTGCCTTTAATATTTAGAAAAAGCTTGATTAGCAGGCAGGCTCTGCATAATTCCTGATACGAGCAGGAATCAAATAGTTCTTACTAGCATGGGATTTATAAAACATATTGAATGGGTTGCTAGACTTGGCACGGATTTGAACTACACTTTATAAAATAGCTATGTTATGTATTATAATAATACATAACATAGCTATACATATATAGCGGAACACAGCAATTGTAATAAACTTATTGATGTAACTATAAATATGGACTTCCGCAAAGTAATGCCTGATTCTAATCAATCCGTAAATATATTATTTGAAGATTGCAGCCGATGGTTGTTCTTATGCCGTCATTCAAATGTTATAAGGAAAACATAGCGTTTTTCATGCACTTTGCTATCATAATGGATCTGTCTTTCAAATAACTTTATGTACGGACTAGCTGTGCCTATGTGTTGTCACTATAATGCATATAAAAGTATATACGGTACTGATTTAAAAAAGCCAATTTAAAAAAAAATCTCTGTCCGTCTGTCTGTCTGT
This sequence comes from Watsonalla binaria, assembly GCA_929442735.1. Classification (NCBI taxonomy): domain Eukaryota; kingdom Metazoa; phylum Arthropoda; class Insecta; order Lepidoptera; family Drepanidae; genus Watsonalla; species Watsonalla binaria. Next base: position 12,812,780 of record OV838923.1, on the reverse strand, counting down.
CCGTTTGTAACGGCTGGACCGATTTTAACGGGGCTTTCACTGGCAGATAGGTGATTTTTTCAAGGAGTAACTTAGGCTACTTATAATCAGCTAGTATTTGATTGAATGGCGTTTCAGAGCTCGCAAAGCGCTTAAATTTAAAATTTCATATTTATTCTGTAGTAAAATATTTTAAGATATCATAAATTAACTATGGTTAAAGAAATTGCGCCCCTGAAGGTATTCTGATACTCAAGTATGCCCTTCGTTCCCTATAATGACGATGTCTCAAGAGGGGTCGTATTTTTATTATTAATAATTAGTTTTCAGCTGCCTCGACATTTCTCGTCATAAGAGATCGTTCTTCACGAGAGCTACATTGTTAGCCTTGAAGTGAAGAGAGACGAGACACTTCTGCATTTATTTAAACACAGGTCTTTAGCCATTTCACCGCTTAATGATTTTTCATTCAAAATTTTGGTAAAATGTTAATAGGTACCAAACAGACGGACCGATTTACGGACAAAATAGCGTCAACGATAATTATTCCGAACTATGAATTTGTTACTCAAATTTTTTTAAATTATCTCTGATAACTAGGTGGATAAATGGATTATCTGGAACATAATATTGTTAAAATCGGAACAAACCGACAGACAGACATGCACAAATAGTTTTTTTAAGTAAGTACCTTATATTATTTCATATGCTTTAAGAGAAAAGCTGTTAATTTCGATAGATATAGATTTTAGTACCTTTACCCCGCAATGGGATTTTCTACATTAATAAGTAGGTACATAATATACCAATTAATTTGCAAGGAGCAATGCTATGTATTTACTTATTCAGTTTAAATGTAAACCTTTAAGGCTTAATGCAGTTTTACGTCACTAGCCTTATCTGTCAGGTGAAAATAAACTACCATAACATAGGACGCCTATATTCGTGACTACTAATGTAATTATAATATGTCTGTTATCAATTAGATCTTAGTTATCGCTTGGCGGGACACGAATGGCTTCGAAGTTTCCTGACCTGTCTGGTTCCGGGTGCACTTACACCCACAGTTAAAACTCTTTAGTTTATTTATCTAGTCAAAGTCAATCATCGATTAATAGTATTCCTATAGCAAGTATAATTAAACTATCAAATAAGTTTGGTAATGGTAGTGATCTGTAGGCTGACAATTTGGAGTCGGCAGGCCCCAGTCTCTTTGGAAATTCATTAATAATTTTTCATCATCGCCCTGGCCTTATCCTATACATTGTTGGGGTCAGCACTTGATTCAACCTGATGTGGCTGATCACCTGATTTTTATACGAAACGACTGCCATCTGACCTTCGCAACCCCCTTAACAAGGAAAATCTGTGATCTGGGTTAAACCAGTTGTCAGACTATTTTAGGCCTCCGACTGACCTGTAACGATTGCCGAAGATGATAAATTAGCAACCGGGACCGACGGCTTAACGTGCTCTGCGAGGCACGGAGGGAACTCGGGCGGTCACCTATCCAATAACTGACTAGGCTTAGGGTTGCTTAACTTCGCTGATCGAATGATATGCGCAATAGCAACTATGCCACGAGCTCCTCATTAATAATTTTTAATGATATAAATGATACTCCTCCGGAGTTCCCCTTCAATAATAATATTTAAAGCCAAGGTGGCCGATTCGATAGAGAAACAGCTTGGACTATTAATACTAATCTCATCCGAAAGATATGATTATACACGTTACTGTCGGGTTCGGAAGTATGCTTTTACTGAGAAGAATAAAATAATTACTAAGGGCAATGGCCCTTTTGTACCAATTTATTGTGACAAAATTATGTCGACTTATCGATGTGGCGACAAGATGGAATTGATTGTTTTATAATACAAACAATCCGGAACAATGTATTACAAATGAAAAAAATCCCATATCTGAGCGCTGAGTAAATAAAAATGACACAAAAGGATATCCGAGATACAAAAGTTTCCCGACTTCCTACTAACATCTATAGTAGTGCCAAGAATGCTCTACACCAATAGAATACGCGATTCTAGCTTGTTTACCTATTTGTGTAAGGTTAAGTAAAGCTGAGAAGGCTTCAAGTACGTCGTGTTGATATATCTAATATATAAAATTCTCGTGTCGCTGTGTTGATGTTACAACTATCACAGACTAAAGTTTATATATCTTAATTTAAAATCATTAGCATACGAGTGGGAGCGTGTTGCAAATAATTAAACACATATAAACATTATTATGATTACATGCTGAATTCCTTAAGGCGTGACAGGGATAGTAGTATAGCGTCACACCGCTCTAGATAAATAGTTCGTTATATGAACTATAATTATTATGTGTAAGAGTAGACCATATAGGGAAATGCAATGGTTGGATCTAGTTGGTCCGGTTGTTCGCCTCGACTCAATGCCGTCAATGCTCTGATTAAATTGCAGATTAGCTACTACCATTGATAGGTGCGTCTAAAGGAACCACATTACATTGTATTTCTAAGCCTTATCATTACGATCATGATTATATTTGCTGGTTATTAATATGTGTTTTTCTTTAATTCCAGGTGAGAGTTGCATAGAGAAGCCCCTAGCGACCCTGTGGCGCAATTACCAGCAGTCCACCAAACCTGATGTTGTGATGAAGTTGTCAGTCACCAACTCCGGCCTCAAAGGATTCACCAAAGAGCATGGCCTCACCGAGTACTGGTCCCACCGTATTACCTACTGCGCCAGCCCCCCACATTACCCGAAGCTCTTCTGCTGGGTGTACCGCCACGAGGGCAAGAAGCTCAAACACGAGCTTCGCTGCCACGCCGTCCTTTGCACCAAAGAAACAATATCAAAGAGAATCACAGAGGAGCTCCAGGTTAAATTGAAGCAAGCTCTCGTGGAGTTCAAAAAGGAAAGAATCTCAAAACAGAACGCTAGGTTGAGCCTCGCCAACAGTGTGTATGAAAACCCTAGTATGCCGCGCAGGAAGATCCTTCTCAGCGTGGGTTCCATGAACTATCGCCCGCCACTCGAGAGGTCCAAGTCTGCACCAAAACTAGGCGCTATAGAGGAACTCTGTTCAGAAGAGGACGAAGAGGAAGCCGAGATGAACGAGAAACAAGACATGTGCCGCGAGTGGGCGCACGACCACGCTCACTTCACGCAGACACTCGACAGACGGCGACCCGAATCAAAGTCGCCGAGAAAGTTGTCGTGTCCAGAAGGCGTGATGAATCGGACACTCTCGGACTCGGACGGCGCCTCAGTCACTGTATCAGACGAGCTGTTAGATCTTATCGTCAAAGAGAGCCACAAAAACCCCGACAACGATACTAGTCATGAGGAAGCGGAGAATGAATCGAGATTGCGAGCGTTGGAGTCGATTGCTGAATCTAACGAACTATTAGCGGCCGATGGCGATTGTAAGATGTTATCACAAAGTAACTTCCTCGTCACGGACAGCGACGACGGATCTGTTTCTTCTGGGTGCGAGACCGCCAGCACCGTGACCTCCGACACTGAGCCATCATCGCTCCCCTCATTCCCGCAGGAAGACTTGCCTAAGAACGTGACTACACTACACGCATTCGAGCGCGACTCGACCAGAGCTAGCAACAGGAGCTATGCCAACTCGATCCACATTATGGACAGCGAGGAGTGCGCTAACTTGGCAGAGGAAGTGAACCACGTGCCGATTGGAGAGAAGAACGCCTTCCGGCGAAGGTCAACGTACCCACCGCTACGAGCAGATGACATCCTCACCAACTTGGACGGAAAATTCGAATCTCTCATCGATAATCTGACAGATGTCGATAGCGCTGATGTTTTTAAAAACTCCGGCGATAATGACAGCGCTTGCAGCGACGAGTCTGGATATTCTGAACTCCTTGAGAAGGAAAGCATCATCGGCAACACCATTATGGTTTAATTGACCTCAAGTTAAACACACACATCAATGCACATCTTACCTAAAACCCTAGAATGGAGAATTATTAAATATGTTTTATTGTATGTATGTGTTATAGTTTATTTTGTAAATAACAGGGTACGACTAGTACTTGATCCAGTTAATGTATTATTATGTTTAGATGTTTGTATATAGGTGAAGTAATTTAAGTTTTCACTATAGAAATTTATTAGAGATTTTATTTAGTAGAAAGATATTATAATTAGTGCATATTACGTGGATGATTATCGGCCGTGCTCGATTACTATACGCTGGACTGAGTGTGACATTAACGAATAAGTGTACACTTTCAAATTGCTTAACTTGAGACAGATCGTTCGACTTCTGATAAAAGAAGCACCGATTTAGTAAAATCGTTATTGCCTAGACGCTGCTGTATCATTCAATAAGCTTTCGTATAACATGCGCGGTCCGTTCTTGGTAGATGTTATTGTTCTTAGCTAAGAGCATTAGAAGTAGATGTTTTACATACCTTTAAAGAATTATCATTCGTGTCATAAGAAAATTTAAATTCACATAGATGACAATTTCTTACCCCAGATTCCAAAGCTTTTCTCACAATAAAATGTTTATATCATCATTCATATCGATTTTTGCTGAGATACATTTACAAGTAATTTGTAAAGGTACATTTACTCGTGATTGGTGTCCAACAGTCGCCATGTTGCATTATTTATTTGTAATCACCTCATCACTGGTCTTTAGGTACTTACGCATTCCGCTGTATTTTCACTTCGTTCGGGTCATTCATCTACATGTAGGGAGGAATATTTTTGAAAAGAATTAAATGTGACTTTATTGAATACTTCTTTTATTCCCTCCCTTAAATTATCGCACCCAAAGGACGTGCAGCACGCTATTGAACACTGCTAATCATACTTCACGAATTAGGACTCCCTTCACCTATATTGCCTACTATCTAAATATATATAACTCAAAGGTGACTGACTGACTGACTGACATAGTGATCTATCAACGCACAGCCCAAACCACTGGACGGTTCGGGCTGAAATTTGGCATGCAGGCTGATGTTATGACGTAGGCATCCGCTAAGAAAGGAATTTGATTTATTATACCCCCAAGGGGCTAATAAGGGGTACAAAGTTTAGGCTACCTACTTTTAATAAAAAATCTTAGGGTATGCTAACGCGGGTGAAATCGTGGGGCACAGCTAGTACATTATAAATATTGAAATGTTATAGTAAATTAAAAATTAAAGTTTTTACTATTACAGCTTAGTAGCGACCCTTACCGACCTTTAGTAGGGAGGACTCCCTTCACTGGGAGTTTCGATTCTTCAAGACTATTACAAATCGTTTACTTTTCTCTACAATCTATAAAAATCTATATTATATGTTTTTTAGCTATAAACCTACATGTTATTAAAAACCCTAGCAACCTGTAGCGTAGTGCACAAGGAATATGCATAGAAACAGACTAAATATTTTTTTATGGAAATTACGACTATTTAACAATAATTAAACATATTTTTTTAAATGTTAATGTCTGCCTTGCTATATGTTCCGGCTAATCTCCAACAACTGGACCTGTACTGATGCTCTGTTGCATGCCATGATAAATGCAGTCATTATTGTTGATTTCCCGAGGCTGGTAATTTTTAATTCGCCACATCCTGGCATTGGTTGAACAATAACTTTGCTACAATACAGCTATGAATCATTTAAAAATGGCAGGAGCTAAAAATAGATCACTAAATTACTGTGCACTAGAGCTATGTACAAACTTTTGTTGTGGAGAGACTTTGAAAAGTCATATAGACATATTGAAGTGTAACGTATACCAAACTATTAATAAATGCCATAAAACATAACATCAAAGATTTATGTTAGGTTTTTAAAGAGTTCGAGGTTTAAGCATTGTTCAATCTCCATGCTTCATCTAAGGAAGACGTTGAAGGTAGCAACGTTGATTGGCGTCACTAACGTAAGTACATACATTCAGATCTTCATGAATCTAAATAAAACGTATTTTAAAATAAAAGTATTTTCGATGCCGTATTGCTATCTAAAGCAAGATAAAATACACTGGATAAAACCAGTGACGAATGGCAATGCAGCATAATATGATGAGCTAACAATGCACACGATTCAAACCGAAACACCGTCTGGCCGGGGTCCCCCGAACCACCGAGCGTGACGCCGCACCTGCCTGCTCTGACTACTAACTATATTGAAGCAATGGCCCTTATGAGCACACACTGAGCTTGCAACATTTTACTGGGTCCACCATAAGGCTTGGCACCTTAAGGCCTTACCTGAAAAAAGTCGCCAGGTTAAGGCTTTACAAAGTCACATGAGCTAGGGAACTGGATATGGCTTGTATTATACATGATACCGCCAGGTTCAGAAGGTTGATTTTACTGAGAATAACATGGCCAGAAACTCACTAATTACTCTTTTCAAAAATATTATACTATTTTAAAAATACCTACAAAATAAATCCCAGCGGGGCCTGTATATAAATGTTTTTTCTAAAAAAATATGTACAGTGATTTCACACCACGTGCTTTACGGTGAAGGAAAACATCGTGAGGAAACCTGCATATTTCTGAGAAGTAATTCAATGACGTATATAAAGTGTCTGAGACGGCGATGGACTCACCATCTGTCACGTTGGCACTTAATCATCTTCGGTGAAAAGTGGGTGTTGTGATTACAACACCTCTGCCTACCCCTTCGGGGTATACAGGCGTGATCATATGTATGTATGTACCTACAAAATATATCACATAATAAGCTCATGCACACAGTTTTAACGCACAAATGTCGATAATAGTTAAAATAAAATAAAAGTCTAGTAGTTCTATTTATATCTAAATTGAGTCAAAATCTCAAGCTACACATTTAGATATAAGTAGACCTGCTGGACAAGATTTTCTTTAACAAATTTAACGCAAATATGAGCCATAGAACATAAAAAAACCTATAATTGAGGAATAGATTCGATATAAAATTCAATAGTAGACATTTACATCACCAGACTGTATAGGCTGTCGATGTATTACTCCAGTATAGTACGCAGGATGCTCAGCAGACGGTTGGCGGCTACGTGCTGGGCCCTAATAATTAGATCTAGGCTCTATAGATTTGTCAAACAAAACTTTGAACTCCAATAACTAATTAAATTGATATGAAACGTGGTATTTTTTATATATTTTATTGGGATTTTAATTTTTGTCCTATCTAAATAATGGCCCACGTAACCTACTCAACATTATATAATTTTCAACCGTCTATCAAAAATCCTATTCTATTATATTAGCCTTAAAATTTAATTCTATGGATTTAGTCTTAAATCTATAGTAATATATAAAGCTGGAGATTTGTTTGTTTGTATGCTTGAAAGCGTTAATATCACTCCCTGCTGGTCCGATTTGAAAATACTCTCAGTATCAGATAGCACGTTTTTCGAGGAAGGCTATAGGCCATTATATCATTACGTTAATACCGCACCAATTGATAATGTTGCAAAAATGGGAATATTATATCCACGTGGATGAAGTCGCAGGCCACAGCTAGTTATAGAAATAAATAGCTAGTGAATAGCAAATCGTGTTATGAACCCGGTTTGGAATAGAACCCGCAGCATCCGCTTACCAGCGGTTTAATAATACCAGCTCACAACCACACTGATACCGTAAAATAAAAACATACATAAGGACAGATCCCACTCATTGTATGTAATGCACGCGCTCGCATATATATTTGTGCATACAAACTGGCAGAATTGCCGGAAAAATGCATTAAATTCAATAAATCTTAACCTCTCATCTCAAAAACTGCCTGAGGGGCTGCCTCGTTGGTCTAGTGGTTGCAAACGCTACTGTGAAACAGAAGGTCATTCGAACCCCGCGTCGGGCAAAGTGTGATTGGGTTTTCCCATTAGTAGCCCGGAGCCTGCCCCTATTACATGGGACTAAACATAACTGGCGAAATGTGAGTGTACCTACTATTAGAACACCTCAGCCTACCCTCTTCCATCGGTGAATACAGGCGTGAGCATAATGTATGTACGTTCTTCCCATAAAGGTAATATTTGACCAAATGTAGCTTCCAGAAAAGGTATGTACAATAATAAGCCACGCCGATGTACACTTACAAGCGACTGACTCCAAAACTATTGCGTAAACTCACGTCATATTACTTCTTCTCGAAGGGATTGCAAGAGGTGTTGTATAACCTATTTTTACCATAGATTGAGGGATGTATGCATTACGAAAAATAGCCAGTTGTATTCCAAATAAACTACGGCCAATTATCTATAACTCCTTAATTAAACTTCATTCAGATTATTTGATATAAGTATGGGTGTCGGCGCTGTAACAAATCTAGCTCCTTAACTTTTGAGTGAACAAATTTTTAGTTCTTATGAGAAATAAATTCTTTAAACCTATGTAGGAAGCTGCCCATATGTTATATTTCGATGTAGTGCCGATACATCCCGTGTTCAAGTGACCGCAATTATCACTTCCTAGGGCCTAATGATGCCCATTACAAACCACCTTTCAACTATTATTGTAATAACTGAGGGTCTAGGAACTCGGCTTGCTGCTCCGTGGTTCTGTACCGCTACCTTAATACTCAGAGCAACCCTTTGTCACAGCATAAGTACTAAGCAGTATGGAAACTAGGCACAAATCATTCGAAACGGCACACTCATACAGACGCGCGCGTATTACCAATATTCTAAGCAGTCTTGGCAGTGCTGTCATGTGTTGGCCACTACAAATCTGCTTTATAGTGGCAGTTAATTAAGGAGGATTTCTTTTAAACATGTAAGAGTAACAAATCTACTCGAATTAAAAAAAAAAATAGTTTCTATACTGCTTTGTAAACCTATATATATACATTGTACCCGTGCCTCTGTCCTGTTTTCGTTTCCAGATAAATCATTAAGCACTTTAATATCGCATTGGCAGAAAAAATACTGTGAAGGTTATAAAGAAAAATAAAAAATTAATATGCTCGCTATATATTCTCTGAATTATTTTTCAGTCATATTATTATGCAGGTTCCCTCACGATGTTTTCCTTCACCGTAAAGCACGTGTTGTGAAATAATTGCACGTATTTTTTTTGAAAAACTCATTGGTTCAGCCTCCGCTGGGATTCGAACTTGCGTAGCAGGGGACTGCTCAAACCCCGAGGCCACCTTACAGTTGTAAAATAAGAAAATAGCGTGTGACAACATTAGAGGACCGTACGTTAATTAGAAAACCTTTTATTAGTTTTAAGTAGGTAGGTACTTGGGTTGTTAGTTATGAAAAAATTGTATTAGGTTTTTTTTGGATGAGTCATTTTCTTTTGCCTTATTTCTCACTCAGACGAAGATGCTGGGTAATTACTTATAACGATGTAAAGGATAAAGGAATAACTTTTTGGGTACATTGACATTTCGCAGTAATTCATACAAATTCAAAAATAATGGTCAGTCCTAAATGATAATGAAGCAAACGGAACGTAAAAGAAGGGTTTCTGAACTTAATCTTTACGATTCAGTCAGTAAGGGTTCTCAAAGGAGCCGCTGGGGTCAATATAAAAACAAGGGCATTCAACCGAGAGCTAATAACCACATGAGTTGTGTTGACACCATATGATGATATATATATTTATTAACTACCTATGCCCTGCGGCTTCACCCGGGTAGATTTAATTTCGTCTCCGAGAACACTAAATGTTTTTTTTAAATAAAAATAGCCTAAGTTACTCCTTGTAACTCTCAAAACCTGTCAGTAGCATGTATAATCCTGTGTAATATATATAAATGTTTCCTATTGAGGAGTAATAAATATAAGATAAATTGTATATATATTAATCTCGCCTCTCAAATTGCTGTGTCCACCACTATAAGTAACTATGTTAATATTGTGTGTAATATGATACTAACTTGCAATAAATATATGAATATGAATATAAATATGAATAATCGTATCGTTCTGACGAATTGAACGTTAAAAGTCTAATCAAATAAAGATATTTTTGAATTGCCTTGAATTGAGTAATATTAGCTATCTGCCAGTGCAAGTCATATTAAAATCAGTCCAACCGTTTCAAAGATTAACCGGAACAAACAGACAGTCGGAGATTTTTTTTGTCTGTATCGTATTTACTTTCATATGCATTTAGTGAAAAGCTAGTTGACACTGTTATAATGTAATTACTACAATTTTATTTATATTCAAATATGCCAACGACTAGACGGTGTCGTAGAATTATACTGAAGCTAAATAAAGGAAATAATAATGTCACTGACATTCTATGAGTGATTCAGGAGTAGCGGTGTTGTGGCATCGTTGTCATGGTGAGACCTGGTTTGATTCCCGGCCAAGGGGACACCTCACAGGTACCTTAATCTAATATTAAATCATGCTCGGCGCATTGATACGGCTACGAATAGAAATACGGATCGATTTCATTGAACACTTACTAGTTCCAGTTCAACGATTTGGAAACTTAATAATATGCTTAATTGGAAATGCAATTATTTTAATTCTCACTTTATAAGTGTTTCTTTTTTATGAATAGAGAGCCGTGGCCTCGGGGTTTGAGCAGTAGCCTGCTACGCAAGTGACGCGAGTTCGAATCCCAGCGGGGCCTGTACCCTTGAGTTTATCTAAAAACTTATGTACAGAGATTTCACACCACGTGCTTTACGGCGAAGGAAAACATGGTGAGGAAACCTGCATATGTCTGAGAAGTAATTAAATGACGTATGTAAAGTGTCTGAGACGGCGATGGACTCACCATCTGTCACATTGGCTTAATCATCTTCGGTGAAAAGTGGGTGTTGTGATTGCAACACCTCTGCCTACCCCTTCGGTGAATACAGGCGAGAGCATATGTATGTACATATTTAAAATATGTTTATTTCATCTCCACACAGTCTTAAAATTGGCAGGCAGGGGTAACCACAAAAAATAACTATTTTTCGTAAAAAAAATCTTACGATGAACTTCTTCGATTCAACAAAAACAAACAATAATAAGGAAACAAAACTAATTGATTAAGATTGTTACAACAATATCTTAATTTAACAGAATCATATTATTTTGAAAAACCATGAAATAAAATACAACAAAGGATTTTCTTAGAACAGGGAAAATGACAGTTTCTGTAGGTTGAGCACCGTTAATTATTGGAACAAAGCGGAATTATCGAAATAACGTTATTGTATTTTGCATTATTTTGGCAAAAGCGGATTTACAGTGATGCTTCCCATGAATGTGTTATAATTATCCACATGTGATATCGCCACAATGCACTATAGTGTATTTGGAAAAGTTAGCGGGAACACTCCCGAGAAAATGTGGGAAAACATAACAATGCAGCTTTCGCGATTATTTTTGCTTCTAAGAACGACTGGATGTTGGCAGGTGTTTGTAGAAATGCATAGAAAACCGCAGTACGCAATTTAAAAACAAAACATGTAAGTAGTGCCATCTATCGAAAGTTGATACAACTATTATTACGCACTATATACCAACTTGAGTTCAGAAAAAAAAAGTGACATTAAAAACCTCCATTATTTTTTAATATACTAGCTATGAAAAGGAAATAGTTTATGCAAATATTGTGTAAAGTAATAATGGATAGTAAAACATCTTACGAATTGCTTAAATTTCTAAACGACTCCGATGCGCAACAAAATAGTTTTACATTATACTCATAGATGGCGCTACTTGAAATATATTCTCGCAGCTTCAAAATATAATTGATAGATGGTGGTAGTTACGCATAAAAACCAAAGACAAAGGTTAAAATATTTGATGAATACAATAACGTCTGCTTACTTGGACGTTTTCAGATATTAAAATTCAGATATCTCGTGATCATATGACATATGTAATGAGAATAATTTTCGAAAAATAGTGACTACCGAAGTAGATTTGCATGCTAAATAAAAGTAGTTGAGACACTGATTGGTTAAAAATGCACATAAGGAAAGTGGATTTATACTGAATTACTTACCTAAATGCTGAACATCATCTCCCTGGCCTTATCCCATACATTGTTGGGATCGGCACTTGATTCAACCCGATGAGGCTGATCACCTGATTTTTATACGAAGCGACTGCCATCTGACCTTCGCACCGCCTTTTACGAGGAAATCTGTGATCTGGGTTAAACCAGTTGTCAGACTATTTTAGGCCTCCGACTGACCTATAACGATTGCCAAAGATGATAAATTGGCAACCGGGACCGACGGCTTAACGTGCTCTACGGAGGGAACTCGGGCGTTCACCCATCCATTTATTGGCCAGGGCTAGGGTTGCTTAACTTCGCTGATCGAATGATATGCGCAATAGCAACTGTGCCACGAGCTCCTCTAAATGTTGATACATATTTAAAACAAATTACCAAAATTTACCAAACACTAAATAAGGTAGTAATGTTGCTACGAAAAAGGTAGGTAATAAATTACCAGTTAGAAGTTGACGCACCTACGATTAACAACACCCGGCCCACCTATTGGAATAAGTCATAAATACCTACACTACAAAAGCCATCGGCATAATACTATCGGGAGCTTAATTTTACGCTGAACAAGCATCTTCTTAGAAAATCAGGTGCGAAGGGTGCTACCGAAACACGAAATTGTTTCAACTTTATTTATTTTTTTGTCTTATTGTTTTAGATAAAGCAAATTGTACAATATGACAAAATGGTCATAAATCTGACATTGGAACAAGTGTCGCATTGTCGAATATAAGAACAATAGAGTCACGTAAAGGTGCGCACGGTAGCTTGTCAAAGGTAAATATTTTGGTCAGACGGTTGTTTGTTACAGAATGGGACGCAGTGGGGTGGTTCGCCTACCGATTCTGGAGTTAATAGGAGCGTTAGGGTTCTGTAATAATGTTAAAAGAATCTACACAATAAAGATACTACTGTAAGATGAGTACCCACTTACTTCAGTGCTAAGTTTACGACTAAATTAATTAACGCTATAATTTTGTATTTATTATTAAGACATTTTGACAGATTTTAGGTAGATTTGAGCAGTCGCCTGCCACGCAAGCGGGAATCTAAAAACTGATGTACAGTGACTTCATACCACGTGCTTTACGGTGAAGGAAAACATCATGAGGAAACCTGCATATGTCTGAGAGGTAATTCAAAGACTTATGTATAGTGCCTGAGACGGCGATAGACCCAACATCTGTCACGTTGGCACTTAATCATCTTTGGTGAAATGTGAGTAGTGTTATTACAACACCTCTGCCTACCCTTTCGAGGAACGCAGTCGTGAGTATATGCATACTAAGTGATTTCTACCAGTCTGTTAATTTCTGCGCTTATAAAAACAGAAACATAGTGATCCAATTAGCATTTTTCCTATTCAATACCTATATTTAGAGAGTTTGAATTTATAAATACATTATTTTAAATTAAAAGTATTAAAAGTGCACAAAAATGTGTATCCTATTATTATCTCAGAAGGCTAGTTTCCGAACCGGTGATCAATTCTTCGACATTCGTAGGTGCCTTACCAGGGCCTATACTGAATAAATAATTTTCATTCAATTTCAGGTAATGAACCCTGCTAGCCAAGCCGGTCTCACGCTTGTCTAGTCCGCACCCAATAAGTCTCCAATCTACCTGCTGACAATATATTTGTTTGCGCTCTTTGTCAGTTCGGGACACCTTGATGCAATGTCAAAGAATAGTGGGCGGTCCATTCGATTAGACACACTCAGGATGGAATCGCTTTTGGGTAATCTCAATTCGATTCGAATGAGAATATTCTTACATGTATGTAAACTGTAATCCGTGGGTGAAAATTATACGAGCTATGATTTTTTTATAAACTCTTTAAATATACATGCATACATATTATGCTCACGCCTCTATTTTCCGAAGGGGTATGCAGAGGCGTTGTAATAACAACACCCAGTTTTAATAACCCAATAATTAAGCGCCAACGTGACAGTTGGTGAGTCTACCGCCGTCTCAGGCACTATACATACGTCTTATAATTACTTCTCAAACATATGCATGCAGGTTTCCTCAAGATGTTTTCCTTCGCCGTAAAGCACGTGGTGTGAAATCAATACGCATAAGTTTTTAGAAAACCTCATTGGGTGTACCGCTGGGAGTCGAACTTGCGTCACAAGCGACTGCTCTAACCCCGCGACGAACACGGCTCTTTAAATATATTCAAGGTTGATCCATCATGTACAGATACGTTATTTTTATTTAATGAAAGTATATTAGATAGGTAGGTATAAATGAGAGCCGTATTGGTTTAATACTAAAGTGAAAAATATATTATCGAAGTTATGTAGATTGAAAACTATTGATATAAGTTTAAAACAAGAAATCCAAACATCATATAAGACGTCTCCAATAATCTAAATGTAAGCATTTAATTCCGATACCAGCACCAATGCCACGACAGTAGGCAATGTGACCCGTTAGACTATAGATCAAGCGTGAATAGTAGGTATCACTAAATAACAGTGTTTCACACGTAATTAAAGTATTAAGAGGCGGTCCACAAACGGGTGTCAAAATCCCATTATAGTGAACGAGAGAGATTAGTCAAAGAGTCGAAGTAGGACGAGACAACTACTCATAGGGCTGGCAAACATGAGTCGCGGGTTCGATTCCCGCATCACGGCAAAGATTTTATGATTTCCTTGAGCGTGGGTGTGTATTGTAAGTACATTTAATGTATTCCCCGAAGGGGTAGGCAGAAGAGTGTATAAAGTACACCCACATTTCGCCAGTTATGTTTAAGTCTCATACCTATTGTATGAGACTGAGTCTATTTCCATTAACCGAGCATAAATCCATACTCTGGTCTGCTACTGACGTAATGGAGATGGAAGAACCCAAAACCACTACCAGATTTGGGGAACCCACACGTATGGGTTTGATAAGAAAACATTTTTTGAGTTTCAGTTCCAAGTATGGAGATCCCCAAAATTTCTTGTTTTTTTTTCTATTTTTGTGTGAAAATCTTAGATGGAATACATCTACATACCAAGTTGGAACAGTATTTTTTTTTCTTTATAAAGTTCACCAGCAATCGTTTACACTACTGAGTATGTTAGTGTAACAATCACATATAGGCGAACATAGTTTCGGAAAAAAGCGACTGTTACATACGGACGGATGGACAGACAAACATGACGGATCCATAAGGGTTCTATTTATTGCTATTTGGCTACGGAACCATAAAAGTATTCTAAGTATAGTATCCGTTGTCTGGTACTCATAGTACATAGTTAGTTTGGGATTAGATGGCCCTGTTTAAATTATTATAATTCTGAGGTGTGACAGACAGCCCTATACGAAACATGTTGACGGCACTCCAAAGGTGTTCTGTTCCGATGACAATGTATACGAATGGATAGCGATTATGAATTAATGATTCGTTCGCAAATCCTTTGTGTTGCGACGCACTCATTTGTCTTCCCCTTGTGCGCGCGATATAGTTTTTGTTGCAATTTGTCTGGCGTGTCTACTCACATTTATATCGTATAATATTTAGTTAATAGCAACTCATTTATGAAGTGTATCATTAGAACGTTTAAAATTTATTAAATTAAATGTTTAGCTCTTCGATCATAATGTTCAGTTGATGAGACTTGTAGTTGAGTATTTAATAATTTTATATGTTTTTTTTTGTAATTAATAAATTATTTACTATGTAATGAAATGTACATAATGCCAGCTGAGTGTCTTGCCGGCTCGTCTCAGAAGGTTAGTTTCCGAACCGGTGGCCAATTCATTGACGTTTATAAGTGCCTAAGTAACATATATATATGCATACAATGTTTATTTTCTTTTAATTTTCATCTATACTAATATAATAAAGCAGCAGAGTGTGTTTGTTTGTTTGTTGGATAGTCCATTTATCGAGGAAGGTTATAGGCTATATTCGATTTTTTTTAAATTAGGGATCCGTAAGAAAATTGCTATTTTGTAAGTCAAGGTGTAAAATCGAAAACCTATTTATGCGTGCGCTGCAAAACTATTGACAATAGAACAAAATGATGTACTACGGGTTTGTAGGTCTTATTAAGATCTACAAAGAAGTCCGCGAGAGCAAATATGTTACTATCATAGTTTATCGTAGCCAATCGTGGTCATCAATGTACGTAATATTAATATGTTATTATTTATTACTAAATAAGACGTTTCACCGCTCGCGAACTGTCTTTCATTTGCTAAATACGATCGTTGTGCCAATAGTACCGGTCAAAATCATAACCCTCCTTTTTGCTTCGCCGTAGTCGGGTAAGAATACAAACTCCTGCTACGAGCAGTAATTTACAAACTCACATAAATAACTATGGCAAGTAACTGTAACACAATAGCATATTAATACGTGATATGCAAAAAATCCAAAATCTTATGATTCACGGTTCTAATGAGTTAAAGTACATAATGAGGGGTTATTTCGACAATTGTGGCTAATATTGGGCTATGCATTGTTTATAACAATAAGTGGGTATTATCGGCAAGCTACTATTACCCGGCAGACGGACCGTGGAGGCTTCCGCGCTTAATGGATGCCGCGCTCTGCTTTGTCGCCGAGACCAATCGACGCGCTCTCGATTTCGGCAAAATGCACCAAGGTGGAGGCACACCTGGTGCATCTATTTTTATAGATTTAGACTCATATTAAAATATATAATATTTTGGGTAGACATAGCTCGGCATGTTCAAGCAGGGCTATTAACAGAAAATAAACTGTTGGTAATATTTTTTTCTTTGATGTCACAACCATGTACCAAGAATCATGAAATCATAAAGAACAACATAATAGGAGAAATAAAAAAAAAACTGTGTTTCCAGTACCTACCCCGAATCACGTAATACAAACGATTGAAATAAATTAATTCGATCGAAATCCTTGGGATATTCTCGTGATTTGAAATACGACGACGAGTGAGCATTAATGTATAATGAATATGTACACTTTCAACGTCTAAGTCGCTACGACATCGTTATTTTGTGAATCGGCCTACTGATCCTGCATTAACATAGAGATTATTATATATATAATATATAAATACAAAATATATCGTGGTGGCCTCGGGGTTTGAGCAGTCGCCAGCTACGCAAGCGACGTAAGTTCGAATCCCAGCGGGGCCCGTACCTATGAGTTTTTCTAAAAACGTATGTACAGTGATTTCACACCACGTGCTTTGCGGTGAAGGAAAACATCGTGAGGAAACCTGCATATGTCTGAGAAGTAATTCAAAGACGTATGTATAGTGTCTGAGACGGCGATAGACTCACCATCTGTCACGTTGGCACTTAATCACATTCGGTGAAAAGTGGGTGGGGTGATAATAACACCTCTGCCTACCCCTTCGGGGAATACAGGCGTGAGCATATGTATGTACGAAATATATTTAAAACTAGCTGTGCCTCGCGGTATTATCCATGTAGATTTAATTTCATGGGTGTCCCGCGGAAACCTCATGTTTTTAAACAAAAAACCTTAGTTACTCGTTGTAATATTAGCCATCTGCCAGTGAAATTCCCGGTAAAATCGGTCCAGCCGTTTCGGAGATTAGCCGGTACAAACACTCTAACTTTTTAGAAATTTTTTGAAAATTCTTTTCTATGTCGATTCCGTATATACATTCATATTCGTGTAGTGAAAAGCTGTTATTTTGGAATTACAAACAGACACTTCAGTGTTATTTATCTATATAGATGTATAGATATGCCATGTGTCTTGGTGTGCTAGCTTCACGGAGGTTCGGAACTGAGGGAAACGGTGCCGCGCGCTCCACTTGTATTTTGGGTTACCTGCGCCCGCGCCGCGCCGCGGACATCTTGGCTCACTTGACACACTGCCCGATACACTGATTACTTTACTTATAGGCTTCAACAATTACCAAGTGCTTGTTTTTGAAATGTAAAGTATACGATTCACAAAAATGAAACTATAATTATACTTTGAAAGAGCCGTGGTGGCCTTGGGGTTTGAGTAGTCGCCTGCTACGCAAGTGCCTGTGCCAATGAGTTTTTCTAAAAAATCTTATGCACAGTGATTTTCACACCATGTGCTTTACGGTGAAGGAAAACATCGTGAGGAAACCTGCATATTTCTCAGAAGTAAATTTAAAGACGTATGTATATAGTATGTATATAGTACGTATGTATATATAGTGTCTGAGACGGCGATAGACTCAACATCTGTCACGTTGGTACATAATCATCTTCGGTGAAAAGTGGGTGTTGTGATTACAACAGCTCTGTCTACCCCTTCGGGGATTACAGGCATGAGTATATGTATGTATGTAATTATACTTTTCATCCATTGCTCTGAATACGTTACTGTTAGCAAGAGCATGCTCTCAATTCTCGCTGACTCCGCACTCATGAACTTTCATTATAACGTTATCTACGTATTATATAATGTACTAGCCGTGCCTCTTATACTCACGTAAGATAAAGTATAAATCTAAATTACTTAGAGATAGACAAATATATTTGGTTTTAAAAATATGGCTACTTTTCTCGTTCATGTAGCCGTTTTATACATTAGTAGTAATACAGATAAATATTAAAAAAAAACTGTTACTTTTGTGTAAAAGCTGTTAATTACAAACAGACTCTTAAATGTTAATACATGACAATACAAGCATTCCAACCTTACGTACAGACTTCGGTAGTTCTCACAATATTCATCTCAATTCTTATACTACGACTGGACCCTACATTATAGTCCTTCGAATCCTCCAAATGAATTCTTTCAACTTTTACCTGCTTTCAACAAGTAGGTAAAAGATGATGAATTAATAAATTGTATCTTAAAATTCATCATCATCATCTCCCTGGCCTTGTGCCATACATTGTTGGGGTCGGCACTTGATTCACCCGATGTGGCTGATCACCTGATTTTATACGAAGCGACTGCCATCTGACCTCCGCAACCTCTTTTACGAGGAAAATCTGTGATCTGGGTTAAACCAGTTGTCAGATTATTTTAGGCTTCCGACTGACCTGTAACGATTGCCAAAGATGATAAATTGGCAACCGGGACCGACGGCTTAACGTGCTCTCCGAGGCACGGAGGGAACTCGGGTGGTCACCCATCCAACTACTGGGTAGGGTTAGGGTTGCTTAGCTTCGCTGATCGAATGATATGCGCAATAGCAACTGTGCCACGAGCTCCTCTTGTATCATAAAATTATCACCATGATGTTTTTAGCTTTTAAAAAACCTTTACACGTTAACTAAATACGAATAAGTATAAAAAAATGGGATAACCGACTTAAGGGTCTCCGCGAACACAAATCATTTTCATATAAAAAATATACTTCATCAATAACGTCACGCCTAAAGCTAGGTATTCCACATTCTAGGTCAAGCATTTTATAATCTCCAAAATTCTAGAAGAAGAAGCTATTGTTAACACTATCCCGGAACCAAATATTGCAAAAACATTGAGTTCAAACGCAGCCGACCGGTTTGTACCATCCGTTACGAGTAATAAATAAAAAAACACTCGGATATCTACTTTTACGACGTCAAATGCAATTAGCTCGTTTTGTTTAACTGTACATAGGATAACTAAACAATATGCTTTACCCGTAAAATGGATAAACAGTTCTTTTGACAAAAATCACACGTGTTTTAAGTCAACGCGTGAACACACCCCGGGATATTTTGAAAAGATCGTAATCACTAATTGAATTTTAAAAAAGAAAGATCATGGTTCCTTTCTTCGTGTTCATTTTGTGTTATTTTGTTTAAAATAAGTAATTTCTCCCTTTGTCAATATTTGTTGGACATTGAAAGCGTTGTGCAATGTGTGCGTTGTGGTAATTACGTATTAATGGCTGTAAACTTATTATTTACTTGACATATGGTTGGTTCTGGCTCTGGTGATCAGAAAAAGTTATATCATTGAATCTTACCAACACTTTTTTTACCCAACGAAAGAGTGATGTGCTTTTTTAAACGTTCTTTTTTATAACGTTTATCGACTGGTGATACACATTGACTGGTGATGTCACAGTAACGTTATACAATGCTGATTCGAAAATATACTTATCCAAACTATCTACGAATCCCATAGGTCTTTTCTAACGAGTTTGTATAAATACTAAAATGCAGTGAAGTCAGGTCATGGTGACGGAAAACATCGTGAGGGCATTCGAAGACTGCCTGAAAACAATGTACTCACCATCAGTCACGTTGGCACTTATCTCATGGCAACGATGACAAAAATGTAGGTGTTGTAACACCTGAGCCTTCGGGAATCGTTCGAGGAGGTAAGCATTTGTGAGTAAAGATATCTTGAATGCTGCAGCAAAATTTTGCAGCGTTTTCCAAAATGTATATTATGCTGTCCAGTATAATTATTTGTATAAGTAGAGACACGTGCGGCACCTCGCAGCCACACAAGGTGTCGTGCAGTGAAGTATGTAACTGAGGCGCGCATTCCGCGGGCCTCGCCGACCGCGACCGCCGAGATCTACCCGCGCGCT
Source organism: Watsonalla binaria (assembly GCA_929442735.1). Classification (NCBI taxonomy): domain Eukaryota; kingdom Metazoa; phylum Arthropoda; class Insecta; order Lepidoptera; family Drepanidae; genus Watsonalla; species Watsonalla binaria. Next base: position 12,792,359 of record OV838923.1, on the reverse strand, counting down.
ACTATACGCTATCAGTACCAGATGCAACTCCATCTTAATACTAGAATGTTTGATCTCCTAGTTCTGCTAATGATATATAGAAGAAAGATTTGTCGTTTTGTAACTAACGAAACAACTGGACCGATTTCAAAACTTACCGAACTACTAGATAGCTGAAAAATCACTGAGTAACATTTGTAATATATTATTTAAATCGAGTAAAATTAGGAATCCCAAATAAATCGCGGGTGACGCCGCGGACGGATGTTAGTAATAAATAATCTTTTTAATTCGAAATAAGGCACATTGATCCTTATAATACAAATTTATACAAATAATAGCTCAGCGATCAGAACTAATTTGAAAAATCTAACCCTATCACTCTAGTTCACCTCGGGGCTAAAAATGATAATTTTAGAGTTGACTCTGAAACATCTACATTGGCTCCATTTAAATGTAACGAAAATTTTGAGAATATTCTCCATCTATGAAATATTATCGCTGAGGCAAGTTTGGAATAAAAAAGCGAATATAAATGAAATGTGGTACAATGAGACCGGCTCCTTAATATTGGGACCGGGCCATTGTCCCGGCGGTAATAGAATCTTCACTTTGCGGCGGTATACATCAACCGTTCTACTTACAACTACTTTAAACTCAATAAATCAGTCGGTAAGGTTCAATTTACGTCACCGTAAGGTTTTCGGCTAACTGTTGATTGGCAATCCGTCACGGGCCTACCTTAATTACAGTCTATAAACAAACACGCCGTACCTGACCACTTTGTGTAAAGTATACCCATTTACCTGACTTCGATTGTAAAATATTATGGCATATCGTTTACGGTATTATTTGGCCGCGTTGTGTACAAATGTTGTGAGTTGTGTCGGCGAATCGGATGGAATGCGGACACCGGTACCTATCTCGGGTCGGAACTTTGCTTTAAGAAATGACAAGTGGGTTACACAATCATGTGCCGTGACTTCTTGAAAGATTGAAACATAAGCAACAGCATTTTTTTCCAGGATCTGTTGGAAAGTGGCTTGTCCATGCGGGAATTCACCCATCCAATTACTGGCTAGAGGTAAGGCTGCTTAACTTCGCTGATCGAATGATATGTTCAATAGCAACTGTGCCACGAGCTCCTCATGAAATTATAAAGATAAATAAAATAAAAAATGTATGTTTGTGATTCAAAATTAGCTTTTCATTAAATGAATATCAAAGTATATACGATACCTAGATTTAAAAATAAACATTTTTGTCAAATTAATCAAACTAATGTGATCCTGAAACAGCCGGACCGATTTCAACGGGACTTTCATCGGCAGATAGCTGATGTTACAAAGAATAATACAGGCAAAATATAGGTTTCCAGGAAATAAAGCCAGCCAAAAAAATAACGTTAGTATATATAACATACTAACGTTATTTTTTTGGCTAATTACTTACTTAGAAATTACTTACTACGTAGAACTGATAATCAAACCCGATGCATTAGTATTGGTAGGTCATGTTAATTAAGCAGATGTAAATAAATGTTGATTCGCGAATAATTCTAGTTTGGGTGGGTGCATGCACCGTTGGTTCGCTCCGGTTGCCATGGTAACGGGTCTAGCTTCTGAATACTTCACTCGGATGTTACGCTAATTAATGAAGTAGGTGATACTCAATATAAATTAATAGTTTATTTATGACGGCACTGTAGGTCTAGTAGTTAGCTTACTTTACGGCAACGCTAGATGTCGGGGGCTCGATTCCTAGATCATCTATACTAATAATTTAAAGACGAAAGATTTGTATGTATGTTGTTAACGAATTGGCTCGAAAAGTACAGCGCGTTTTAAAAAAATCTTTGACCATTTGAATGCTACGTTATCACTGATTAATATAGGATATATTTTATCCCCGTACCTCACGAGAATGGGAGCTACGCGGGTGAAACCGTGTGACGTCCGCTAGTGGTAAAATATTTTATAAGTATACATTATCTCCGAGCATTCCTACACCTTCAATATTCTTACATTTCGTATAATATATTTATTAATATGTAAGCGTCTACAAAAAATATTTATATTTTCGCTTACATATTGAGCCGTGGTGGCCTTGAGGTTTGAGCAGTCGCCTGCTACGCAAGCGACGTAAGTTCGAATCCCAGCGGGGCCTGTACCAGTGATTTCACACCACGTGCTTTACGGTGAAGGAAAACATCGTGAGGAAACCTGCATATTTCAGAGAAGTAATTCGATGACGTATGTAAAGTGTCTGAGACGGCGATGGACTCACCATCTGTCACGTTGGCACTTAATCATCTTCGGTGAAAAGTTGGTGTTGTGATTACAACACCTCTGCCTAGCCCTTCGGGGAATACAGGCGTGAGCATATGTATGTACGTATGTTGATATAAATTCTCAAATGTTGACTACACTAACTTTTTGAAATATTCAAACTAAAACATTTAACTAGCCACGGTCTCAAAATATTATTATTGACACTTAATAAATAATGCTGAGATTTAACTAGTTCATATTGGTAATCAGTGATTACTAATACATTGACAGTTATTGAGATGTGCCGCTATGTTGGCTACTGATTTATCACTATTTATATGGTCTTTACTAGCGATATATTAATGAGTTATGTTGGCTCCCTGTCTTGGAGATGAATATTACTAACAAATGGAATCCTAAGCAAATATACATAATTGAAATTTGTTTTTAACGTGTTAAAATAAAAGATTATTCATTTTGAAAAGTATTTTGTATAAAAAAAATATGCTCATGCCATTCCAGAAAGATTCCCAAAGGGGTAGAGGTGTTGTAACAACAACACCCACGTTTCACCTAATATGATTAAGTGCCAACGTGACAGATAGAGTCTATCGCCATCTCAGGCACTATACATACATCTTTCAACTACTTCTGAGACGTATGCAGGTTTCTTCACGATGTCCCCGAGTATGATAAGGCCGCCATTTGTATTAAAATATTTTTTAGCTCGTATTCCTACAGCATCCTGGTGCACAATAAAGATATAATAAATAAATATAGTATATGAAGCAACTCGCTAATAAATGCGAAGTTTGAGAACAAATATACGAGAACCTAAATCGCACAATGAGAGTTTTCGAGCGCAATGCAGTATATCTATATAAAAGTTTCCAGTTAGAACCGGTGTTCCCCAGACATAACCCGTCTGGCTGGAAGATCTTCCCATTGCTGGGGATGAGCACGATCACTCGCTATATATAAGACATCATCATCATCTCCCGGGCCTTACATTGTCGGGGGCGGCACTTGATTCAACCCGATGTGGCTGATCACCTGATTTTTATACGAAGCGGCTGCCATCTGACCTTCGCAACCCCTTTACCGAGGAAAATCTGTGATCTGGGTTAAACCAGTTGTCAGACTATTTTAGACCTCCGACTGACCTGTAACGATTGCCAAAATGATAAATTGGCAACCGGGACCGACGGCTTAACGTGCTCTCCGAGGCACTGAGGGAACTCGGGCAGTCTCCCATCCAATTACTGGCTAGGGTTAGTGTTGCTTAACTTCGCTGATCGAATGACATGCGCAATAGCAACTGTGCCACGAGCTATGTATAAGACAATGTTTCTATATTAAATAAATATGTCTAACTTCTCGTTCGGGCTCAAATACAAAACGGACTATACTGCTTTTACCGAGGATTTCACTGACAGATGACTGATGCTACAACGAAATAATATAGGAGATTTTATTTCAGAAGAATTGTTAAGTGTTCCGCTCTTAACAAGATCCGTGAAATTCTATGCGAGAGAACTAGCAAAACCTACCTCCTAACTACCAGTAGATGATACGTATTAAATGTGAATTGAATTATGTTTTATGTGCAGCAAATTGTATGGTGTAAAGTAGAAAATTCAATTCAAATCAAAAAGTTTTATTCACCATAAGGGACACTTGGAACACTCATTCAAAGTCCGTTTTCTTACGCTAACTTAGGTAAATTTACTTCAGTTTCCGAATGTAAGTCTTCTATATTTAGCTGATATAAAATTGTAATCACCATGAATGTTGATGGAGGCCCGACTGAGATACGATCTTATTACAAAACACAGCTAGGGATAAATCCTTGGTCTCCTTTAGTGATATAAATTTCGAACAAAATGGACATAATTTTAGTCCAAGTTTGGTCTAGTCTTGCTAAACCATATAACATGTAATAAGAGGGATAACATTTTATAATCAGAATTAAAATAGTGTGATAAGAGACAGTTGCAAGTTGAAGATGATGTGGTGACCAGAATTGAAAAAAGTATGTTGAGATGGTTTGGACATATCGAAAGTATGAGTGAAAGGCGATTAACGAAACAAATTTATAGAGCGAATGTGACCGGAAGTGTCGGTAGAGGGCGTCCAAGGAACAACTACTATGACCAAATTGATAGTATTTTTCAGAAAGGTCAAATTCGGAGCACTCGTAACCGAAGAAACTGCGATGAAGCGAAAGAAGTATGTAATCATCGTAGCATGTGGCAAACGGTGTCTCTGCCTACCCCCATGGGATACAGGCGTGAGCAAATGTATGTATGTATGTAATTAAAATGACTAATTCAATGTACCAGTCAGTGTAGTCTTAAACTTTAGTAGGAAAGACTTCAACGGGTTGCTTATACGTAATCTTAACATGTCATGAATCATAATTGTAATAATGTAATGTCTGTCTGTTGGAGACAGTTTCCATAATATTTTATTATTAGTATTATAAATTTTGCATAAATACATCCCTTGGATAGTGTCAAATATAATATTGGCAAAAAGTGTCGCGGACGGTACACCGTTATTTGGAAGGAGGTCGAGCGCCCTGCTACAAAATAAAAACACACAGAAGGTCAGTTACCATACATTGACGGGAATTAGCGCACACACAAATATACGCATATGTACGAGCATGTTGCTACAAATTTATTACTTAAACTAGACCTATTTCATTAAGGATATCCACAAGCGCTTGACTATGGACGTGTGTGTTGATTCTCGACTAATGTGGAAGGTTGTCCTTCTGTAATATTTGTATTCTGTGGCCCTGCGCGCGCACCTAGTTGCTCGAGTAACAGTAGTGTAACAGTGAGGTGATGATCTAATTTGGTTATTTGTTCATTTTGCTTCCAATTGTTATGAGTCGCTCCTCACAATGGCTCCGTTTGGTTATTGTATCTATGGCGGCTTCACCCGCCAAAACTTAGATTTTTGGTTTATTTCGACGAAATCTATGTTTTTTCTATACATAATTAGCGTAGTAGGAGTAACATTCCTTAAAACAGCATCTATCTATCAGCTATCTGCTAGTAAAAGTCCCGTTAAAATCGGACCAGGCGTTTCAGAGATTAACTGGAACAAACAAATAGATATTTTTTTTGATATTTTTATTTAATACTAGTTACACCCCGCGGTTTCACCCTCGTAGACTTAATTTTATGGGTGATCCGCGGAACTCTAATATTTTTTAATTAATTGTAGCCTAAGTTACTCCGCTTATTAGCTATCCGCCAGTGAAAGTTCCGTTAAAATCTGTGCAGCCGTCAGACGGACAGAACGGTAAGACAGAGAAAAAAAAATTAGTTTTTCTTCATCAGTATCATGTATATATATGCATTTAGTCAAAACGTGTAATTTTGGAATTACAAACAGACACTTCAATTGTATTTATCTGTATATATATTTTACGCTTTTTGGAATTACAGACAAATAGTTAAATGTTATGTATCTGAATGCGAGCGGTTATTTAAATCTTTTCATCTTAAGACATGTAAGTAAATTATGTTCTTCTTTTTGTAGCATTCTTAAATGTAAATTCCATGGTTTCATTGTCCAGTGGTCAGTGACAATGCCCCAGATTCGATCCCCACTTCAACATTCTTTCCACGATACAAAAATGACTTGCTTTGAGACTAGACCAATTTTATTACGATAGTAATCATAAAAACTATAATGATTTCATTAAAATTAATGATCAAGTTACGCTACTGTCCGCAGCGTCCGACGCCTCATATCCGATGTATTACGAATGACATTATATTGTGCAATCACTACATGACTACGCGAACGTAAGCCCAAATATTAACAGTTATCCTAAATGTAGGTTGTGTCTGCGTTTTAGGCATTTGAGTATTCGGAATTTATGAACTGAATCCAAACTCTATTGTTCAAACATTTGGGTTAATAGTCCTTTGAATTAGTCTTTTAAATAGGGCTTAAACTAGCTGGTGAACAGTGTATAGAGATAACCTAGGGAGCCGTGATGACCTCGGTGTTTGAGCAGTCGCCTGTTTCGCAAGCGACGCATGTTCGACTTATGTGCAGTGATTTTACACCACGCTTTACGCTAGCTTTACGGTGAAGGAAAACATCGTGAAGAAACCATATATCTGAGAAATAATGCAAATACGAATGTATAGTGCCTGAGACGGCGATGGACTCAATCTCTGTATCGTTGGTACTTAATCATATTCAGTGAAATGTGGGTGTTGTTGTTACAACACCTCTGCTTACTCCTTCGGGGACCCTTCTGTGATAGCGTGAGCGTATTATTTTATTTTTGTAGATACTTAATGGTGTTTCAAGATAGAAAACCGCTAACTCAGGTTGTATGCTTTTTAGTAACATCTATAATCTGCAGCTATTTACAAATAACTGTGATTCTTTAAATGCGAACGCGAAATACTAACAAAGTCTTATGTATTTAAAATCCCTTATAATAAGAGCAAATGGCGGACTGGCAAAGCTGGAGCCTATAAGATCGGCTTCGACCTTAATCCTAGACTTATAAGGCAAGGATAAAAGGGATGAGTTGATAATTTGCCGCGTCATATTTATGTAACGTACGTCTCTTATTACATCTCTTAACTTATCCTGTACTTGGTAGGGGTCGGTTCCAACCCGATGTGACTGGTGACCTAATTTTAACACAAATTAACTTGTCGTTATGTATTCCATCAGGCAGATGTTCTGCAGTGTCAAACAAGTTGATTTACAGCTAACATCGAACACAATTCATCAATTTAATCACGTGGAAGAATTAACACTGACACATCGAATCATCGGCCATCATAATGATTACACATTCCATTTAAATCAGTACAAAGCAGCAGACTTCATTGAAGTCCATCACTTTTACTTTTTTACAGCTAGCTACCTTACACTTCAAAGCACCGCGCGGTACAGTTACCGTAGGAAATTAATAGTAACACCAATCTATAGACACAATAACATTTTCCACTCGAGTCATTTATAACAATGCGCGAGGGAGATGGACATAGAGAAATAAATCAATATTAAGACAATGAGACAGGGACGACGATACAAGTGGGTTAGTGTGCCGAACATTAGTCTCATGCCGAATTCAATAAACGTAAAGATCGAGTTCCACGCGTTTACATGTGCGGAAGCGAATTAAACTAAATTGCCTGAGAATATATTATTAAAGACTAGCTAAGCCCCGTGGTACACCCGGATATAATTTAACTACCACGCAAGTCTTTAAGACTATATGCTATTCTGATGCGTAAGCTATATTATTGTAAAGTTTCATCAAAATCCATTCAGTAATTATTGAATGAAAGAGTAACAAACATACATTGTTTTAATGTTTAAAAAAATATAAAATAAGAATGTTATATTTATAATAATAATAATAAATAAAGCACAGTATTTGTGTTTCCAGGAATGGTGTCCAGCAAGCTGGCTGCGTTACCTCGCTGTATCGCTAAAATGATCCCCAGACCGAGGTGAGGACAAGCTCGACGGTCGTCAGAGATATCAAGTGAGCGCTCCAACTCTGATTAGTTATTATCTCTGGTTATTACTAATCAGACGAAGAAATGTATAATATACATACAAAAGAAAAATTATAAAGGTATTGGCAGACAAATAGCAACAGTAGGTAAATATGCCTGTGTCTCAGTTCCAATAGCAAAGATGTAAAACACACGATTCGCTACAGAACGTTGCTAAGTGGTCAATCAATTAGCATTTTACCAATGAACTGTATTTCTGAAGCGGTCTAATAAAAACATCATGTTGTGTATCGCTGTTTTAGTATGCATAGTAGTATTATGTCCTAGATTGTTAAATGTTTGTCTTATAACTGAGATGTTGAATTTCTTTCATATATTTTTTAACTTAAAACATGCATCTCACATTGAGAATTGTAAGATATAATTTGATACTAACTGTGCCCCGTAGTTTCTCCCGCGTAGATTTATTCTCATGGACCCTATTTTAAAAAAATTTGCCTAAGTTACTCCTTGTAACATCAGCTACCTTTCAGTGAAAAAGCGTTAAGATCGGCCCAGCGGTTCCGAGATTACCCGGAACTAACAGACAGAGATTTTGTATGTATGTATATATGTATGTTATATGCATTTAGTGAAAAAATGTTAATTTGGAATTACAGATACTTAAATTAGATTTATACGTACTGTATAGATGAAAAAAATAATTTACTTTTAATAAAAAAATTGTTAGATTATTTTCCTCAACGGAAGTAAACCACTTTATGACAATGATGGCACAGGATGTACTTATATTCCAAAAAAAAAACTCAACTAACATATTTGCACTAATGATATAAAAGTAGTCCATCTATTCTGAGCGTCCTACAGCGGCGGACACCTCGAGCCTATAATAAGAAAGCATACCTCCATCCATCGCCATTAATGACAGACTCCCATACATTTGATGTATGAGTTGTATGGCGGCAACGGTACAGTAATTACTTGCAAAATATTACATGTGCCGATTGCCCTCGCATTTTGATGTATTGATGTGATCTGATTCGCTTTGGTTGAGCTTCTGGCAATCATATTTTGGTATGATATATGTATGGATTGGTGACTCGATGGATGGTTGCGTATGGAAGGTATAAGAAAGCTCACGCCTTCCCAGAAGGATGCGTAAAAATTATACATAAACCAGTGATGTTTCTACTGATAAATTCAACATATTCATTGGACGCTTGCAATAAATGTACATTTCTGTGACTGCGATCACATCTGTTGACGTATATATAGATTTAGATTAAGTAATTTCAACATAGGTGTAACTGCAAACGTATCGTTAGACAAACTCTCACATCAGTGAAAAATATGAAACCTCAATACACATGTATGTCCACATACATACATAAGTTACGGAACTCACGTAATGCCTTTCTAACATTTCCCTAAGTTACTCATAAAGCTAAGTTTCATCTAAGCCTTTTCATATGCATAACTTACAAGAATTGAATGCAACTTGAACGAGTGGTAAGTGAGTACTGTAGTACGCTAACACGTGCCCAGGTTAACAATACTATATGAGTAACAAATATAGTTATGTTGAATTTAACTACATATTACCATCATCTATATCTATACTCTATACAGATAATTACAGTTGAAGTGTATCTTTGTTATTCCAAAATAACAGACCGCGTCGCATGAATCTTCGAAGATCGTACTATAATTTCGAAATATATCTAGTATCTGCGAAAAAAGGTTAAAAAAGAAGACTAAAATTTACAATCAGGAAATCCTTCACGGATCAGAAAGAGAGTAAATCAAATCAAAAATATCTTTATTCGATTAGTCATTTTACAAAGTACTTTCAAATCGTCAGAGAGACACAATTACATAGTATTATACATGCTACCGCCAGGTTCGGAAGGTTGCTTTTACTGAGAAGAAGCTGGCGAGAAACTCAGTAATTACTCTTTTAAAAAAAAATACAGCTTTGAGTAATACAACATAAATCATAAAAAAATATAAAATAAGTAGTAGAGTAGAGCGCTATCTCACTCTCGTAGTGTTCAGGCATTTCACAAATTAATTTAGTGCAATAATAGACTCAACAAGAAGTTAGTTAGGACATAATGAAGCAGATCTCCTGAGGCAACATTTGAAAGCCGACGTAACTACGGTTGCGACAGTATAATTGTCTTCTAATGCTAACCGATCTGCAATTGATACCCCGTTACTCTTTACATCAGTAACCGTGAACTTTTCTATTAGCATAAGCATTTTTTTCAGTAAGATAAGGAGTTTTATGTTAAACGCTTAAATTAAATCAAGCGTTACTTTCCAAACCATTTATTAACATTAGCAAAAGGACTTGGAACACTCATTAAACGACATTTTTAAGAGTGTTATAGGTAAATTTACGCTCGTTTCCTGATTGAGCGTTACAGGAGAAGAACCGGGGAAACAACCTCTCCTGATTTTTTATGTAAAGGAGGTTGACAATCGATAGATACAATTGACTATTGACTGATATATCTGTATACTCGGATACAGTAATAAATGCTTTTGGCAACGATAATAAAACAAAATAAGTTATTGATGTTGCTGTCTAATTAGCAGCCTAGATATGAGCTAGAATAAACGTGAGATTTATTGCTGGAAAAATAAAACAAATATAGGCTTAAAATAAAAGAAATGTACCACACACTCTTAAAGTAAATTAGCAAAACAAACTACCTACTCACCAATGGCAGTAGGCAATTTAATACTACTTATTACCTGTATGTTTTTTATCAAATCCATTGAGAAGACCTACAAGAGACCTACAAGGCAATAACAATCTATGCTACATACATTTAAGCATGAAAATTGCGTGCCACTAATATTAAGTATAGCCAAAAATAATGAGTCTAGACTGAAGAATGAGATCAATGAGCGAACATATTCATTTCTTTGTGCAAGTAATGTTGATTAGAATTTAATGAGTGTGATTCACTTGTAGGCGTGCTTAGTCCCTGATCTAATGAGGTCCGAGTGAAGGTTGTGTGAGGCATTGCGTGATTTAATATGTGCTTTGAATTGTTATGTATTAGTTCAGGTGTATTCCGGGCTCATTTCTCAACAATACATTTATTATCAGAAGTTATATTTAGGAGGGCTTTAAATTAAGATGGTTAGCGTGCTTGTCAAGAGGCCTGCACTCTGCATTGGGTGGCAATATACTGAAGAATAGAGAAGAGATAAGGCTTAAATACGATCCAATCCCATTAAGGTAGAGTATATTGGGATCGAATTTCGGAGCTGCCTGATTGAGAACTGTCTCCGCTTAACCTATTGGTGATACAGTAAAGGTGCCGTCACAAGTCATGAGCGCTCAGTGAAAATAGTGGATACTGCACATGTAATTATTTGCCTCGAACCTTAGATACATACTTGTAAAATTATTACTGTGCATTGAAGGTAACCGCCCATAGCTAGTGTCGAGACCTGGGGGCCAACTATGATCATTTAAGCAGAGCATATGAAGAAGTTCTAAGCTTTAGAGTTTAGTTTTACGTACCAAAATGAAACATCAGAGCTCTGAAGTTCATGGTAGGCCCCTCTAGAACACTCAAATAAAGAAAGATATATTTTATCGTTCCGCCAAAATAACGGAGGATTGAAAATGAATAAAAATAAAGAATCTAAAATGTACATCTAGGTTACACTTACCGTCAGATTTGCAATTTGACGAGGGACTATATTAACGCGAGGTAATTAAGAACAGAATTATCATAACATGAATTTGTTGCTAAGATCAGACGGCGCATAGAGCGCTTCGGAACATATTAAATATTCATGGCTCTAAAAAGTTTAACCAACTTCCGAAAAGTGCAGATATTGCCAAAATACCTATTGAAATAAATATTTATGTGTGTATGTTTGACACAGAATATGAATCTATTCTATATGTCTTCCTTGTATATACTATTATGTAAGGAGAAATAAAAACATTGTCTTTTATCTAATTTGGCAATCGACTATGAATAAAGCAAAGGTAATTAAGTTTAAAGAGACGTTCAAAAACGATTATCATGCAATAATATTTTATCCCTAAAATTGGAAACTATAACTTTCTTCACAAATACTTAAATTTAATGCAAGTTTTTCCTTAAAAGAACCAGCTTCCGATGACCAGTATGCGTAGGATCTATACTCTTATTATAAGCCTACATAACATCCGTTGGAAGGCTCTAAACATGTTGATAGTATGTTAACGAAGAGGTCCGCGATGACGTCACAATGTCTCATCACAACAATATAAAGCACCGCGCAAACGGATCTTGTATACACGGATTCGACCCACTTGCAACTTCTTGACTAACTGGATAATGTCGACCGAATTTTTCCGGTTTGTTTAATGCACTAACCTCAAAAGTTCATGCTTCTTTTGTATTAGATCTTAATAAGCACCTAAGAAAGACCTGGATTTCAAACACCTCGGCATATTAGCTGTTAAGATCAGTCTATAACCTTAACATTACAGCTCATAACCCAGTGGAAGACCTTGCGAGGGCCGCGGTAGACCCATAAAGAAAATCATTGGTGTCCCACTTACCAGCTGACTGCAACCACACGTCTTCACCTGGAACAAAGCAATATGACCTTTAAGGTGAAAGCAGCAAGAGTTGCAGCCAGTGAAAGTAAAGTTTGTAGGTCTGTAGGCCTGACAGCGTCTGTCAGTGTGCGTGAGAGAGTGTGCGTGTACGCATGGAGATAGCAAGCGCCAGGCCTAGTCAACTTAAAGAGAAATGCGCCGCAAATAATATTCGTAATTAATATCAGTTACTTACTTTATTCTTTCTAATTCATTTCACTTTTGAAAAACGCTCGATAAGTATGTAGAGAGATATACTGTTTTAAACTATTTCGAATAAATAGCCACGTAGGTTTGTTAAGTAATCAGTCAATGGCGGTTTGATTTGAACACAATAATGCATTCGTGTTGCGTGTATCCGATGCAACTTCCTCACAAAAACCGCTACTACTCCGTTTACGATACCTACTGTACATTATGAACGGTAATTATTTTATTATTCGCGCAACAACAAAAAATATACGCGGGGCCATTTAAAAATTAACAGTTATTTCGAATTTGATTACAGTCAAGTACATGTTTCAACTTATCATAAAACTAAGTCATTGTACACTATATCTTTAAGATAAAATTGAACCTGAATTAATATGATGGTGTTTGCTAATTCAAGTCATTGAATCAAGTGTGATAGCAGTATGCACATATACGTTTTTTATGTCTTCCTTATGTGTGGTTAAGCGGTGACATCGGTTGCGGCGGCTCGCGCGCGCGGCGCGATCGCTGCGCGCTCTTCGGCGTAGCGGGCCGCAGTTTGTCCTCCCTACTCACTCAGTGGTGGTAGAAAATTTTTAGTGGGAAGTGAGTGGGGTGCGCCCGCGCACCAGTCAGTCGCTCGCATGCGCGGCCCGCGCTCGTACCGGTCAGTGACATCAAAACAGTGCAGTGTGTTTCAAATTGTACCAAATTGTTGAGATCACAGTGACGCTACCACGGAATAAACAGTGTACGTTTACCGAAAAAGAGAAAAAAAACAAAACACGCCCTTGTTTCTATTTTCATTTTTTAACTTTGTGAAAATCGGAGCAATGTGTTTTGGGAATGTTTGTAATTGGCATTAATATTAAAAAAAATATAGTGACGTGACAGTGCCTTGGATTTTGGAGTACACAGTGGATAAATTTTGGACGCCTGTTTTTATTTTGTTTTATAATTCTAACTTAACTGTAATTTATTTCTACCTTCCCTGTAAATATTCGAGAGAATATTTTTTTGTTTTGTTTTCATGATTCTTTTTATTTATGCCAATCACATCTTTCCCTTTTTCTTTTTTTTCTTATCTCTTAGTACTAACAACCCTTGTTTACTAACCGCATGCTCCTTCATTGAGACATTATATTGAAATGTACCGGTTTAGTGCCGGCGTTAGGAGTGTTAGGGGTAATCAATCAGAAAAGTGTGTCTTTTCCGCGGCGTAGTATCGACACAGTTCGGTTTTCGGCTGATAGCGCGAAGGTCGGCAGACTGGTTTTTTTACAGTTGTAACGGCGCTCCCGCGCGCTCGTACAAACGTCATATTCAATTTCTTTGTTTTACGAATTTCCGAGTATTGCAACCGAATAATTATAATATTATAGAAGAAAATACATGACACAAAATTGAGACCCATTATTTTCGGATGCAATTGCATTACCTTTAACTAATTACATGATTGTAAATTTTAATTGGTCTTTAGTAAGCGTAATTTATTAACCGAATACCATTTATTAATGTATCGGCATTTAATAGGCAGAACTGAAAATTAGGACTCGAGGTGTCAAGCTTAAAATATCGGCAGAACTAACAAATGAAATCCTCGTCACCCTTCATCACTAGTTAGGTCATTATATCACCCCATCATAAGTAGGTGAAGTAACCCACTAAGGCGCCCCCTTAGCGTACCTCTAGTAACCTCTATCTTTATTTCTAGTCCTCTTCTACCCCGCTATTTGAACCTTGGATTGTTCCCCCGTGCGTTGTCTAAGGGACCTGTGACCAGCCGAGACATTTGACATTAGTGACCTGTCAAATCTGACACTGACACTCCAAGTCAAAGTGCAACAATACTGTATAATGTGGATTTGACAATTGTGCTACACTATCATCTTGCCACGCTTAGCTAGGTGAGTAAAATGTATCTATATAACTAACAATGTACAGTCAAAAATCAATGTATATAAATTAAGCAATTCACAAGTAGGTAATCGGAGGAAAATCAAACTTCAAACCGTTGAATTTTACAATCTAATACACACAAAACCAACTCTTCAAAATCACACCATATTTAGAAATTGGTTTTAAAATAAAGTCTGTGTCTATATTTATCCCGGTTTGATGGAGGTCAATACTATTTTCATCATTAAAAGCGGACCTCATATGAAAGAGCTTGTTGTTAACGTCAGGACTATACTTCTAAACAAACTGCAACACTCTTAAATGGTTAGGAAACCCCCCTGCAAACCTTGCAGTGTTTAGTTTGACAAATTGCCAAAGTACAAGTTCCCCTACTTTGTCTCGATTTTTTTCCGCCCTTACGTGTTCAAACGCCGGGGGGCCACGGCGAAGCATGTGAAGATATATCACGTACACCCCCCACTTATCCACCAGGAGGAAAATCGTGGAGTTTAGTCGGTGCAGGCCATCATAACCCTCACATCACTTAAAAATTCGACACGTTAAAAAAACCAGCGTCTTCACACTAGTGTCTTCATGCTATTAAATAAAATTAATTTACCTAGTAAGTTTGATACAACGTCATCTTAGATAATATAAACCGTTTTAAATTAGGTCATTACTCCAGCGATGTAGGTGCCTGACCGTGGACGAGGCTGGTGAATGACCTACAAGGCCGCACACGAGGGTCGACAGCCTGTTATGGGCCTTTCAAATATACAAGGAAGCATATTGCACCAACTAATATATGTTATATAGATATTTATTACCGTATGTGTTCTTTGAGATGTTTTCTTTCTCCTAGCTTTAAAGTTATTTATCAAAAACTAATTATGTTGCTTAGAAGTTCAAACATACAGGAATCACTCTCAACATTTAGTTCTAGTTCCTATATTTTTTCCGTATCTTATTTATAAACAAAAAGACGAAAGAGTCTTATTATTTAAATATCAGTTCCCAATGGAGAAGCTCCAAAATTCGAGAGGGTCTACAAAGGGGGTAGAAAGCCATTTCAACACACTCTCCATTGAAGATATTAAATGTCAATAATTGGTACTACTTAGAATGACTTAAGAAGCGTTCTTATACATAAGACAATAACCAATCAAATATATCTGACTCACACGATCTAGTGCAGTGAAAGTATATCCCGAAGCACCAATTAATTTTAACTAGTTTCATTACATGCAAATTAACTTAATTACCTTTGAGATTGGTCTCAAGTATTACCAGTTTTCGACCATCGGTTGATCGTATCTCTGGGTTAAACTGGGTTATTGAGGTGATATTAGGTCTTAGTTCAATAAGAGCCGTGGTGGCCTTTGGCAAGCGACGCAAGTTCGAATCTCAGCGGGGCCTGTATCAATGAGATTTTCTAAAAAAACGTATGTACAGTGATTTTACACCACGTGCTTTACGGTGAAGGAAAACATCGTGAGGAAACCTGCATATTTCTGAGAAGTAATTCAATGACGTATGTATAGTGTCTGAGACGGCGATGGACTCACTATCTGTCACGTTGGCACTTAATCATCTTCGGTGAAAAATGTGTGTTGTGATTACAACACCTCTGCCTACCCATTCGGGGAATACAGGCATGAGCATATGTATGTATGTAGTTCAACAAAAAAAAATTTTGTAAGTTGGTGTTTAACCAACTCAATAAAAGGAGGTGGTCCAAAGTTTCAATATTCAATAGGAAAGTGTTGATATTTATTTATGCACTGTCTCGCAGTTTCACCCGCGTATGATTAACGATAAAAACTGTTACTTGATGATGCGATTTTTTTTCTAAAACAAATGTAGCCTAATGTCCTTCTAATATCAGTCATCTGCTAAAATCCTATTAATAGAATTATCCTTCGTAGTCCCTACTCATAATATTACCAAGAGACTAATCTCTACTACATATACAAAATACGAATAGAGATTATCAACTCATTGTAATAAACATACCGTTATTATCCGATACTAGTTAACTATTATTAATACCAATCGGTCGTATTACACGCATCCTGATACGATCTACCAATCAATCAATAATATTAATACTCATTGGAGAATTAGCAAAAAGTTTGTTCCAAATAATGGTAGTTGTTAGCTCCGCGCCGCCCACAGGGTGGCTCCGCAGCGTCTCCTACGTGACTCACGACAAACATATATAATGCTTTGAATAACTAACTTCACTAATCTGTTTGGTATGTTGATTTGTGTTTCAAAAGCTGGGCGAAGTAATTTTTCTAAAACGACAGCATACCATATCAATACTAATCCATTAAAGTAGCCTTCCCTATTTTATCCCCTTGGGAGTAGAATTAATCAAAATCCTTTCTTAGCGGATGCCTACGTCATAACATCTACCTGCATGCCAAATTTCAGCCCGATCCGACCAGTGGTTTGTGCTGTGCATTGATAGATCATTATATCAGCTAGTCAGTCAGTCACCTTTGAGTTATATATATTTAGATTTGAGGTGATATCAAAATGTCTGAACATCACACACAGCGTCAATTAACTTCAAACAGACAATAGAAAAAGTATCAAAGAGCAGAAAATAAATCTGCTGGAATAAATAAAAAAGTGTATAAAGAGATGCATGAATGTACGAAGCGAAAGAAGTGTGTAAGGATAGCATGTGGAGAATGGTGAGCTCTGCCTACCTCCATCTGAAACAGGCGTGAGCTTAATATATATAATACATATAAGTATTGAATTTAACAAAAGGACCATCAAAATTAAAATACTAGCGACAAAAATATTGGACTAAAAGCTTTTAAAGGTGATAATATTGTATTTTTATAACACATTCGGCCTTAAAATGTCTTAAGTGACCCTGCTTAGATGTTTAGAAATGTCTCCACTCAGAAGGTTCTGAGGTGATTCAGTATTAGTTGATTGTAATGGTCGGATGAATCATAACACTGTGATAAGTAGAGATGGGCTTGTTTCAACAAGAATAATAGAACCGTTACTTTGTGATGGTGTTACTACTGTATGCGTCTAACAAGATTCAAAGACGTATCCTCAGAGACGGCACAACTATCTACCACCATGGCATCAATATTGGGTAAAAGATAGGTGTTTTGACACTTATATTTTGCCTGTTTAGCCTTTGTAGGAATGCGAATTAGTTTGTATCTGCTTGTAGTCTGCTTGAGAAATATTATTGAACTGATTGCTCTATAACAGTAGTTTATATTGGTTGAATAAAAACTTGGTTATATATACAAAGAACAGTATTTAAAATGAATTACAAGTAGAAAACTTTTTTCAAATCGGTGTCTCTCCGGCAGCATTGCCACGTTGAATAGCAATGCTGATTCTCTGAGCAAGAAAAGCCCCAGTCCGTGGTCACGAGAGGCTTCTACCAGACGACGTGCAACCTCTTTGAAAAGTTCTATTGGTTTATTATTTGAGTTTGAGATTAGTTCTTATGTACACTAACTAGGTAGCTTGTTGAAAATTGCGTGCGCATGTAGTCTGTGAGATGCGCATATTTTAATAGAACATTCATGAATATCTATTCAATGTAACAGTTTATATTAGTATCAACAGTCCAATGTTTTGCACTATTCACCTTCTTAGATTATAAACAAAAAAAAATCAAAATAAAACTACAGTAAGTAATGAAAATATCATGCATCAAATAAATCCTAGGCGAATGTTAGCGCGGCCAACATGCGGTTGCGCATAAAGATGCGGAGCTGTGACACATATCCGCGGAGAGGGGCGAGTGAAAGTGCTGCGCGGCAATGACCATGCGCGGTGTCAAGTGCACTGCGACTGCGCGCAGACGATACCTACTATACTACACTATAAGTACATGATAATACATACATTACAAGGAAATATATACAAATAAATAAAATTGAAGTGTCTGTTTGTAATTATAAATTAACAACTTTTCACTAAAAGCATCTGAAAGTATACGGTTTTTCACTGACTGATAGCTTATGTCACAAGGAGTAAATTAGGCAATTTTTTATAAAAATACGTAAAGGTTCCGCGGGCCACCCATGAAATTAACTCTACGCGGGTGAAACCGCGAGCCACGGGTAGTATAAACTAATATTATGACAAGGTAAAGTTTTAAAGTTTGTATGGAGAAATTACCTACTCTTCCAATTTAAAAAAACTTTCACATTTCACACAAATCTTCTATATAGATAAATAAAATTTAAGTGTCTGTTTGAAATTCCAAAATTACACCTGTTGAGTAAATGCATATAGTATACACGGCATCGGCATAGAAAACCAATTTATAAAAAAAAATCTCTTTCTATCTGTCTGTCTGTGCCGGCTAATCTCTTCTTATGCTATATGATTTCTTAATCTGCTATAATTAAAAAAATATATCGATGTTTCGCGGGTCATCCATGAAATTAAGTCTCTACAGGCAAACAGTTTACAATATAAGAATAATTTATAGTACTTGAGACGGCGATGGCCTCACTGCCAGTCTTTATATGCTACGTGTAAAAGACATCAACGCAGTCGCGGTCTTAAGCAATTTTCTATATATACATTGTTTTGCACATGCGAGTAATGATTATAAAATATTTTTTTTTATAATTGTAATGTTAATATTGTCACAGAAACTTACAGGCATATCGCACCCTCAGGGCTCAACCCAAAAATCATCGTGAAAATGGTATGTTAAGATACACAGACTTCAAAATGTATTTCACAACCTAAAATATACTTTAAAATATAGAATACATTGTTTTCAAAACTGGTAAATAATTACTGCTTAAATTATAAATTCAAACTTACCAATTGCGATTTCGAAAAAAAAACTATATTTTTGGATTGATCGTTCGTTATCGTTCTGAAGGTGCGATATATTCCAGCATTTGTATGCGAACTTTGACTAAGAGAAAATAATCATAATAATACCTCAAAATCCCTAATTTATTGCCATCACTATGATGTCATATTTCACAAAAATTCGCAAGATTGCATCCACTGGACTTCCCGGTATAATTCAGCTCCTGGTTGCCACACTAGCTAGGGGCGATGAATCACAGTTAACACCTCAGTTATGTAACGTTGTTTGCATATAGTCAAGGATGCCTGACACAGCAGTTAGATATTACAGATTTTGTACCGTTTTGTCTTCGTGATAAGGAATATTTTCGCGACATGGTTGATTTCGACAGGACATCGTCATCAAAGTTGGGTCATCTAGCTCTATAGCGCAGTATAAATATGAGGTTACTACAAGCAGTATGGAATATAGAGACAAATCGTTCGAAATGACACACTCACACAGAAGCGCACATTTACGAGATAACAAGCGGCCTTGGTGTAATGTCAACAAGGGTACTCGCCGTACGTACATCATTTTTTTTTCTAAATTTACAATCAACAAATCGACATTACTTTAACGGGTAATAAATGAAGGATTTTTTTATATGTATAAATAAACGAGTAAAATTCCTATATTCAATCTCTCTGATCAGATCAAGGCGGATCTGAACTCGTAAATATCGGGGTTGCTATAAGACATATTCGTATAGGAACCCCAATATTTACGAGTTCATATATTATTTTCGATGTTGCAATTTTCCGGGAAGCTGTAGGCTCTATATTTTCTTATAAAATTCTCATAGCTTTATGATAGTTTGGTGATTTTATAATCCCTACTAATATTATAAATGCGTAACTCTGTCTGTCGGTCTGTTACGCTTTCCCGCTTAAATCTCTCAACCGATTTTGATGAAATTTGGCACGGACAATCTTTAGACCCTGAGAAAGGACATATTTTGCGAATGCAGACCTTTTATTGCGAAAAAGTATTATATAAAACTAAACCTACGCGGGTGAAACCGCGTGGCACAGCTAGTTAACTATATGTAGTTGTGATTACAATTAAAATGTAATTTAGTCAATTCAAATTCAAATTCAAAATCATAATATCTTTATTTGATTAGACTTCTTACAAAGTACTTTCAAATCGTCAGAAGGACACAAAATACATTATACATGATTATAAATGTTACCACCGGGTTCGGAAGGTAGCTTTTGTTGAGAAGAACCCGGCAAGAAACTCAACGATTACTCTTTTAAAAATATATATATTATACAATGTTTTTGGTTACAGTATTTATATCTCAAGAATATAAGCCCATGGGACACAGCACAAATGCTCAATTGTCAAATATAATAACTAAAATATTACAAATATTTGTAAAGTTTGCTGTATATTAGTGGATACTTCATAGACATTTGTCTAGTCAATACTCGGTACATAGTGCAATAAACGTGCAGGTACGTACGCATGCGCACGCGACGTGCAACTACAATCAATAAGCGGACATTGGCCACGAGGGAAAGCGATGACGTCGATCAGCTGATTGCCACTCAGGCACACTCGTTAGGGACAGGGCTTGGGCTTTTGATAGCTTACATATAGTACTAGGATGAATACAGAAGGTACTACAGATGCAATATATATATATATAGTAATCGTGAGTGATTATTTTAAATTTACATTTATGGTTCATATATTTTTATACGTCTACGGTTTTTCTAAATGATAAATCACGGGTTAACTTTATGCTTCCCTGTTACCTTTGAAGTAAATAAACTGTGTTGATATGTGATCAGTAAACACTGAAAATTATAATATCTATAGTCGCATATGGTTATTCTAGGAGCATTTCTAGAATGCTAAATTTTCGTATGTAATTTACAGAACCGAGAAGATTTGACGTTTAGAAGAAACCAAGCGGTTCCTTTTTCTCACATAAAACTAAAGTCTTTCCACAAGAGAAAAAACTTGTCATTTTCTCATAAAAAAAGCAAATAGGAATAAAAAAAACATTTTCATATTAATTTGGACTCGAACCGGGGTATGGCCTAACGTTACCCGATAAGCAGGAAGCCTCCCATCTGAGCTATCATAACTTGACAGATGTCGGCGAAATTTACCTTAGTATTGTAATGATATTGTAGTAATTTATTATTACCTAAAAACATGGTTAAATGATGTTCTCTGAGGATGAAACCTAGTTACTTCATTTTATGCCCCTGAAACCCCTACACACAAATTTCATGAAAATCATTTGAGCATAAACATAGGTATATACAAGAATTGCTCATTTAAAGGCATATAAGATGAATGTGTGTATCCCATTAATATTTTGAAAATCAAAGCATATATTAATAGCGGGATTAATATATAGGATACACCTAATGCCAAAAAACTATTGATCAGGTTAATTATAAAGGTGATTTTTTAATATCTTAAATACATAGCCAGTCAAGTATCAACACACGTGTTCAAACAAATTCCAACTGTATTATTTCCATCGCAGAATACATTTTACTATCAAAATCACCTCATTTCTAAACGATTAAAATTAATTGACTATCAAAGCTATTTACTTCAACTGACATCCTTAGCGAATACTCTGTCAAAGGAGAACATGCGACTATCACCCTTACTGCTATGATAATAAACGTTCTTCGAGTGCGTAGTAGTGGCTCAACATTGACAATGACCCTTAGTTGTGTGGCTTTAGAGTTCAATGTCGGTTGGGTGGGTTGAGGTGAAAGCAGCTGGTAGGTAGATGTTGTCGGACCGGTCTGTAGAGAACGATTGTAGACGCTGCGCTCCTGTGACCTAGTCACGTGACATTATGTACTCAATAGAGCTTGGAGAGGGTACTTCGCGTGTTCTATTTACAAATACCCTATGAATGTTTCACGGACAATATTAACAGTGGCGGTTTTAAGTTTGAGAGGAATATTATAATATTTGGTAGTGTAGACGCATATATATATACATTATAAGCTTGTAGCAGTATAAATACTAGGCCTAATCGATATACAGATGAATAAAATTGAAGTGTCTGTTTGTAATTCCAAAATAACAGCTTTTTACTAAATGCATATGAAAGTATATATGGTACCCGCTTATACTTAATTTTATGAATGACCCGCGGAACACTTATTTTCATTAAATAAATGTAGCCTCCTTGTAAAATTTGCTATCTACTTGTAAAAGTCCCGTTAAAATCGGTCCACCCATTTCGCAGATCAGCCGGAACAATCAGACAGAAATAGATATTTTTTTACTTGTTTCGTTTATATCATATATTCTCAAACTCTGTATGAGTGATGGCAGCGAATCTGCGAATACGTCAGCATCATGGATCATGGCGACAAAGTCGTTGAGAAAACTAAGCGCCCTAATCATCACTAATTAATTACCTTCTTATCATTTGTGGCATTATTACCTGACTCCTCAAATACTCCCTGAACAAGCCGGCAGATCTTGTCCATGGGGAAGAGCTTGTAGTCCTCTGGTTTCGGATACGCCTTACCCAGTAGGTCCATTCGCCATCTGGCCAGTGCGTCGCAAGTGCATATTAGGTGACTCATGGCTTCGGCTTCTGATTGACAGTACCTACACACCACCTAGTTAGATAAGTTCATCTTATCTCTCTTATAGTTAATTACCATAGTTTTTATTGTTAATCCTACGCGGGTGCAACCTCAGGACTCAGCTAGTGCTATGATCAGATTACTGCGACCACTCAGGATACCGACCTATTACAAAAACTAGTCTGATTAGATTGTTACAAAGTCTTGTAATGAGGTAAAGTGCGCGAGCATAATGAATGTAGTCGGCTCAGTGCGAGGCTCTCCGTTATATTGTTGATCAGTTGGTCGATAAAGCATATGAAAGCATATACCCGCGATACTGGGATAATATCTAGGTTTATAGCCAGTGGTGTGTTTATTTATGACTAGCTTTACTGTATCTCTGTGTCTATGTATAAAACTTATTTATTAAAAATGTCTATATATAAAAATATAGGATAACGTGTTTATCTGTGCCGTGACGTCACTCATTTTTTGTGGCATTTTGCAACTAATGTCACAAATAAACAAATATGATATTCCATTCTATTCTAAATATCTTAAATTACAAAATTAGATTTATTAATTATAATATCAGCAAAGGTGATAAGGTAATCGACAAACAGACATCAAATTGACAGACATCAAACAAAAAATTCCCATAGAATGGTACTCTACGTCAGTTAGATTGCACATTGATAAAGTAATATTATTTAATCTGTAAATTTTCTCAACCAATAATTAACAATGCCCAAGGAGCCATCATCCATTTAAGCAGACTCTATTAAGAATTTCTGAGCTTTAACGTATCATTTTGGTAACTTATGTAAAATTAAACGTCTAAGGTAACAAATTCTTAATACGCTCGGCTTAACTGATCATAGTTGGCCCCCAGCCAACTTTTCCGCGGGTTAGCATCAAAACAACTTAATTTTGAGTACCATAATTTTATTTAAAAAAAACTTTTCGGAATTTTTTTAAATTAATATTAAGTAAGGGCCGAGCGCTCGTTGATGTCTCATGTAAGAGACCGTGTCTTATAGTAAAAGATTTCGCATAGCTGTCGTCGAAAATTATTGAGCTGGCTAGTTTAGTTTCGTCCAAGGATACAGGCGACTAGAACCCGTAAGAACTGGGACCGCGGCCCCAGTCGCCTGATATCATTTTTGAATCGGTCAACTGGGACCACATACATAAGTAGCTTTAATGCACAAAGAACAAAGAAATCTTAACGTTATACAACAAAGTATTTTATTTTATGTAATACTGTGTCAAGGCGAAATTTCTTTAATATTATTTTTAAAATTAGTTCACTTGGAATTTTAAACGAAACATCCCGTAATTTATTAGATCAATTATAACACTAAGCTTAATATTAAGTATGGAATTTAGATATTTATTGTAAATAAGAACGTTTCCTCCATCGAGGACTAGGGTAGGCACTCTTAAGGATTTAAATAATGACACCTTTATTTAAGAAAAACATCTGTAAAGGGCCGCTTAATATGAGTGCGTCATTTCGAACGATTTGTTCCAAGATTCCTTACTGCTTGTAGTACGCATATATTTATACTGTGTCTGCCAGACAACAGTATATAACTCTTTGAAATATTTTTTGAAGACATGTTAAGAAAGTAAGCAATTATTTTCCCCAAAATGCAACATAAAATTATCCTTAATTATCATATTTTGTACGCAGGTGACGTAACAGCACATACAATAGTCGTTACACGCACCTTATCCTATTGATCCAGGATTCAATACAATACAACGTGTCCCGCCGCATGGCTCCCGATGCTTTCCCCGACAGATGGCGAGCCTTCAATCAATATTTGAATTCGGCAGGTACCACATGTGCCTGGGAATATAACAATTCACGTACTTTTGTATGGGAGTGTGTGAAAGGATTCGTGTTTAGATCAGGTGTAGGGTACAAGCGTACAAAAAAGTATGGTTATGTTTTTAGGGATCTGTACCAATATGAGAAAAACGGAACTTTTTTGTCTCGGTCTGTAACACCTATAATTTTTTTTTTTAATTTACAATCTTACAGTTTGTGGTTGTTTAAGTGATATTGAAATAAACCACGGAGGTTTGTCGACAATGACATGAAAGTGGGTCTGCCTCAAACTGATAAATACAATACGTAATGTTATGATTTATAATAATAATTGGTGCAAGGATATAGTAACATAATTTACTATATTTTGGAACTAAGTAGGTAGCATTAATATTCTATTTAAAAATTCTATTTTCAAAACGCACTGACTTGTTTGGATATAGTCATGGCATATCATGGCACAACGCAAAGTACATAATAAAAAAGGGGAATTTTCGGAGTATATTAAGGAGGGCCGTGGTAGCCACGGGGTTTGAACAGTCGCCTGCTACGCAAGCAACACAAGTTCGAATCCTAGCGGGGCCTGTACCAATAAGGTAAAGGAAAACATCGTGAGGAAACCTGCATATTTCTGAGAAGTAATTCAAAGACGTATGTATAGTGCTTCAGACGGCGATGGACTCACCATCTGTCACGTTGGCACTTAATCATTTTCGGTGAAATGTGGATTGCTGCTACAGCACCTCTGCTAATCCTTTCTGGGATGACGTGAGCATCCCATTTAATTTTTTTAAATATAATATATAATTTTCGTATTTTATTTATGTTTCAAATACTGTTGTGTCAATAACGAGTGCTGGCCACATGAATGGCCAGTGTAAAAATGTTAAAGGAAATATGTCATTATGTCATTCATATAAAAACAACTATAATGTAACCACAGGCTTTCTATCAGTACTAAACCAGAATATATACCCAACGTATATATATTTACTTATATATATTAACTGCCTCGTTGGTCTAATGGCTAGTACGTTCACCTTCCGATCACGAGGTCCCGGGTTCGATTCCCGGGTCGGGTCAAAAATGTATATTGGGTTTTTCTGTCAAGAAATTCACAATAAACATGCCCGGAGTTTGGAAGTTGGCGGTGTTTCCACCCCGGTGCCTCGGAAAGCACGTTAAGCCGTTGGTCCTCCGCCTGATCTCTCTCCGGTCGTGTCGGATTGCCTCCCATCGGACTTTGAGAGTCAGGGAATAAAGATTGCATCTATGTTTGCACACACACTTGTGCACTATAATATCTCCTGTGTACATCGCTGATCCTCGTTGAGATTTGCCGCCGTAACCGAAATTCGGTAGGAGATGATTATATATTTACTTTTAAAATGAAGACCAACACGTACGCGAAATCACAGACAAATATAGTTACTCAAGTAAAGGTGGCAATCATCACCCATTAACCTAGTGAAGGATGTACTCGAATTACACGTGATATCACGTCCGGTGTTTATTAAAACGATATCCGCTCCTTCCGGTGCTCGATGTAAACAGCCTCTTGTATTGCCGGTTCGATTATAGGGGTGGTGTTTTTATGTTGTTCTTCGGGTAAAGGGTTCTTGCTTAGGGTTTTTTGTTGATTGGTGAGAATGTAATTTGATTGTTTTTTTTTTACTTAAATGTAGTCTTCCGTAAAAGGAACAAGGGAGAAGAATTGGTATTTATATATACTTTAAGGGGGTGTATGGCAATTATACTAACTTTTTAGATATTTTTATGTCCTGCTCTCTCAGACATTAAATGCACTTTACTTTACATATATACATATACTCACGCCTGTATTCCCCGAAGGGGTAGGCAGAGGTGTTGTTATCACAACACGCACTTTTCACCGAAGATAATTAACAGCCAACGTGACAGATGGTGAGTCTATCAACGTCTCAGGCAGGTTTCCTCACGATGTTTTCCTTCACCATAAAGCACGTGGTGTGAAATTATTGTACATACGTTTTTTTAAGATGCACTATGTTAAATCTTTTAATTTCTTCTCAGACATAATATGCAAGATGTTTAAACCAAATAATATATTCCATGATGTAAAAGTTTAGAAGATTTTTAAAGTCAAGTCAATTATGGATACAATAATATGTAAACGGACTTTTTAGTATGAACTTAGAAATCGATGACTCAAACGTCGAAGTCACGAAGTTGGAAAAACTCCCGCGCTCATCCTAACTCGATAGCCTGTGAGAGGGACGCAGCGATGTGTGTGAGTAGGACAGAGCACGGGCAACGTCCTGATTTGTCAATAAACTTGACCCACATTTCATTGAGAGCGAGTCTGGGAGGAATCTTTGGTAAAGGCGAGGCTGTATTGATCCTGGCAAGGTGCGTTTCCATTTGGGATGCGATGCGTAGCGAGCGATCTGTTTGTTAATGGCG
The DNA here is from genome assembly GCA_929442735.1 of Watsonalla binaria. Taxonomy (NCBI): domain Eukaryota; kingdom Metazoa; phylum Arthropoda; class Insecta; order Lepidoptera; family Drepanidae; genus Watsonalla; species Watsonalla binaria. The sequence goes on along the minus strand of OV838923.1, from coordinate 12,765,179 downwards.
GTACGCGCTACGAAAATAGTGTTGATTCTGCTAATGTTTTATTCACCTTGCGCATAAATATAGCATCGCAAACGCTACTGCTGGACACGAGGTCCTAACATTAATGATGGTATCGCACCCTCATCATCATCATCCTCCAGCCCTTATCCCATGTTATTTGTGGTCGGCGCAATGTATTCTTCTCTTCCGTCATCATCAGTCGTCATATCTGTATTCACTCCCATTTTGCCATATCATCTTTCTCACAATCCATCCATCGTTTCTTAGGTCTTCCTTTCCCCTTGTAAACATCCACATTCATTAACAAAACGCACCCTATAAGTGGTAAAAGCCCTCGTTGGTATCATACTGAGCTGTGAAGATACTAAGGCGAAGATTACAAAATGCTAGCTTATAAATACGTATAAAATTTAAATTTTAGCAAATTACACTGAAATCTCTCTTGGTATTTAAAAAAGGTTTAATATACAGTTAATAAATTACTCTCGATATTTCAGCTTTTGGTTAAGATTCGAATTTATTACCGTCTAATTTACATTTAAACAATTGAAAATGATGCCTTATATGTTTAAACCTTTGTTTCTTATTTTTATATCATCAGAATTTCGAAGTGTTCACGTAAAGTACAGTATAAAGTTGAAGTCCGTCACAAATCGGTCAGTGTGTCCGCGCGCTAGCCCACGAGGTCCTTGTCCTAACGGTGCCAGGGCCCGTTACTGTTTGGGGGTTTCGATTCGGGAATTACACGTGGCTTAAAATTATACCCTAATACTAACTGTATACAGCTTATTCTTCAATGATTGCTAGGTATAGTAACATTGAAGTTAATAGTTGATATCAAATTACTAGTTACCATATCCACTAAATAGCTGTACTCAGCGGTTCCTACTGCAATGACTCTTATATTCAAGGGTAGCTGAGATACCTCATGCTATGTTAGTCAATACTGTATACTAGAGGTTTGTGTTCATCACACACACACATATAGTCTTAGGACGAAATGTAGCAAGCCTTCATCCTCTTTCGATTCAATTTATAATTCTACCATATAGGGCTCACTAATTAATTGGCCACAGGAAATTCTGGAAAAGGAATAGCTAAATGATAAATGTAGTTGTATATACTATCTATTTGCTGAGATTGATTCATGTGATGGAAACAAAACGGTGTACGACAGGAATAAAGTGGCATCGTGGTTTTGTAACGTTTTGTTTACGTATTGATTTTATTCGCCAGCCACCTCAGTACAGTGATGTCCACGAGCTTTACGATTGAAGAAAAACTTCGTGAGCAACCCTGCATATGTCTGAGAGCATACGATATTTATAGTGTCTAAAAATAAACTTGATTCTAAATCAGTCACGATAGCGCCTTATTATCTTCGGAGACTCTTCTCTGTTAAAGTTAGCGCTCAAACATTTAGTAAATAATTAAAAAAGCTATTCACTCTGACTGCTTTAAACTTGAAGGCATTCAGGTGTATTGAAGAGAAGACAGAGCGATTGTCAAGAAAATAATCAGCTCTAAATAAGTTGATAAGAAGTGGTCAGAGGCTGGCGAAAGATACAGGCTTCGCTCAAGCAAACAAGTGCAGATAGAGGGTTATTGTATATTTAGTACGCGGCCAATAATGTATGAATGTTATCTGCGCGGCCACCACGTGTAATACAGTTAGAACGGGCCGCGTGACGTAGTGTAACTGCGCGCACGCTCCGCCGAGCGCGAACAAGGCCGCGCGGCACGTGGGGTGCATCATTCATTACATGACACTAACTGGCTACGGGACACCCTGGATGAGAGGTGACACACATTGTGTTTTAAACACATTCATTAATGGGATTTCCAGTTCGAATTTCAAAGAGTGAAGACTGCATCTATTAACAGTTGATTTAGAGAATAACGATATCTTAGAGTTGTGTTGTGTTCCTGCAGTGAGTAGGGTAGCCAGTGTTCAATGGGAGGAGTTACTACGCTAGTGATTGTTGCCAATATGTTGAAAAAAATAATATTTATGCTTTATATCTTAATATATATATCCCATATATTGTCAAATGAGAGAACAGAATAGACATAATAATGAATATGAAAGAGTCTTTGTCGCATTCATAAAAATATCCTTCCGAGTTTATTTTTGTCTAGAACAAATATAATACAAACTATTTATGAATTGTTCTATATTTTCCTTTTATCTCAGTCTGTATCAAAGAAGAATTGATTTTTAATCGACGAATATCGATTAAACTAATTATTCTCCTTCATCCGTCGACTGATTTTTGTTTGAAAAGCCTTGCGGCAGGCATTTGTGTTATCGCTCTTGATTTGATTGCCTCTAATAACTTCATTAGCGAATGTATCGGCTATGAATAATTAGATTGTAACGGAATATTCGATAAAATATCAAGGAATTACAATCAGCGTAAATAAAATATAATACTAAAAATATCTTTAAAAACTTCGAACTCAAGTCAATTGTAGAACGCTTAATTTTTATTTTCAATTGTTTTCGCGTGACTAAAACGCAATTGTCAAATTGCACTTATCGAGAAATCGATATGCTTAAGAAATCGATACTTTATAATATTCGAATGGCACGCTCCATCGAACTGGGGTAAACATCAGTTTTCTAAGGGAAAGTAGTAAATAAGATAGATAAGTTCAATAATAGAGTTTAGATCCTCATCGCTCGGTTTGTTCCGTTATAATAATATCATTATCTCGCTCGCATGCGGATCACCTTATGAATATTTAATTTGTGATTTAATCTACAATGTAGAGGTATCTACGTCACAGTAACTACAGTTAAGGCATATAATCAATATTAACAGCACTTCAAGGATCTAATATATTAACACTAATATGTTACAATTGTAATTTTTACTCCGTATTGGCATTATCTGATAGTGAATTAGATGTACTGTAGTGAAGTACAGAGCCTAACTGTATGAAATTTTGACAATTTAAGCTCTATTGTTCAAGTAATAAGATGTAGTTCTCCTTAAGTGATAATTTGTAATAGAGAATTCTTTTTGCATTGATTTATGTTCAACTCAAAACCTTGGAAGTAGCACAACTTGGAGATTAATCAAATAATTATACAATGCATATTAGTAGGTACATCTCATTCCCAAGCGATAAGCAAAAGCCTTTCTACTAGGGTTAGTAACCAACTTTACATCCAAAATTAGCGAATAAATCAGTATATCCAATTAGAGTACGAATAAAAGAAAAAAAAACATTATCGTTACATTTCTCCTCGGATATTTTTTTCAAAATCAAAGTCAAAGTCAAAAATATCTTTATTCGATAAGACTTTTTACAAAGTACTTTCAAATCGTCAGAATGACATAATAATACAGGGTTATACACACTACCGCCAGGTTCAGCAGGTTGCTTATACTGAGAAGAACCTGGCAAGAAACTCAGTAATAACTCTTTTCAAAAATATTATACAAAATAAATACTCAAGAAGTATAAGCCCATAGACACAGTTCCAATACACAAATGTCGATATAAAATTACATAAAGAAAAGTTTAGTTTGAGATGACCAGCCCCCCACAAGCAGCACCTGTTCAAGTATGGCGCGAATGCCAGCCATTAGAAAACCTTGCTAAAACACTTAAAGAATATAGACATACAAGCGAACAATTACCTGCCATGGTAATTATTATATCTTATGGAAAGAACCAATAAAAAATGGGATTTTCTGTGTCTTAACTAACCCCATGACTGAACCGCATTTTTGTGTTCACGGTCACGTGTTTTGCTCTTGACTTTGAAAGGAGGTTTCGCGGTTACTAGGTCGCCGGGGGGAGGGGAGGGGTATCGTCTCAAAAAGTGAAATGTCTCTAACAGTACATTCACAGTACATTGCCGATTCAGCGCGACGCGGCGATAATTGCTCGGTTTACAGCTTTCAATGAACATTATGACGGCACAATTAAAAGTAATGAGAGGCGCGTTTCGAATACGTCTCAGATAACATTACACCTTATTTATTAGGTTTTAAAATTGATAGTTGAATAGTTAACACGGTAATTGATGTATGAATATACTAATTTGTTTAATTGTCAATAAAAATATGGTGATTATTATTATAACAAAAAATTATGTTTTCTATTAATTATGTGCTCTAACAACTACATCCACATTTCACTGAAAATGATTAAGTGCCTAATTGACAGATGGTGAGTCCATCGCCGTCTCAGGCGTCTCAGACTATACATACGTCTTTGAATTTATTCTCAGATATATGCAGATTTCCTTACGATGTTTTCTTTCACCGTAAAGCACGTGGTGTGAAATCATTGCACAAAAGTTTATTAGGAAAACTCATTGGTACAGGCCCCACTGGGATTCGAACTTGCGTCGCTTGCGTAGTAGGTGACTACTCAAACCCCAAGGCCACCACGGCAATAAATGTAGTAACAAATATTCGGGAACTTGTAAGAAAATACTTTGGTCAATCAGATGTTTATTAAGCATCGAATCATCGTGGCTTCACTCTAAGTAGGCTGCCAGCATCCATTATTATGAAGTATTTTTTCAAAATACAAGGATGTCGTTCGGAACATTCTTTATGACGTCACACAGGATGTTAAATATAGGACAAGAAACCTATTAAGTTTGGGAATTCCAAGTGAAATAAAGCGAGGAAAAAATATCGATTCGCGGTACTAAAGTGAAAGTTTTATATATGAAAACATGATTGATGCGTTGGTCAAGTGGTGATATTGTGTATTAACAATCAAACTATTAAAAGATAACATTACCTTTCCACTTGTTTGAGAATTATCTTTCTTTTCGTCGTCATTAGATGGCAACATTAAAGTATGTAAATATTTTTATTGTACAGTCATTTGTCTTTTATAACTGAAGCGTGATTGGTGTTTTACACAAATTTTGACTCTTATATGAATTTTCACCGTGATTGGTCATCATCATCTCCATGGCCATATCCCATACATAGTTGGACTCAGCATTTAGTTCAACCCGATGTGGCTGATCACCAGAATTTTATACGAAGCGACTGCTAACCTCGCAACCCATAGGATAATCTGTGATCTTCGTTAAACTAGTTGTCAGATTATTTTAAGCCTCTGACTGAACTTCAACTCTTATACTTCTTAAATGATATTTTTCCGCTTTGAAATAACACTATATTTAAAAAATATATATAACTAGCTGTGCCCCGCGGTTTCACCCGCGTAGACTTCATTTTATGGGTGGCCCGTAGAAACCTAATATTTTTCTAAAATTAATAGTAGCCTAAGTTACTCCTTGTAACATTAGCTATCAGCCAGTGAAAGTCCCATTAAAATCAGTCCAATCGTTCTGGATATTAACCGGAACAAACAGACAGATTAAACAAACTGAGAGGAAAATTAGTTCTTCTATGTCATTACCATGTTTACTTTCATATGCATTTAGTCAAAAGCTGTAATTTTGAAATTAGAAACAGACACTTCAATGTTATTTATCTCAAAGATAGTTCATAAATATAAACCTACAAAATGCTAAATATTGATCAAAATGCATGTATTTATAACAAAACGAGATCTCGTGTGAGTACAACTAACTGGTACGTGAGGTAAACCCTCACCAACCCGCGGCATGGGTGTCCAAAAGCAAGTATTGGGGTCACGTGGGTCCCGTTAGCTGGGAACCTGTTATATTTCGGGATTCAATGACACCCGCTCGTTATCTACTCACAGCGCCCGCCCGAAGACTTGCTTGCTCCATGCAAAAATATACTTTAAGGTTAATTAAAGATGATTGGATGTTATTATATCATAATATCATTGCTACAGTACTCTTGGCTTGCTATTGTATCCTACATACAAATCAATATTTTATTACAATTCATTTATATACATACATACATATGATCACGCCTGTATTCCCCGAAGGGGTAGGCAGAGGTGTTGTGATAACAACACCCACTTTTCACCGAATTTGATTAGGTGCCAACGTGACAGATGGTGAGTCTATCGCCGTCTCAGCCACTATACATACGTCTTTGAATGACTTCTCAGAAATATGCAGGTTTCCTCACGATGTTTTCCTTCACCGTAAAGCACGTGGTGTGAAATCAAAGTACAAAAGTTTTTTTTTAGAAAAACTCATTGGTATAGGCTCTGCTGGGATTCGAACTTGCGTCGCTTGCGTAGCAGGCGACTGCTCAAGCCCCGAGGCCACCACGGCTCTTCCTCTTCATTTATATATCCGTATAATTATTGCATTAAGTTACATGGCAATGACAATGATTATATCTAACGCAAACCCCGTTAGGATAAAGCAATATGAATGTATGCTCGATCTATACATATCTGAATAACAAAAAATGTTCCGACATCATCACAAATCGCCATCTAGTCCCAAATACAGATAATTATACACTTTTTTTTGTAAATCAATACTTCTAATACGGAGCAATAACCCAGACACAAGGGATTGTTTGCCCTGATACGGGAATCGACCCCACGACATCTAGCAGTTGCAATAGCAGTTGGGTATACTAACGGCTAATTTCTGACACAGCTGGGCCGAATTTTAAGGAACTTTTACTGGCAGAGAACTGATGTTACAAGGAGTAAATTAGGTGACTTTTATTTAAAGCAATAAGGTTTCGCGAAATAAAACACAGTTAATTTTTATACAAACCTTCAATATTACCGGTCACCACCACAATCAAACTGTCAGTATGTCAACGTAATTTAGCAGAATACCCATCGCGCCAATCGAATTTAATTGTACTATGATTTACTATTGTATCCGGTCCGTTATACTCTCGCTACTACGAGGAATGATACGTGTACGGACGTGTGTGGCGTTTTTACTGAAGTACATAGTTGTATTGTGGCGTGTATGGACGTGGGTGTCACTTCAATGGGTGTGTAATTACTGTATTTGTGATGTATTTTAAGTAATAAAGTTATTAGTCATTGCTATAAATATATAATTGTATGCTTTTTATATTTATGTTTTATGTATACATTCGACTCAACAACTAGAGATTTATGGTTAAGCTCAAGATTGAAAATTATAAGCTTCATACTAAAAAAAATAAAGCATTTAATCTGTATGTCACTAAATGCACATTAAAGTATATACGATACTTAATTATATAGAATAACAATTTTTCAAAAACGTATCTGTATGTCTGTATGTTCTGGTTAATCTCAGTTACAGCGAGACCGATTTAACGGGACTCACAGACAGATGTTACAAGGAGTAAAGTAAGTTTTTTTTTTAAATAGTGTTCTGCGCACTCAGATCCAGCTCCCTAGCTCATCCCCCAGCAACGCCCTAAGCCGAGGTCCGAGCCCCGCACCGGCGTGCCCTTAGCTGTGTTACTTAGTTTTTAAGTTTAAGCTCGGCTGGAAGCCCTTGGGTCTTGCCCTATAGTCCGGTTAAGCAGTAGAGGTAACTCCCACCTACCAACTGCGAGATAAAATCGCGGGGCTCACCTTACCAATATATTAAATCTACTTGTATTGATTGCTTCTGCTCAAATGCTTATTTTAAGACATATCTCATAGCCATCACTGCAATAGCATTTCACTTGTTGCCCAAAACCTAGGGTAACACACATCGTATGAGACACGTGACGCGGCGCACGCACACACGCTCAATACAACACCACATTCAAACACAACATGGTCGTAAACCTACATCGTGCAGCCACATTTCTGTGGCCAAATTACAGTTCTTTCTTTTTGATTTGCATTTTGAGCCTGTTTTTTATACATGACAGTTAAATCTTTCTGTTTTAATGTGTGTTTTCATAGCGCGAGATATGGCAGCGGTGTGGTTTGGTCGATTCAATGATATCTATGTCGAATAATTAATAATAGACAATTGGCTCAAGTCAAGCCCCAGCTGCTTGCATCTGTGCGATTTTCAAATTCATCGGCTAAAACTATGATGTTTATGGTAAAGATAAAACATGTGGGGAAACCAACAATACGTAGAAAAAATATTAAAGTAAGTATTTATATGCACCATCAGTCTTGTTATATTTTTTTTAGATCAAATGAATTCGAAGCATACTCAAGTGTATCTGTATATACTCTTATAAATATAACTCTTTTTATCATTATATAGTAATAATTTGACACTAAAAAGCAGTAACATTGATGTATATCATCTCTATAATTCATTCGCTCAGACCAAATGAAGACCTTATTTTTTTTTTCGTTTTGCAAAGTTCACAATAGTCCGGAGTGGCTCATTACGATGCACTGTTATAATACAGCTGTAATATTGTAATAAGTATAATATTGTTACCGATACGTAACGGTTTTGGTACACCGTCGCCGCAAATTACATTAACATTTTGAGTGTTTCTTAAAAGATGGGCAAATGGCATTTATTATTATAATTTAATGTAATGTCGGTCACGTCCTTTACTACTTTCGAATAAGGTATATTTATTCTCCAAACGAGATGAATCAAGCGTGTTGCAAATGTGAGCCGGGCTGAAGCAGATTTCGGAGAGAAAAAGACATTATGAGTGGTTTCCTTAATGTCAGTACCGACTATACCAAGCCTAACTAGAATAAGCCCTTTTATTGGCTTATTCCCAGACTTTATTATCATCACCTCCACGGCTTTTACTTGGCATACAAATTAAATTTAACTCGTCCAAGAAATTTCACGACAATTCATGTCGTGGAGATCCCGGGAACTAATCTGAGAAAGTTTATTTTTCAAAATACAAAACTAGCCCTTTCATTTAGTGAAAAGCGGTAATTTTGGAATTACAAACATACACATTATTTTTTTTAGCTGTATATATATGTTTAGTAGATGTATAGATTGTGTTCCCTGCGTTGGTCATCTGTATATGCAAACTGCCTTTACTTTACTTTTTAAGGAAGATCGGTAACCTCTACAATTTAGTTATTGTATTAACAATATTTATAGTCTATTAACGAATTAATATAATGCAATGCCACCTGTATCATAAATTCCGAGTGTGATTTTTTGTGTCAGAACAACAGACGAGTGGGATGATTGAAGCCTCGTATCAAAACAGTTCAATTTACATAAATTAATTGGTGGTCCAAACACGCAACTTAACACGTATTCAGTCAGTCAGTCACCTTTTAAGCGATTGGTTTAATTTTATATCAATAATATAAACTAACGTAAAGCCTACAACCCAGTCTTTTATTTATTTTATTGATACAATTTAACAGAATTAGCAATATTAATACAATTTATATTACAGTGTAAATAAGTGCCAATAATGGCAAATAATTTATGTTAATATCCTGTTGAATAAAATTTTATAACGTGTTCATAAAAACTCAAAATTTTTTTACAATGGTAACAATCATAAAACAACTTTTAAAAATAAATATTGGATTAAAAAATTAAGATACTTTATCACAAAAAACATAGCTTAAAATATAGTTAAAGATGTAACAGTAGTCAAAGTATTTATTCAGCATGCGAACACCCAATTACACGAGTTTGAAACCCGTTACGCGACTATTCAATTATTGTTACACCTCTCTGTGTAGTTTGGGAGCTGGTGTAAAATATTTGATTTGCACTTTTATACCCGACAAATGTGTTCTAAGAAGGAATTTTGTATGTATAAATAGCCACGCCGAGTTGTCATTTCACATTAAACTTACAGATGACGTGTTATCATTAGGTTTATTAATCATTAAATACAATTTAAAGAAAATAGTGAACGTTGCATTAGATTTTGAATATATAAGTTTAGGTTTTTGGATATTATATGACTTTAGTTAAGTGAGCCCATAAATTATTTTGACTGACTGATTATAATGTATAAGATTTCAGTTTTACGATTTCTATGTTAATTATTGTAATTGCCGGCGACTTCCACGGCGTGGAACAGTTACTTTCGGCTAACACTAACTTTAACGCGCAATTGGTCTTGGCATTATGATAAAATATAGCCTTCCTCGTGTGGGCTATTTAAACCTGTAAAAAAATTTCAGACTATTATTAGTAACAGACCATCACTTGAGCTTTATATATTATTGGTATTAATCTTATTATGAGTAGAGTAGACTATTTAATACATAAATAATTAATTTCAAGAAAAGGACGTTTGAAATCGGTCGCCAGCTCCTGGGCTATCCACTTCATCCATCCGTCGGTATGATAATGAATGACCGGCTGTGATACGAGCTCGGATGCTACTAAGCGGTGTTTGCGAAAAGATAACAATCTTAATATGAGCCATTTGTCTTACTTTGAGAGAAGCAAGATAAGGATTATTGATTTAAGTTAAGCTTACATGTCTACCTAAGTAATAGTATTAATTACTTATAACGTCATGCCTGCCCATTAGGTCCCCGAAGAGTTAGTCAAAGGTACAACATCCTCTTTTAAGCAACAATGATTAGGTGCTAACTTGATATTTTTCTAAAAATGTATATACAGTAATTTCACACCACGTGCTTTACGGTGAAGGAAAACATCGCGATGTAAGCTTTATGTGTGAGAAGTAATTCAAGGACGTATGTCTAGTGCCTGAGACGTCGTGTTGTGTTACAACTCATATGCTTACTCCTTCGGAGACCCTTCTGCGATGGCGCGAGCATCTTCTTTTTTATTTTATTTACCTGTTTAAAATTTATAAGCACGGCGTTTTGCGTATTGCCTACTATAATTGATAGATTTTTGATGCAAAAAGTTTTAGACATCACCATTACCAGGCTGCGTCTTATTTGCCATCTTTATAGCAAAAACAGTTATCGTATAGAAAAAAAAGTTTCGATATGCTGGTTATACCGAACGTAATATATTTTTATAGTAATTAATGATATTTTAAAAATAATATTTAAATTTACTCTCATAGCACAAGTCAATATATTTAACAGATAAGAGGTTGAATTTTTGAATCCAATTTTTTTATATCATTCGCTGGTACATAAACCAGTGGAATTTTACCAGGCAAATTTAAATACATTATTTTTAGATAAATATTTTTTTTTGTTGTAAGCTGTATATTTGTGGAACCTGCCTTAGCTTTCATAAACAAAATTCGCATACAGTTCTGCCGCTTAGAATAAAACGGTAACAAAACACTGTACTTAATTATGTTGAAATACCGTTAAATGATAGCTTCCAGTTTAATTATCTGGCCGTCTGTCTACATTGTGCTGCCGCTTGTTTTTGATGCTAACGGCTTAAAATTAAATTAGTCTGTGGCTCGCGTGACGTCAAACAAAAACAAAATGTGCGCGTTTTCCCATTGATGGCAGTTGATCGACGACTTGAAATGACATTTTAAGTCCATACTAATATTATAAAGAGGAAAGGTTTGTATGTATGTTTGTAACGAATTGATTCGAAAGGTACATGACCGAATTTAAAAATTCTTTCACCATTTCAATGCTACATTATCACTGATTAATATAGGCTATATTTTATCTTGGAAATCCCACGGGAACGAGAACTACGCGGTTGAAACCGTGTGACGTCCGCTAGTTATAAATAAACGTTATACGTTGTCGCAAAGAAAAATCGACTAGGGGTATTAAAAGGTGCTCGTGAAAATATTATGTGTCAAGGAAATAACCCCCTTTGATACAATTTTTTTTTATATTAATTTTGTTTTGTTTCTTAGTATTTCTGCTCTAACATTCTTTGTGACGAACAACCTTAAAACCTTAAGAGCATTAAGAAGACCTCCAAACACTCAATAATGCACGGAAGTGAATATTGTAAATAAAACGTATTTTACAGCTACATATAATACATACTTACTTAGTAACGTTTTATGAAAACTAGGACAATTTTTGCAAACCTCTTAAACCTTATAAATATACAACTATTGTATACACTTCCATAGCACGGTGGTATGACAAGCTATAGTCATCGACCGGTGATGCTCGTGTTAATCATCAACAGTACATGTTTTAACCAACTATCCCAAATAGAGTTGTCAGATCTGACAGATCGCAGATTAATAGCAATCGGCAACGGCAACCACTCTATCATAGTAAAAATATAAGATTAATAAGCAGTAAGGCATCTAGTAACCATTGTTCAAAATGACACACACAGACGCACACAACTACGAGATTATAAGCAGAATAACAGCAATAAGGGGTGTCACATCGTGAACGACCGTGTATACTTAATTTACATGTTTACAAACTATTTTCAAATTAACATTATTTTGAGATTAAATAAAAGAGTAAATTTTAAAACCTTTAAGATTGACTACCCTCACTTTTAATGAAGTAAACGTCATGAAGTAAAAATCAGCTGTTAAATTAAATACATAAATATATACATGTTATTTACTCAGAAGCGGCTATATAGCGTAAATATCCTAAAATTATTTCAAAAATTTCTAAACTTACAATTTTGATAAAATAATTCCAGATATACAATTCTAACTGGAGTACTAAAACTGTAATCACTGTGTCCAAACGGTGCGCAGGCGCGGACATATCGCGAACTCGATCTATAGATCCGCTGTTTGATCTATAGATCTCTATTGCCAGCTGTTAAGTAGTTAGACCTGTATTAAAGATTGCCTCGTTGAAATATTGAGGACAATGTTACTGTTACCAATAATATAATTTAATTATAATCCTATTATATGTATTGTACGGTGTATGGACGTGAATGGAAGTGATAATCGATTGTTGGTTCAATCGATATATCAAATCTGTTGAGGTTAAGCAATGCTTGACGGGGTTAGCGTGGGTCGCCATTAATAATTAACTTTTTGTTATTTAAATTCGCAACTTATATTTAGGTTAACATTCTAACTAAGATTAGTTTTATGTATAAATCTTCAAATTTAACGTATATATATAACGTTTTATTTTTATATACGTTTTATATTATTTCGTGCGAATCGGACTCGAAGGATTCCGTACGTAACGTATATCTATAAAACGGCAAAAAAACACGACACTTTTTTAAATTATTTATCAATTACAATCTGTTTAGTGGGAGCTCTCTCAAATATTTATTTTATTCGTTTTTTAATATTTATTCTTATAGCGGCTGATGACAAATGTTTTTGACGACGAATCGTTTTTGATCCTACAAGGAATGACTGCCATATGAACGGACAATACGAGTATAATATTTTTTTTATAATTAAAATATGCCTATAGATTTACAGTTTACAAATGGCGTTAAAACCACATACAAAACTAAGAAATGCTTTTCAAATGACAATTTTATTGCAATAAATGTGAATCGGTTGAAGCATTAAATACGCACCAATAAATAAGACACGCATTGTTACACTTCCAACGACCCTTCGTGGACCCTTTAGGAGCGATATAAAGATAAGATAAGATATATAATCATATAAAATTAAATATAATTTATACTTGAGTATACAAGTTAAGTTCATTACAATATTATTAAGTAGAAGCAGCACCTTTGCTGACCTTTCAGAAGTGAAATTCTTTCACTCAATTATATTTTCGTTCATATAAGTCAACATTAGCAAATTATTACCTACTTAAAGACACATACAAAGAAGGTTACTTAAAGTAAACGTAATTGAAAATAAAGCCAATATAGTAAAAAAAAATTTGAAGAGTCGTGGTGGCCTCGGGGATAGAGCAGTCGCCTGCTACGCTAGCGACGCAAGTTCGAATCCCAGCGGGGCCTGTACCAATGAGCTTTTCTAAAAAAACTTATGTACAGTGATTTACACACCACGTGCTTTAAGGTGAAGGAAAACATCTTGAGGAAACCTGCATATTTTTGAGAAGTAATTCCAAGACGTATGTATAGTGCCTGGGACGGCGATAGACTGACCATCTGTCACGTTGGCACTTAATCATCTTCGGTCAAAAGTGGGTGTTGTGATTACTGCCTACCCCTTCGGGGAATACAGGCGAGAGCATATGTATGTATGTAAATAAAAATTAAAACGTTTTAAATTTGACACTTTAGGAATCTTTGCCGCGTTGATGTCTTAGCGTACGAGTACCTAACTATGCTGAAATATGCCACGCATTTATCTTACTTTATTAGTGTCGTTAATTAAAGTAAATTTATTTCATTAACTGAAAATGAGGAAATTGTGATCAAAACACACTGTCACAATATAATTTAAAAAACAATAAGTAATGCTAGTGAATAAATACTTTCATAAATATTAAGTTTGTGCGGTTGTGTATCTGTGACGTTGTAAAAAGTAAAAATTATTTCACCAATAGTAAGCTACGCTATTGTGCGGTGTCATAGGCTATTATTATTTCCAAAATTGATTACACATATTTACTTAGACTTGAATAATGTAATCCAACTTGTAAAAATTTGCTTTTATGAAGATAGAAGAAAACAATGAACTACAATATAAAGAACGTATCAAAATCTTTAAAAAAATCGGTATAGCTTATGCCTATCTCCTGCGGATAACTCACAGTAACTGGTTTTACTGTTAAAATTGTGGATTAAACATATTTTTGTGAAGTTTATTTAGCTAGTTTATTTAATTTGTCTATATTAATAATAAATAAGTAACTAAAAACTAATTACAAGTAGAAAACTTGACCTAAATCGGTGTCTCTCGGGATCGTGCCAAGAAGGCTGGCAGCATTGCCACGTTGAATAGCAATGCTGATTCTCTGAGCGAGAAAAGCCCCAGCCCGCTTGTCACGAGAAGTTTCTACCAGATGACGTGCAACCTCTTTGAAAAGTTGATGAGCATCTGGACCCCAAGGTCCCAGAGTTTCAACCGCAAACGCAGAAAATATGTATCCTTGACCAATGGAAGCATATTTCCGGCGCTTGAAGCACTCCTGCTGAACAGCAGCAGCACCGGCCGCCACAGCAGTGCCGGGGAGATGGGACGGAGCCAACGTATCGACACACGTGGCATCCCACACCAGCGGCCACAAATTTGTCTATATTAATATTATAAAGAGTTAAACAAACGGGCCGAAACAAAAATATTCCTAACGCGCAGCCAAGTCGGCGGGCACTGCTAGTTGATAATATAGATATAGAAAGATTAAGATGGAAAAAGCACATAAGATTATTGAAACAATTAAGCTTATTTGTATCTTTCATGTAACTAACATACATGCAATAAATATATGAATAATAATGTCCTTAGTATGGTAAGTATTAATTATTCAATCAGGTTTTAATACCGAACCGGCAGTACATTTTTTTGTTTTCCAAGTGTCCCTTAATTTAAATACAATTATTTGATTTGATATAAGGTTTTATTTCTATAATTCACCATGAAAGCACAATTTTAAGATGCTTAAAATAATTCAGAGACTTATATTCTTAATGTATGTATTACATATTATGTTTTTTTGAACACTAAACCACATTCCGCCCGTAATAAGATTCAAAATTCAAAATATCTTTATTTGATTAGACTTCTTACAAAGTACTTTCAAATCGTCAGAAGGACACAAAATACATTATACATGATTATAAATGTTACCACCGGGTTCGGAAGGTAGCTTTTGTTGAGAAGAACCCGACAAGAAACTCAACAATTACTCTTTAAAAATATATATATATATTATACAATGTTTTTGGTTACAGTATTTATATCTCATGAATATAACAAAAAAACTTTCGTTTTCAACGAAATAGTACAATATTTGTACAAATCGCAGTACTTCAAGTAGAAAACCGTATTAGAGACGTGGTGCGAAATATAAAAGTCGCCGGAATGACAGTTGACAAATACAGCGCACGCGAAATGGAACCTTATGCGTAAGGACATAAGAATTGCAAGCGTTGACAGTTTTCTATTTGCCAAGTAAAAGTTTTGTTACACTTCTGATGTCCGTAAACGGATCCACATGTGTGCGTAGACTTCACATGAATTTTGAATTGGAAAAAAAGTTTACTAGCTATAAAAATCGCAAAGTAACGACACAGCATAAATATACTTTTCTTAGCAGTATGGAATCTAGGCATAATCAATACATCTATACAGATAAATAAAATTGAAGTGTCTTTTTGTAATTCCAAATAAACAGCTTTTCACTAAATGCATGTATGGTACTCACATAAAAATACATTTTTTTGTCTGTCTGTTTGTTCCGCCTAATCTCCGAAACAGCTGGACCGATTAACGGGCTGGAAGGAGTAACTCAGGATTTTTTTATAACAACATTTTGGGTTCTCGGGGTCACCCATGAAATTAAGTCTACATGGAAGAAACCGAGGGGCACAGCTAGTTTTAAAATATAAGAAGTCCATAATATTATACAAAGCATCAATTATTTTATATATTAGAAGATAGAAGACAGTTTTCAATTGCTCAAAATAAACAATCTTTTAACTAACCAAAACTTCACATCTTTAACAACGTACACATTATAATGGTGTACTGTACAACAATTACCACAATGGCCGCACGCCGTAGATACATTAAAACGATAACCACTTTATAGATATACACTCCTTGTGTTATTTTCACTCATTTGTCTAATTAGATGGTTACTGTGCCACGGTCTGGAGCATAAGCGAACAGCGATAGTATTTACACTATCATAAAAGCTGTGGAGTTTGAGCAGTCACCTGCTACGCAAGCGACGCAAATTCAAACCCTAGCGGAGCCTGTACCAATATTATAAGGAAAAATTATGTTCAGTGATCACTACGCCGTTTACGGTGAAGGAAAACATCGTGAGGAAAAATGCATGCATCACATTTAATCATCTTCGTTGAAGAGTGGGTGTTGTTATTACATAACACTGCTTAACTTTTCTGAGAGGGCGCGAGAATATTTTCTTTTTACAAATCGTATTGATAACCGCTATCATCTTTTATCTTACGCCCTTATATCTTTCGCTACACCTGCGACCGCGGCTTAACGAAGTCGCGACCGAAATTAAATAATAATTATACTTTATACGCGGGGTGGATGACCTCGCCACGAACTGAACAGTAGTTGTACATTTTGGCATTTAACATTTCTTTCTACAACCATTTTTTTATTATAAACCTGTAGCAACCACACTGTACAACTTATCGCATTACTAGTTGGGCAAACAGTCTGCTTTTGCAATAAATATTTAAATTGATCTTATTACGGGATGCAACAAATCGCCGCACAGGACTTGGGACAATGTTATATTGACATATGGCTGTTCTTCTCGAAGGCAACATTTTACTAATCGGTCCAGCGAATTCAGCATCTTCAGAGAATACCCGGAACAAACAAACAGACTGAGAAATAATAAAAAAATTAGCAATTTTAATATCAGTACTATATACTTTCATTCAACTTCCAGACCAACTAGGTCTAGTGGTTAGTACGTTCGCCTGCCGATCACGAGGACCGATTCCCGGGTCGGGTCAAAAAATAAATAAATTGGGGTTTTCTGTCAAGAAATTCACAATAAATGCCCGGAGTTTGGAAGTTGGCGGTGTTTCCACCCCCGTGCCTCGGAAAGCACGTTAAGCCGTTGGTCCTACGCCTGATCTCTCTCCGGTCGTGTCTGATTGCCTCCCATCAGACTATGAGAGTGAGGGAATAAAGAGTGCACCTGTGTTTGCACACACTTGTGCACTATAATATCTCCTGCGCACATGGCTAATCCTCGTTGAGATTAGCCGCCGTAACCGAAATTCGGTAGGGGATCATTATTACTATACTTTCATATGCATTGATTGAAAAGCTGTTATTTTGTAATAAGAAACAGACACTTCAATTTCATTTATCTGTATAGGATATAACAATAATTGAAGTAAGTGTGAAACAGTCCTTGTACAATGAAATGCAACTACTTATGTATTTCTTAATCCGTGCTCAAGAGCCTTGAGAGTTCATTGCTCGTGATTGACAAAAACTTAGAGTGCGCCGCCGGTACAGTCGGCTACACTCGCCTCGTATGTAAACAATACCTAACTGTACTAGCTCGGCTCGGACGTGCCTCTCCTGCGTGAACACTAGCGATGGTGCAGCATTCGTTCCAAAAAAATACACGATAATTCTCAGCTCTGCATTAAAATCTCGCGTAAATCTATACAAATAAATAAAATTTAAGTTACTGTTTGTAATTCCAAAATTACGCCTTTTGACTAAATACATATGAAAGTAAACACGGTACTGACATAAAAAACAAATTTTCAAAATTTTTCTCCTGTTTGTTTGTTCCGGGTAATTTCTGAAACGGATGACTCGTTTTTAACAGGACTTTCACTGGCAGATAGCTCATGGTACAAGGAGTAACTTAGGCTACTATTATTTAAAAAAAAAAACATTTGGGGTTCCACGGGAATTTAATTAAATCTAGGCGTGTGGAACCACAGGGTACAGCTTAGTTAACAAATAAATTATACGTTTGATAATTTCATACAAGTTTATTACCTACCTAGATCAAAAAATAGGAGTAATGCTTAAAAAAAAATAATTACTAAAAATCACTCTATAATTATAATAGGTAAAAAGCGATCCTTAGATAAATAATTATACTAATTTCCAAATGTCAATTTAACTTGATCTTGTTATTTAAATTAAGGGCATGAATAAATGCCAAATTGTCTGTTAAAGGCGAGTTGATTGCAATCATTCTACAATAGGATAGTTATTAACTTTAATTGTTAAATACATTGCAGGTATAAATCATCCAAGCTAGTAGGCAATCGGAAGATCACCCATTAATGTCCCATTTAATGTGTCCCATATATTTGTGTCCCCCGCAGTGGGTCGCGCCGGTCCCCGTGTGTACTCACCTGTACCGCGGACCGTGGTCCGTGTAAACAATACCTAACTGTACCGCCACCTTGACTCGGACAACTTGGGCTCGTTACTACGCGCCGCGGTACATGTACAGGATGATCTTGTGAATCTGACAGCTTAGCACTGGAGTATATTATATTAATAATAATGGTAGTCTAACGAGACAAGTTCGAATTCCAACGAGGTCTGTACCAATGAGTTTTTCTTATAACTTATGTGCACACGACGTGCTTTACGGTGAAGGAAAATATCGTGAGGAAACATGCATATGTCTGATAAGTAATTCAAAGACGTATGTATAGTGCCTGAAACGGCGATAGAGTGTCTCGTTGGCACTCTTTTCGGCATCATCTTCGGTGAAAAGTGATGTTAATACAACACCTCTCCATACCCTTCGGGGAATACAGACGTGAGCATATGTATATATGTTAATATAACTACCGCTACTAAGTATTTTTTCTCTATAAATATGGGATTTTGCGTAGTTACGCCGTATTCAGTGGCTCTGTTTGCGACACTGAAGATTTATGAAGACTTAAACGTCGCTTAGGACAGATATTCGTCTATAGTACATTAGTATTTTTACATGATCTATATATGATCTACTTAAATGTCTAGCAGAAATATTGACGTGTACCGTAACATAGTTTATTGTTACGGAATTGTGGCGGTGAATTTATAACCTTTAAATGGTTCATTTTCTCAAATAAACTCAACACAATATGACATAGTATTAGGTAGTGACCAATGCAATTTAAAAATGTTTCACAAAGCGAACTATGTCGATAGTATGAAACTAAGTGAACCGCAAAGTAACTACTATCAACATAACGAGGTTAACCGCTGCTACGTCACTCTTGAACAATTCTGTTATTACAATGAAACACTACGCACTTGAGACATTTCGATACGAATTAGGTAAGTGCCTGATTTGATAATGATAGCAAAAGGAGTCAACTTTACTATTGAACATGTGTTTTTTTTTTCAACTACAAACGAAATAATTTTCACTACAAACAACTACATACGAAAGCCTGACTGAGGGCAAAAAATAATTTAGTTTTTTTCAAGTCGGGTGCTAAGTTCACATAGCTGTTGTTGTTTTGTAAATTTAACTGTCCGTTTGTAATTCCAGCAACAACTTTATTCATTAAATGCTTATAAAAGTATATACGGTAAAGAAATACGGTAGAGGCTTTGTCCTCTTTTTTTTAATTCTCCGTCTGTCTGTTTGTCTGTTTGTTCCGTCTTATCTCCGAAACAGCCGGACTGGTTTTACTTGGACTACTTTTATTTAAAAAAAATAAGATTCCGCGTGTCACCCATGAAATTAAGTCTATGCGGGTGAAACGGCGGGGCACAGCTTGTCAATAATACAAGAGAACTGTTGCTTTGCGTTGATATATCTTTTGAATATATTATTATCTACTTTACTAAGAAGAGCAATTCATATTTATAAAGTTATTGCGACATAGAGACTAACCAATAATCACATAGAACTAATAATAAATAATATGAAGGTATATTCTTCCATGTAGATGTGCCCATATCCTTACCACTTTCGTAATATTAAAATTCAATCAAACAAATAATAATTGTCAGTAATAAATAACAATATCCACCCTGTAGAGTGGGGAGTGTCACTACGTCACAGCGGTCTAGCATGCGTCACACGCACAAGATACGGACAGAGTGCGTTTGTATGTAAATGTACGCAAGGTGGAGGTCTCCTTAATGTAATGAATTACAACTAATACTGGATTTACTATACTAAACGTTCACGGAGAATGTAATATTATAGGGAATAGAAGAGAAAATACAATTTTATAAAAATATTTTTGTTTAAATTTTGTTAGGCTGTACCTCATTGGTTACAAATATGTTGGTATTATGTACTACTTACCATCAGGTATGCTACAACTTTAAAAAGTTACGACTGGAACGATTTTAACGGACTTTCATCGGCAGATAGCTGATGTTTCAAAGAGTAATATTACTTTCCTTTATTTATAAAATAAATTAGGGTTCAACGAGTAAAAGTATGAAAACTCGCGTGTAAAACCGCGGGACACAACTAGTTTATTCTTTAAAAAAATAAACAACATTTCATCAAACCACCCCTTAATTTCAAACAATTTGACAAGTGTCTGCAACATTACATCAAGTATGCAATATTCTGTTATGGAATTTTGAGCTTTATCTCTTGTTACCAAGAGTCAAATACGATCGACCGTGTTATCTTATGACAATAGCTGGGCGCATGCGTAAGGCTTACATAACATATTCACGGAGGACCCTCAAGGCCGTGCGTGGCGCTGGGAGCGACGACCCCGACCATAGGGTTATGCGACGAAATAAATATATTTTATATTACTCTATACGTTTTTAAAGGCAAAGTGATTAATTAATATGAGCGCTTTTAATACCAGGTTTGACACATAATCATGTATGTTTTTATATCTTCATACAATATCTCAATTAATTCAGAACATAAAGATTGGTGAACATGTTTGGAAATAACCCAAATATATTTATTGACAACAAGGTTATTGAAATGAACAAGGTTAAAATAAAAATACTAAATCTAAGCTAGTAAAAAGTAGATATATATGTAAACTCGTTGGATCGCCAAACTGATCCTCTGGTCGAAGTAGGAACCAGCTAGACGGCAACCAAAATCTATAACAATACGTCAACCCTAGACATGTATAACTGTAAACGTGGGATCCCGGGCTATCCCGACCAAAACCAAAAAAAAGTTACAGGACGTCGACCCGCGCCGCCAGATGGGCCTCTTGCCGCGGAAGGATGTTTGACCATAGATGCGATCGCTATGGGAAACAACGTTTTACTGCATACTATTAAAATGTTTTGATTATATTGTATGTGTTTTAACAAATTTGAATATTCACAAATCATAAACTAACGTAGATTTTATGGGATCAAAAACACAGAAAGACAGATTTATTTAAGAATTATTTTCCTAATTACCGCATAACCTTTTATATACATTTAGTGAAAATCTGTTAATTTTGAATTACAATTGGTTTGTAAAGTATTTTTGAATGTTGTAGGAACTCATTTATATACTTCATTGTAGGCAGAAAATGTAGTGCAGAATTTCCTTTTACTGTTAGACATGAATTTTGATTACGTCACATTCGTCACGCCTTAAGATCGAGTCACCTTGAGTGAACTTACAAATTAATGTTCAATAACTTTTTCTCCTTCTTTCTACTAACGCTCACATTATAAACCATTACGGTATTGAGCTCACTAAGTTAGTGTGTATGTATTTGTTCCTCCTACTCAAACACCTAAACGGATTTGGATGAAATTGAAGTTACCGGATAGTTTATGCCTTGGTTTATCACTGGCTATTTCTGTAAACACAAATAAACTGACTGACTGTCATCAATCCAAATCACAAACTCCTAGAGCAATGGGTCTTGATTCAGGGTTGACATAGACTATATAAAATTTACATACTACACTTGAATACTGCAAAAAAAATATTGACGTGACACATTTTTGTAGATTCCAGTAGGTACTATAAATATTAATACATTATAAATAAAAAAAAACATATGGTATATAGAAATGTGGTCTACTTATTAATACATTAATTAAATGTATTTATAATACATTTTTAAATTAGGATACGAACCTTGTAACTCTTTATACTTACAATAAACTTACTCCTTAAGATAAGATACTCCTTAAGATCCTTCTAAAACTAACAAAAGATTTGCTCCCGTTGACATCTTCAATGAAGTCGTAATACGCGCCCTATTTGTTATGCAAATTGATTCACTCCTATTTGTATTTCCATACTTCGTTACACATTATGCTAACCAGAAAGGATTTCTATCTATTTTCTTTTGTTTTATTTTAAGCGTAATAACAAATGTTATAAACTTTTTCATAACAATTCTCAACAGTTGCTTTAGTGTAACATGTGTCCTTTCATGGAAGACAACTATAGTGGAATATTAACAGGCTAAATAAATACATACTGATTTATTTCTTCACAGGGTTTTGTACGAAACTTAGCTAGTTTGTAGTTATTATTCGAACCTGGCGGTAGCATGTATAATCCTATGTAATCGTGTCTTTCCGACGATTATAAAGTACTTTGTAAAAAGTCTAATCGAATAAAGACATTATGAATTGAATATGATTAATATTATATTACTCAAAATTGTATAAATTTTTTCAAATGAGTAATTAATCAATTTCTTGCCAGGTTCTTCTCAGTAAATGCAACC
This sequence comes from Watsonalla binaria, assembly GCA_929442735.1. Classification (NCBI taxonomy): domain Eukaryota; kingdom Metazoa; phylum Arthropoda; class Insecta; order Lepidoptera; family Drepanidae; genus Watsonalla; species Watsonalla binaria. Next base: position 12,742,222 of record OV838923.1, on the reverse strand, counting down.
TTCCGAACCTGGCGGTAGTATGTATAATCCTGTGTAATCTTGTAGTTCTGACGATATGAAAGTACTTTGTTAAAAGTCTAATCAAATAAATATATTTTTGAATTGAATTAAATTTAATATGTTAGATTCTGGTTTTTGCATGATAACAAAAATAATTTGAGCCGTCTTCAAGATTTACCAAGAACAATAGTGTTTGAAACATAGCGAATTCCTAAAGTGACGTAAACACGCATATAAGAAAAAGCCAAGATCGCATTTTGTTTCTAGACGTTTTTCGCCTGGGACGTAGAATTTTTTATAAATGAATTTTTGAACCAGCCTGTACATTCGTCAACCAAACAATAAGGTGTGACAAGTTTCACATAAACATTGTAAGCACGATTACTTTTGCAACTGCCACCTTAAGATATTATGATAAAATGCAACTTGCAAATGTGTCGAAATTTGAGTACAAATAATAATTTCCGCCAAGCTCTTAAGTGCCACCAAATACGAGTGGCATTATGTATTAAAATATTATTAATTTCATTGAATGTGTTAGTATCAAAAATATGATTTAAATTGAAAAAAGTTACACTTCATTTCTTGACGCAATGTTAAAAAAGCGAGATAGTATTTTCGCATTTATATTATCACTAGAGCATGTAACGCGGTTTCACCCGCGTAGTTACCGTTCCCGTGGGAGTACGAGGATAAAATATAGTCACTCGCTGATAATGTAGTATTCAAATGGTGAAATAATTTTAAAATCGTTCCAATACTTTTAGAACCAATTCGTTGCGAACATACTTACATACAAATCTTTCCTGTTTGTAATATTAATATAGATAATTACAGCGTAGTAAATAATTGAAAACTAGTGATAATGAATCGTATATATCTCACGGTGCGTTTATTTGTCGATCGCTCATGGCCGCATACCACCAAAAACCCGTTGGTCATAACGGTACCCCCGCCTTGTCAAACACACCAATTAGGAAGGATCAAACATACCGCCCTTTTGTGTTACAATTGTGTTATAGCCAGTTATAAAAAAATACTTATTGTTGGAAATAGTAGTTGAAGTTTTTGAGTAGATAAAATAGTAACGGTCTTAGATTACTTCATAGTTTGGTATGTTGTTAAGTAATAAAACTTGCAAATTGAACCTTTTTGAAGGCAGTAGACTGAGCACCCCTGGGAAACGAGCGTCTAGCCCACTTGATGATAAGCAGCTATTGCAGTTGAACGCTATAAGGGACTAGCTTATGCATAAATACAGGATCATATAAGTGAGTCAGTCGTGGAGTGTGATTTTTATATGACATACATACACAATTACATGTGCTCACGCCTGTATTCCGTGGAGTCAGACACCACCATTTGCTTACTATGCTACAATCCTAACATTTTTGATTCGTTGCATCAACATTCATGCATCTCTTCCTTCATACATACTTCCTTCGGTTAAGAGTGCTCTAAATTTGGCCTTTCTACTATATATTGTTAATTTGGTCATAGTAGTTCTTTCTTGGACGCCCTCTACCGTCAATTCCACTCACATTCGCTCCATAAATGTATTTCTTTAATCAATTTTCATTCTCTATAATATTCTATATACAGTCTAATCGATAGACGTTGCATTATCTGTCTGGGATCTTTTGTAAAACGGAATCTCCATTAGGACAATTTCATAGCTTGAAAGAAAATTTCTAATATGGTTCATTTGACACCTTACTCAAACTTGCATCTGAAATCCATAGTGTAGATTAATTCGCATTCGGATACAGACACAGTGTATTCCACTTGTTGACTAACATACTTATCTCTTTTGTTCATCCACATTCATCAACATCTTCAAACAAATCATCGGTCACGAATCTATCATTGGATTTGAAGCACTTCGTGGTAGGGAAATTACCGATCCGTAAACGAAAGTTTAGTTTCAATTTTTGTTAGTAGAACACCGTAATTTTACTACTAAGTTGATCTATTTTATTCCCACTGTACTGTCGTGGAAAATCTATATGAAATTCTCGTGATTCTTGAATGAAATGGTTTTACAGTCAAAACCATTCATCATATGACATTTTTGACCAATGACATTGTTCCCTCCCTGCCTCGGATTGCACGTTAAGCCGTCGGTCCCGGTTGCCAATTTATCATTTTTGGCAATCGTTACAGGTCGGTCGGAGGCCTAAAATAGTCTGACAACTGGTTTAACCCAGATCACAGATATTCCTCGTTAAAGGGGTTGCGAAGGTCAGATGGCAGTCGATTCGTATAAAAATCAGGTGATCAGCCACATCGGGTTGAATCAAGTGCCGACCCCAACAATGTATAGGATAAGGCCAGGGACGATGATGATCACACTAACGTGGTTTTCTAGGTTAAATCTGTATGGTTTCGTGACTTTACAGTACAAAGTACGCTACAACATACACCATGGGCCTTAACAGTGAGGTAGATATATCAAGTATATCAAACGCACTGGCTTTTGCCAATCACAGAAAAATTTAGCTCGGAATACGTCAGCAACGCTCGCAAGCAAAAAGAAAGTAGCTCCACATTCAACCGCAGCGATAAATAACCAGCTATATGCTGTCATTAAAATTATGTATTTGAAAACCAGTAGAGCAATATCTGTTCTAGCTGTCGTATGACTGGTGACAGGCCGGATTATCAGGGAGTTGTCATCGCTGAGGAGCAACTGGCTCTAATGGGCGAACATAAGCCACGGCCTACTGACCCACACGACTACCACCAAACGGATTCTCAAAAAATCGTATCACGAATTTAATTTTTAGGCCAACCCACACGCGGCGCCCGCATCGAAAATTTGTCGCGCGCCGACAGAGACGGACTACACAAACGAAACGAGAGTGAAAGAGATAGTCGTAAGCAAAAGAAGGCCGGCTAACGGTACGCACGCGGAAGTGTGTCAGTGGCGTAAAGCGTACTCCAACTGTAATACGTAGCAACCGCCGTTGATACCGCAGTTGGTTTCCAACCTTGACCCGTGGAGTTACGATCGGAAGTCGAATGGCAACCGATCTGGTTTTCGATTTTCACGGTGCTGATTCACTACAATGGTGCGATGTCCGCTTCTGTTGGATGATTGCTGCACACTCCAGTTTTCAAACCTACCTCAAGGCTAGACTAATGCTTTGCCATTGTGCTTTTGTGGCTATTTAACCAGTCATTACTTTTGTATTTATTTTAATGATGGAATCATATGTCTATATGCTGGAACTTTCCATTTTATACACACGCAAACTAATGTTTGACTCAGTCATAACAAATACACAAAATAAACATTATTTAGACATGCAAATACTTTCCTATTTCTTTTTAAATAAACTGTTTAGATAGTTTAACAAATATCGTTGAATGTTAAACATAATTTTATATTTTCCATATTCTTAATGCATATCAACGTTAGTATGCAAATTCAATGGTTTAACACAAAAGTCATCGTCGAGGAAATTAACACGATTTTATAGAAGTAGGCCGCTACGAGTCTGCTACGCCGTAGCGAAGCGTCTCGTAGACGTCTAACGTGCTACGGTTTTAGTGACACACTTAAAATAGTCCAAGGGATTTATACTACCCAAGCTGTACATAGTAGAACTTGCTTTAGTAAATATATAATATATAAATAGGTAAAATAAAATTAACCTGTTTGAAATTCACAATTCCCAGTTTGTCACTAAATGCATGTGAAAGTACATACGTCACCTACATAAAAATTAAATAAAATAAATTTGTTGCTCTGAAATTCTCTGAAACGGAAGGACCTATTTAAGAGGGACTTTTACTGGCAGTTAGCTGAAGTTACAAGGAATAACTACTTTTATTAGGCTCCTTAGCCTTAAACTCGGATAATTTCGACACAAGTATCGAATAAATAGCATACTTATATCATCTTTATTTAAAAAACCGTACAAATGAAGCTAAACATGCAAAATAATCGAGAGTTAAAGAGCACGATATTATTTATTAATTAAATACACATTATCATTGGTGTGCGAACACGTGTACAAACATACCTTTTATATATTTGTTCACCTTATAGTAGGTTAAGCGAATAAAACGTTATCACTATTCTATAAACAAGTGTCGTCCTTGATAATGAAATAAAACTCAAGTCAATGTACGAATCAACGACTTAACTTATGGAGCGTTTGAGATTGCATCTTATTTCGTTATAGCTATTGTTCAAATTACGATACAAAGCACAATATTCACCTTGTGCATGTGTATATGAGATGTTAACTTGGGGTTTGATTATTGATATTATTGTCATTTATTAATCAAAGATTGAAAAAAAACTAGGAAATGAAGTAATACTAATCTATTTGTTAATTGGTAGATAATAAATTGATAACAAATTACCTTTCGGAGTTAATTCAGAAAAAAAATCGCTTTTCTTTGAGTCCTCAAGGAGCTGAGGGGACGAGGGAACAGACGTACTCGAATCAACTCCCAATTGAAATCAATCTACTACCATGTTTTGTGAAATCTTAAAACATAACGTTTATTTATCTCATAAGCCACATAGATATATTATGTGTCTGTTCAACGTGTCATACCATCAGCGACATACATTACAGTCTTGTTTAAATTTTTTCTACAAGTTTTATTTAATCTAGAAAACGATGGATGACTTATGTATCAGACGATATTGCTAGAAAGACTTGACGAGAGAAACATACTGCGCATACAGATATATATACACCTGGTTTATTTAATATTCCTACCACAATAATATGATGAATGCCACCATGTATCATATAATTAACAACGATATCATATTGGCCCCCATACATACCATCACATTATATATTCCGCACTCTAACCAACTTTCTAACTCATAAATATTTACTATAAACGATAGCGAGTGACACTGCGGGCAAAGCTTAGAGTTTATAGTTTAGATCGTTAAAAGAAATACATTTATGAAATGAGGTTAATTAATAAACAAAATTAATTAATTGAAACCTGATTAGTTTACTGTTACAGCATTCTTAGAAGAAGCATTTTAATGTTTATACTATATCTGAGATAAAATCGGCAACAATATATTTTAAACTAAGTTTCATTTTAAAGCTTAAACTTGGAAATAATGTTTATTATAGACATACGTTTAAATATATGCATGCCTTCTTAGCGTTAGCAGAAATAAAATAAATGAAGAAATAAATAAGAAAGTAAATAGGAATATTTCACTAAATCCATATACATTAAGCATAACCATAACGTTGATATGAGAAAAAAGAATGAAAAATAAATTGTTTCCCATATAACGAGACGCAGAAAGTATATTAATGATATCAAAATATAGGCAATAGAAAATATATTATTGAAGCATGTGGCAAACGGCCTGCCCACAAAGGCTACATGCTATTTAGATATATAGGCCACATGTACTATATACTCGATATTTATAGTTCAAATGAAGAAGATAAGAAATACTATAAAATACGTATCTACGTTTGTATAACTGCCCAAATATACACATTGAGGAATAAACGTAAAATAAAAGTAATAGCAAGTCGTGCGTGTCACCTAGATAATATCTACGATTCACCTGGCATTTAAATCCGTACAGTGTTAACCTAGAAAATAATTTAACAGTAAGAAACAGCAAATTATTAACCTGAAAACATTTGTCATAACAACTTTCACTTGCTATCGTCGGAGCGAATAATCGCCTAACAAAATACTCGCATTTCCATGGCCAAAGAAATTTTTGTCTATTCATAAATTAACGTTCACAGTTCTGCCCTAAAGAAGGGAAATGTTTGAAAGTTTAATGATTACTAAGGAGAGTCAATCTATATAATTTAACAATTTAATATTTAGATTATAAACAATAGCTGTGGTGGCCTTGGGGTTTGAGTAGTCGCCTGCTATGCAAGCGACGCAACTTTGAATCCCAGCGGGGCCTGTACTAATGAGTTTTTCTAAAAACTAATGTGCAGTGATTTCACATCACGTGCTTTATGTTGAAGGAAAACTGCATATGTTTTAGAATAAATTCAAGGACGTTTCATGATATCAAAGACGCAATGAACTCAACATCATCCACGTTGACATGACATGACTAATTATCTTCGGTGTAAAATGATGTTGTGGTCACCCCTGTGAGTTGTAGAAAATAATTAAAGAGAGAAACACAGCACGATAACACAATATATATTTATGCAACTTACTAAGCAGTATGGAAACTAGGCCTATTTTTTGATGAGATTGTTTGCTCCTTAGGGGCGTGAGGGTTGAAGTTTTAATGTACTGTCACAGTAATGTAGATTTATCATTTAAAAAATTAAATAATGTCGGAAAACACGTGACGTAGACCGGCCACGACCTCTTACTGATATTACGCGGGAGTCACTTATAATTTCGCCCTCATATGTGTGAGTGTATCATTTTGAACGATTTGTTCCTTGCTTCCTTTCTGTATACTGTGTCGATAATTTTCTCCAAAAACGTCAAATTTGGTTGCGGAACATCTCGCGAATCTCGGGGCGCATCAAATCAACACACTAAAATCTTGAAGATTACTCTTGAGGCATACAACTACGTATGTTATTTCTTCTTGAGTGACAATCGTTATTAATATTGATTCTATGCGGGATATAAGCCGGGAGAATTGCTTCATCATCAGACCAACCGGGTCGTCATATCATGACTGTAATATAAATTTTCATTGCAATTAATATTTCGAAAGTTTTATTTCAATGTGTAACTGTAAATACAAATATTGAGCCACACAATGTATCTACATACCTACTGAGAGATGTCCCTCCCGCGGAGTGACCGTTACACCACAGAATAGAAACGTACGGAATACCACCTCCTGTACGTTGGTGATACTCAGCTAAGGCCCTGGTATGGTATTTATAAACGCCTATAAATTACCACCGGTTCGAGAACTAGCCTTCCGAAAAGAACCGACAGGAAACTAGGGCATACTCATAGGTTCTCGTAAACAACCCGACACAATCCGAAACCATGTGTGCTTGCGATGATTCTCGACCAATGTACGAAACAGTTCATCGGTCACCTTTCTATTTTGTGATTACTCTATACACTCCTTTTGATAACATTGCTTATTCATGCTAATGTCACGACCACCGCCTACCTGGGGTTCACTGCAAATCTATGTCATAAGCAAATACTTACACTGAGGAACTTAATAAGATTATGAATTGTATCTTGTTTGTGGTTTTACCCATGACCAATTACGAAAAACTATTAAATTAAATATTTAAGGCTGTCTAAGCGGCTATTCAACGATATTTTCGATCGAAGCCGAATATTCTGTCAGTATATTCATCCATTTTGAGGCGGGCGGATTGGAGAACGGTTGGTCATCCCAAGGCCAGCAAAGCATGGCGATAACCCTCGTGCAAAAGCGTGAGGAAGATATAATTGTATTAAACATTACAATATGTTTCAAGTTCCATTCACGGTAGATCGGATCAAAGCCAGCTAATCAGACTGAATAAAAAAGGTCGAGGCATTCGATTCAATTTGCTGCCGCATTTTAAGACTACCGTCCGACAATCGAGCTATTTCAAGGAACCAATAGTATCAATTACTAAATTAATAACCTGATTCAAAGCGCTGTATATTGCAGCTTTAAAAATAATGCAGACAATGGCTGGGGTAGTTTTTCACTCAATCGCCGGCTTCAGTCACGTTCTAAACATTGCACAGGCACTTGGCAATAGTTTTTTGCCTGACGGGTTGCAACAGCCACCGCCACGGGCCGGCGACCTGCAATCAACCTTTTATTCACACCAAAATGATTTGCGAAAAGCAATCAAGGCCACGAACCTGGCAGCGAGACAAATCTGTATTTTTAATAGTATTCGCTTTTTTTATAAGTCCGTTATTGCAGTAGTTGCGTGCTGTTGGTCAACAAATATGCGTGTTGCATTCTGCGGTTCATGTTTTTGTCACTGGGTTTCGATGGTTGTGAAAAACTTGCCAAATTGTTCGCTAGATGTGTAGTTCCCGCTGAGCTTGACAATACTGGCACTTGTGAAAACTTATTACTAATATTATTTTATTTATATTTAGGTTATCGATATATTAGATCGTGTTAAACGTTACCATGGTTCATGGCAGTTTTAAGTAAACTATGGAAAACAGGCACTTCTCAAAATATATCTGAGTTTATTTGTCATCTTAAATGTACTGATGATAACTGCATGCTTTCAAATATTAATTTTATTTGATGCCGTGTAGTCACCTTGCAGGCAAAGCTTGCATTCCTCAAGCTTGTATCAATGCAATTCTCTAAGAACTTTAGTGCAGTAATGTCACACCTGAATATATCCGAGAAGAAATTCTAAGACGCTAGCATGTCACGTCGGCACCTAATCATCTTCGGCGAAAAGTGTGTGCTGTTTCTTACCCTTCGGGGTCCTTCTGATAAAGCAATAAACGCACATTAAAAATACGGCGAATATGATGACAAACCTAACCATATTTTGTCAGAAAAAATACAAATTTCTATCGAGACCGAGATCGGCGTTGCGTCATCGATTTGATATGTAGCTAAACTTTAGCCGTAGCAGTTGAAGTTGGATACACCAACCGACAGATGGCAAGGCCTATACCGCCAAACAACCGAAGCAAAAATTCGACGCATGAGGTAGGATCACGAGTAGCAGTTCGCAGACTGCATGGTTTGCAGAGGTCGTAGGTTCGATTCCCGCCTCGTATTCGTATCTGTCCTGACTGTTTTTAAGAATTTAGAATGTAAACATGTGTCGTGCGTACACATCTAATTCTTTTACATAGTTTACTCAGAAACAGGGTTTCTTTGAACTAAAAAAATTGATTGAAGCAACGTCTAAGTAATTCAAGTCAAAGGAACCAGTATACAGGTTAGTTAGTACATTGTCTGTAGAGCCACGGTCAGGCGACGGCTAACTCGGTTAATTGTACTTGTATGTAGTACATTGTTCAGCTATCTACCATCATATCGTTGCTATTTACATATTTTTCTTATAAATTCCTTATAACTCGAGATAACGGAGAGAAAGACTTTGTTTCTAGCAAAATTTTATTTTACTAAATAATAATAATAGTTATGAATGACATACTCATATTATAAACTAACCACGCGGTTTCACCCGCATAGAGTTGAATTCATGTGTGGCTTATTTTGCGGTACTCTATTTTTTAAATAAAAGCCATTGAAAGACCCGGAACAAACAGACAGACAGAGATTTTTTTTTTAATATTTAAATTTTATCATATATACTTAGTGAAAAGTGATTAATTAGGAATTACAAACAGATACTTTAATTTAATTTGTATATATTATCTGTATATATAAAGAGATGGGAATTGGTCCCTGTTCGTTACATGCGGAAATCATTTACAAATTAAAACTTTTCACGAATGAAACTATAAACGGCTTTTCTAAAAAAAATTAATAGATGGATATTATGGTATTTTAAATACGGAAGAAGTCGAGGATAAAAGCATCATCAGCAAATGGAATAAACATCAGCTTTATTTTACGTTTTATGTGAGTCTATTTTAAACATTAAGTCTTACTATTTATTTCAATTGTACTATATAAATGACCGCTGGATTTGGTCAGGCTAGAATGTAGGGCACAAAAAATAAACGATTATAAGTAAATCAGTACATTTTTTTGCAAATAGTTCGAAATACCTGTTTGTTTAGCGTCTATTTTGTAGAACTGTAACGACCAACCGCGGTCCCGTTCTATTGTAACTACCAAATGATATCCATGCTTTATTTTTTTTTTGTTTTTGTTAATGGCATCCAAGTCCGTGTAAAGTAGGCAAATAAAATATCGTAGTATGTAAGTATCGGCAACACGGATAGCTATTGAAGCGGAGCGGCGCGGCTGGTGGAAGCTATTATTTTGCACCCACATCTTTGATTGCGCACTTTTGTGTGCCGTTTTTGTAATTACAATGGTTTGCATGTCGACTGTACCACTAAATCACTGGCCAAATGTGATACACAATGTTACGATTTTTATCGATTTTTTTTTCAAATGTACCGTATGATTTGCCAGCTGAGTAGCTAGTCAGATTTTCTCAGAAGTTAGATTCTAAGATGGCAATTAGACATAGAATATAGGCCATCTGATAGCTGGTAGTTGCTATCACCAGACGGACTGTATTGTAGACCAAACTGTACTCAAGCTTAAATAGCGTACCAATATAAACATTTTTTTTTGAAAGAACAGTAATTACCCACCTCCTTGTAAAAAATGTATTGCATGGACCTACCGAAATAGTTTTAAACATCCGATGAAGTATGTAACGTTTGTTCTCATTGTTACAGACAGCACGCCAGGGTGGCGGCGTCCAAGTATGGCGGTGGAGGGGTCTCTGTGGGGTCTGGGGTCGCGGTGAGGCGCGGCATGAAGTGTGGCGGCGTCGGCAGCGCCGAGCTCCTGCTCGGCGGCTGCTGGCTCGACCCCAAGCTGGACGGCTCGCCGCCCCCCACCTGCCACGAGCTGCTCGACTCCCTCCTCGCCCCCCCGCCCCTTGCGGAACTAAAGCCCCTCCCCCCTTTTACGGGCTACACAGGTCACCTCTCCATCAACGGCATCTCGGGACACCACTATCATGCCATCGCGCAACGGCTTCCCGAAGAAAACAACAACTACCCTACGCAAAGTGGCTATGGCACGGACCATGACGTTGTGTCTTCGTCAACGTGCGCAGAGCCTCCTGACCTGGAAGATGTCAAACCATTTCTAGAATCATCTGACACGAAGCCTTTCTCGGAATCAACCGGAGCACCAGACTCGTGTGCTGCATCCTGTTCCCCACCAGCAAAACTCTTTGAAGATTCCAACAATATTGACATCAGTTCTATAGAAGATATTGCCGCTATTATCGGATCGGCGATAGCAGATACCACGGTTCCGTCCCAGCCTGAGGATCCCGAGAGAAATGACTCGAGAGACAGCTGGATGGACATTGATGCGTGGATAGCAGGCGCGTATAGTCAGCACGGCGATAAAATTGTCCAACAGGACCTCGCCGAATTCGGTCTGCCTAGCTCTCCTCCTCCTCAGCAAAACCACCATTCTAGCCTTGACTTTTCGGGAAAAACAGGACAAGATTACTCAAAAAGTTCAGAGTTTATTCAGAAAAACTTATCACCGGGCTCGACTCTACAGAATCTTTTGAGCCAGACCCACGGCTACATGCCGCTGCTCCACAGTCGACTGCAGAACGGTCCGCCTGTCAAGCAAGAAGCTCCGACGTCCTCGACAAGCTACAGTATGGACGTCATATCGACGTCATCGCCACCAGGGAACGCCGTGTCCACAACTGACGGGGTCGGTGGACTGCTCAATGGCCGGTACGCGTCACACTATGCGCTGGGCCTAAAACAAGACGGACTATGCAGTCCAGACAGGCTACTTGGTTATGCGCATGCGCACACAACGACCGTGACGCCAGTACACAAAAGTAAAAGGAATAGAGGAAAATCGAAGCAGTCCAACAACGGGAGCATGCACAGTAACTCGCTGGCGTTCCCTTCGGCCACGGCGGCGGAGCTGAGCGGGTTACTGGGGAAAGAGAAGCCTGTCCACCGCTGTGGGATCTGCAACCGAGGCTTTCTGAACAAATCAAACATAAAGGTGCACCTTCGCACGCACACTGGGGAGAAACCGTTTCGGTGCGATGTGTGCGCGAAGGCATTCCGCCAAAAGGCACACCTGATCAAGCACCAACAGATACACAAGAGGATCGGCAGGGACTAGCCGCCGGCCAGCATTTCGTAGCTTAGTAATGTGTTGTGTGAATGAACTGTGAGCGCCGAATCTCAACTTCCATTGTACATTTTGGTACTCCGGCGATGATCGTGTATTTCTTATAATAACCCTTTAGTATAACATTCCTAAGGACATGTGCAATGTTAACTAGTTTTAAGCTGTCTTCAGATTTATAACGATGTAGATAAATTGTTTATAATATAATTGTTGTGTAGTGGAGATTGTAATTTAAGTATTAGCTCATTCCAATCAATAATCGTTTGTTATTTGTCTGATAAGCTTTCGATGCCACCGTGCACTCGAAGATGTCTTCGTCCATTCATTAACTTATATCCTTCGTACGGTTACTTCGATTACCTATTTATAGTCACAATATAACTTAGTTTTAAAATGTATATTATTAGCTTCATAATATTTATAGTTAAGCCACAAAGATGACAAAGCAAATGAGGCTAACAAATCATTTTATATTACTGTCCCACTTATATGTAGATATGTATAAAAAATATAATATATTATATCTAGGTATACCGGACAGTTATCATTGTTAATTAAGTTCACTTTCAATCATTACTTTCATTAAATCATTCTTCGATTAACTTACTAAGTTCACACTCATACTAACATAACCTAACGTACCTCAACATTCTTGTAGCCTTTTTTAGGTTGAAATTCACTTAGAATTATTCCAAAAAGCATAATAATGTATGAAACATTCCACATTATCAACTTTGTAAGCAAAATAATTGATTAATTACAACTTAGTACAGTTGTAGTTGTACTAAGTAAAGCATACAGCTTTAAGGTCATCGATCAATCATTTTTTTCTCGATATATCGCATAATATTGTAATGACCGAGTGATGGTTCGCGATGCGCGGGCGCACGCGAGCGGATCTAGCTGCGTCCGGGAAACGGACGGGAAAAAAATAAAATTCACTAATAATAATGATCCGCTGTTGCGTAATGCTGTGTGTTGGCAGCTTATTAATTGTTACTTTAATATATCAACAAAATAATAATAATGTCCTTAATATTCTTGCATACATTTTTTTAGCGGTTTTCGGAAATATCCCGATTACTGTCACAAATTTTGAGAAATATAGTATACATCAATGTCTCAAAATATGTTTTACCTAAATTAAAAGTACTTAGGTATATCAATCGAGAGACACAAATGTCTAGTGTCTATCACTTTGGTTAAGTTTGGTTTGGTTAAGATTTTGATTTAAACCATTCAAAGAGTGAAAATCTACCGTTTGAGATCTGGTGTTGACTAGACAATGAATGTAGGATAAATTGCTTACGTCAAACCAATGGAAGTGCATCGAAATAAAGAAAAACTACATCACGAAACTATGAGATTAATATCATTTTATCAGTATCATTCAATTCATTAATCATAAATTTACTCAAGATATCATTTAGTAACACGGGGAATCAGGAAGGGGTGAAAATAATAATTCGTTAAATTATAAGTTAACATTCATAGTTCATACGTAACATTTCACAATTAACCATAAGTAAGGGAGTTCATCCACTGTTGAGATGAAACGCGGCGGTCGAACCGCTCGATTTAAGCGGTCAGGCCGCGAACGCACACGGTGGGCTAAACGCGCGGTGGTGAAACGCTCCATACTTGAAAAAATTATAATGCACTTTTTGCATCAAGAACGAAATATTTTTCTTTGCATAAAATTTTAAGAGCTTTCTCTGTCAACGCAAAGGTTATTGGGACGCTGCACTTTAGCATTAAAAAACTAGATGCCGTGTGAATTTGCATATTATATGCACTGTCACTATACAATCGGTTCTTAAAAAAAATTACTCATTTTCCAAAATGCATTCATGCATGTATAATATAATTTTTAAATATATTTAATTTATATATGATGAAATATTAAGAATAATAAATTAATACTTGTTTTTTAAAGTGTTTCACCCGCGGCGTTTCCCACCCAGTGCATGGTTAGATATTAATAAAAGTACCTTTTTCTAGTAGGTAGGCATTCGTTTTAAGTATTTATTTGTATTTTGTAATTATTATGTTTATGTAAATCCTTCCAATTTCGTAGAATAATTAGAGGTAAGCACAATTGATAGTAATGGTGTATTTCTAAGAATGAATGTTATAATTTTTAGAGGTTTTTTCGACATTAAGTAAATTTGTAAATCATTGTAAAATAAACGGAGATTTTTTTTGTTAAAGATATAAAAATAATCGTTTGCTTTCCCTCACGTGTGACACTTAAAACAGAATATCAATGAACATTTTCACATGAAAGGAAAAAAGAGGAAGAATAGTTAATTAAACCTAATTAGACGCCAACCTTGACTATTGTATCTGATAACACCGTCTTGTTCCATTCAATATGAAGTCTCCATTTTCTAAACCAGTAACTAGGTCACGAACAAAGGTGTGAACTTGAGTGAAAGAGTCATCAAAAAGTTTAGTTCTCAACGTAATGCGTCGGAAGAAAGTCGGATGTGGAAATCGTCATAGAGCACACATACGACAAATGGCCTTTTTGCACGCGCGCACACACCCACGCGTGTGAACGAGACGCTGTGTCACTACGCTACGCACACATGCCCAGGTAAGGTCGGGAAAATAACGTAAGTAACATTTATATGGAACAGATTAAATAATGTTTATCGTTGTATAGTTTTCATACAATATTTTTGTTAAGTTTGTAATAATATCAATATTTTTAGAAGAAAATCCAAATTTAATAAAAAATGTATTTAGGTGTCTGGATAATTCATATAAAATCACGTAAAAATGACAGAATAAACTTGGAAGAAATATTTTGTAAAATAATTTCTTACCCGGACAAAGGATAAGTACTTTACATCGTTTCAAATTCATGATTGTTACCCTAATTACCCTTTTGACCAGTCAGAGATTTAAAATTAATATTTATCTAATTTTATTTATTCATCTTGTTTTGTTCCACTTTAACCTATATCTATACTAATATTATAAAGCTGCAGAGTTGGCTTGTTTGTTTGAACGCGCTAATCTCAGGAAAAACTGGTAATTTTTTCTGTCTGTTTGTTCCGGCTAATCCAAATTCCAAAACGACTGGACTGATTTTAACGGAAATTTCACTGACAGATAGTTAATATTTCAAGGAGCAAATTTGCTTTTATTTAAAAAAATAGGGTTCCGCAGGAATTAAATGAAATCTACGCGGTTGTACATAATAGTTGTAAATTATAATTGATTTAACAAAAAAACTGCCAAAGATATAAGTGATGATACAAAATGATATTCTTCGTGTTTGGTGTTTGTTTGTTGACTTCATAAGCAGCTTTATAGCTATTATATCGTTATAAAATGTAATTCAATCAAAAACTGAGATGACTAAAGAAATATTTCTGATGAAATTGCACAACATTCAAAGTTAAACTCTAATTGCTTCATAATCCGTCTATTGGCAACGGTTCTGTCTCATTTTAATAATTTGCTAATTAATTAGCCAGGTCTTCAAGACAATTTTAACATTAAGTCATTGTCTATAGGACATCAAATTATTTGAACTAAGATATTCTTTGAAGTAATCTTCAATGAGTCACGCAAATTCAGATAATTCAGAAATAATATTGCATTACAGTATGGAAATATGTTGATGTTTAACAAATGGTAGGTAAACTGTGTTATAGCTCATTATTTTATCATTATATATATGCAGATAAATAAAATTGATAAACAAATTCCTATAAATAAAATTCCAAATTATCCGCTTTTCACTAAATTCTTTCGGAAGTATATACGGGCCTACACCAAAAAATCTGTTTTTATACATTTCCTCTGTCAATCTGTCCATCTGTTTGGTCTGGCACCTGGACCGATTAACAACCAAAATATTTAACGTCACTTCCATTGGCAGAAATCTGATATTACAGGGAGTAAATTAGGCTACCTTTTTATAAAAAAACGAAATAAGGTTTTTATAAAATAAAGTCTACACGAGTGAAACCGCGAAACGCAGCTAGTTTAAAAAATAAACCTAAAAAATATTAAATGTAAGAGGATGGATAATCACTTTGTAATCTAGTCACAGACTAGAAACATTAAGAAATGACAATTTCTAGGTGGATTAAGAAGATGGCACAAGAGGTAAAAGCGTGAGTATATTGGTAAATAATCTGTAGTAGTACTGTGACGATTGCAACTATTTTAGTTGCAATCAATAAAACAATAAATAAAGCATTTACTGGAAAAACTTGAAGTTTTCTTCTAATCCCTTTTCCACTAGGAAATCTTATTCACAATCTATAATGAGGAATATAAGGTGAATAATGTGAGATTGAACAGTGAGGAAATAACATAAATAAATATAACCGATCGTCATCTGCGCACGGTACACGGTGCGTTGGAGAAATTCTTTCACCAACCCACTTACATAGCGCGGGTTGATTTCACCGCGCCGCACACACGGCCGCATCACGGACCTTGCTATATTCAATACCACTACCTTATATATATATATTGCTATTCATGTACTTATCTTGTTTGATATGGGCTTTTATTTAACCTTTTATACAGAGAAATAGTATTAAGAAATAAGTGTTTATTTAAGACCATATTATATTTATTTATTTAGAGCCCAATGTGTCCCACTGCTGGGCAAAGGCCTCCCTTCCCTCTTTCCAACCCTTCCGATCCAGGGCTATCTCCGGCCAGTTTTTGAGGTAAGCGGCGAGTTCGTCCTGCCATCTTTTTCTCGGCATGCCACGTCTGCGCGTTGCATACGGAGAATATTATATATATCATGCTAAAATAAGGATATTATATATCATGCTAAAATTTCAACTCTACGACTTTTTGAGTTTTTGAAGCCTACACAAACCAACATAACATAGATAGATAGATAAATAAATAAATAATAAAATTGCTCAGCCACTAATATTGGTAGAACAGACACTCCAAGCTTACTCTAGGAGCAGAGGTGACCTTATTCACCTAAGGAGATAACTACCTAACTAACTAGCCAGCGTTATTTGCCTGTATTTTCTGTAAGTTGGAAGTAAAGTCCTCAATCAGGCAGAACTAAAGATCCGGTTATGACCTGCCTCTCTTGATAATTTTTAAGTTTACGTTGACACGACATCTACATAGAGCCATCACATTATCATCCTCCTGGCCTTATCTCATTCATTGTTACTCCAAATTCCGTAACCCCATTTACGAGGTAATATGGGTTAAGCCAGTTGTCAAACTCTCATAGGCCGCCGACTGACCTGTAACGATTGCCAAATATGTTAAATTGACAACCGGGACCGACGGCTTAATGTTCTCTCCGAGGCACGGAGGGAACTCGGGCGGTCACCCATCCAATTACTGGTTTGGGTTAGGGTTGCTTAATTTCGCTGGTCGAATGATATGTGTAAAAGCAAGTGTGCCACGAGCACATAGAGCCAGTGCATGATCTAGCATATAAATAAGTAAGAAATGATACATTCGCGAGAAGCTTGCAACCTTTACCGTCGCCCGAGGCGAGTGAAATGTTGCGATCACTTGCCCTTCATACTTGAACTTGCGGGCTTGACTCGGGTGACCTTCGAGCGGCGCGAGTCATTGGAACACCAGTTCCGAAGGTAAGATTGTATGATGATACCATTATGTGTATATTTCTATATCCTAAACAAATTTCTGAGGTTCTTGTCAAACGCAAATAAATTGCAATTTTTGTATAGATATTCCATTGTTATATTTCCTCCGGAAAAACTATACAGTATCATATTTTTTTTGAGAAAATGTATAGAATAATTATGCAGTTATAATTATAATATAATGATTGATTCTGTCTAAGATCTAAATGCATATAAAATGACTTTACCTGACAAATGTTTTGCTTCATTTTGTAAGTATCAGGACATGTGGGTTTACTTAATGAGCAAGTGCCAAAAAGACACCCATATAGACGAAGGGTAAAGCCAACTGGATTCCGAAACTTCGGAGAAAATTAAAAAAAATCTTAATCGCTTTCTGCTCATAACTCACGCCGCGACCTCACAAGAACATACTCGTATTTTGAGGTTACTATGATTAATCGTGCAGATTTGAATATCGTGTTGGCCGATGCTGTTAACTTACTCATGTTTGAGCTGAAGTTATCGGGGACAAGCCGCTAAGCTTTATTGATTCTTTTGTTGTTATTGTCTTCATTATAACCAAATATTATCGTGTCTGTTTGTTTGATCACTCACTTACTCATTCCGTTGTCCAAACTGTTTTCACTTTTAGTTAACCTCAATAATTAAAATGGATTCATACATTATGGGACTAGAACGTGTGAGTTTTGGTCTCTCAACAAAGTTTACAGTCTATTCTTTGCAAAGTCATTAATGCCTTGCGAATGATTAAAAAAAGAAAGTAATTTATGTTTCAATTATGTTGAATAAAGGTTCACTATTGAATAAACCTTTTATTATATATTTTTTTTGCCGTGTTGGCCTCGGGGTTAGAGCAGTCGCCTGCTACGCAAGCGGCGCAAGTTCTAATCCCAGCGGGGCCTGTACCAATGAGTTTTTCTAAAAAATCTTATGTACAGTGATTTTCACACTACGTGCTTTACGGTGAAGGAAAAAATCGTGAGGAAACCTGCATATTTCAGAGAAGTAATTCAAAGATTTATGTATAGTGCCAGAGACGGCGCTATCGCCGTCTCTGGCACTATACATAAATATAGACTCACCATCTGTCACGTTGGCACTAAATCATCTTCGGTGAAAAGTGGCAGAGGTGTTGTGATAACAACACCTCTGCCTACCCCTTCGGGGAATACAGGCGTGAGCATATGTATGTATGTATGTATGTATATATTTTTTTACCTATGTCTAGGATGCAGAGAGTATATTCATTGAGTTTTCCGTTGGTGGCAAACACGAGTAGTTATACACGCGTTACAACTGATCTTCTCAACTCACATTATCATTAAGAACACATTATGAACTAAGAATATGTCTTTATTAAAACAAATAGCGGACGTCACGGGGTTTCACCCGCGTAGTTCCCGTTCCCGTGGGAGTACGGGGATAAAATATAGCCTATTATAATCAGTGATAATGTAGCATTCAAATGGTGAAAGATTTTTTTAATCGGTCCAGTACTTTTTGACCCAATTAATCACAAACATACTTACATACAAATCTTTCCTCTTTATAATATTAGTATAGATATAGATAAAACGGAAAATAAGCTTACGACCTATTTGATAATAAGTGGTCACATCGTCAAGGCAATTGCAATAATTGCTTAACGATAGGGTGACAATCAAGACTTCCCTTGCTAGGGCTTAAAGAAGAACTTATTTACAGCAATTTGCTATATTAACTTTGAACAAAACTCAGTACTATGGCCTTCGAGTAGGTACTTGGGATCGTAATGAAATACGATGTACCACAGAGGAAAGTTTTTTATTATATTTTTTCCGACATGGTCTCTCGCAGTTGGTAGGGGGGAGTTACCTCCACTGCTTAACCGGACTAAAGGGCGAGACCCAAGGGCCTCCAGCCGAGCTTAAACTTAAAAACTAAGCAACACAGCTAAGGGCACCCCGGTGCGGGGTTCGGACCTCGGCTTAGGGCGTTGCTGGGGGATGAGCTAGGGAGCTGGATACAGCGAGTCTTAGTATATACGTATACCGTAGAGAATCTCTATAGCGTGATTCATAATATAATTAGCCCCATCTATCGGCATTGTTATACACTACTACTCAAACCTACATACTTGGCTTGTACAAACTTATTATAAAGTTAAAAGAAAATCCGATCAGTAGTTTTAGAATGA
Organism: Watsonalla binaria; assembly: GCA_929442735.1. Taxonomy (NCBI): domain Eukaryota; kingdom Metazoa; phylum Arthropoda; class Insecta; order Lepidoptera; family Drepanidae; genus Watsonalla; species Watsonalla binaria. The sequence continues at coordinate 12,722,649 of OV838923.1, read as the reverse complement.
AATAGTAGAAACTTTCACATTGTATAAATATTAAATAGTAAATAAGATTACCATAGTATGTTATTAAGGCAAAAGTCAAAATGGCTAACCCATAACCTTGACCGGGGACTCTAGCTCCCACGTGAAGAACCGTGAAAGTGTGTGTGTGTGTGTGACACACATTCCCACGTCCGGCTTGTTTTGTGTACCGCCTTTTGCAGGAGGACATGGTCTTTGCTTTTCTATATTAATATTATAAGGAGGATAGATTTGTATGTTAAGTATGTTTGTATTAAATAGATTACTTAACTTAACTGCCTCGTTAGCCTGGTTAGTATGTTCGCCTGCCGATCACGAGGTCCCGGGTTCGATTCCCGGGTCGGGTTTAAAATTTATATTGGGTCTTTCTGTCAAGAAATTCACAATAAAATGCCCGTAAATGCCTCCCAGCGGACTATGAGAGTGAGGGAATAAAGAGTGCACCTGTGTTTGCACACACACTTGTGCACTATAATATCTCCTGCGTACATGGCTGATCCTCGTTGAGATTAGCCGCCGTAACCGAAATTCGGTAGGAGATCATTATTATTAAATAGATTCTGAAACTACTGGACCGACTGGAAAAAATCTTTCAGCAATGGATAGCTACATTATCAGGGAGTAACATAGGCTATATTTTATCCCCGTACTCCCACGGGAACGAGAACTACGAGAGTGAAACCGCGTGACGTGCGCTAGTGGTGAATAAAGATAATTTTAACTAAAAATGACGATTTTTCTTTACTATGCTGATAATAGAATAGTATTTGATGCGAGATCTCTAGCGAAGACACTGAACCGAATTTGATTTAAGTAGAGAATTTGGTACAGACGCAGTGAACTCAAAATGAAGTTTAAATACTACTCCATACTATTTCGTTTTATACAAAGACTGATATACTGGCTTAATTTTAGGGAAGGTTAAGTGGCTTTATTTCGCAGAACCCTTATTTTTAACCTGTTACACAAAGACGGGCTGACAGACGGATAGAGTAACTTTATGAAAAAAAAAAATTATGAAAGTGAGTACCGTGCATACCTTCATATTCATTGACTGGAAAAGCTGTTATTTCGGACTTACAAAGACACTCAAATTTTAATTGTCTGTATCTATATACAGACAAATAAAATTTATATGTGTCAATAATAAACCTCAATATCTATATATTGGGGTTTATTATTGACACATAGAATTCATTCCTCCAAAAAATTCAGCTAGGATAAATTCTGTCTGATGGCAAGCTTCTCATAATATCTCCCGTCCATATTTTTTCATCGAGGACATAAGCCTACAGAAAATGATTTGCTTGCAGATGTCAGTAGTTATTAATGGTTAGTCCGAAGTGGGTAGGCGTAGCACGCCGTAGCACACGGCGAGCGTAACGTGCAAATTAGGTCACGTGACTCGCCCTACATTACTTGCTACGACCTACGATAACATTTTCCGCTTCGGCCCTAGTGATGTACTGCAGTTTATCTATGTATGTTATAAAAGTATTTTTTCATTTTGTACAATTATTTTCTTGTATTCTATATGTATAATTATTCACTTTAAGCGCTTTTGCATCCCTATATTATTTTTCCCCTCCCTACATATTTTTCTTGTATCAATGATATTACAGTGATATTAAACTAAATTAAAAAGGAAATGTAATTAATATAATTAAAATATTTTTTAGGCCGTTTAATCATAGGTACATCACAAAAGAAATGAAAAACTCAAATCTTTGTAAAATTGTCCAAGTGTTTAAGAAGCAAGGTCGGTCGCATCTCAAACTTTTTTAAATCGGCTAGTTCAAACATTATACTATCACATACTATCATTCACATGATGTGGGTACGGGGTATGCGAGGGGGGACGAGGGGGAGGGGACAGAAAAGTAAAAGTCATGGCGTCTGGTTAACTGTACCTCGGATCGCTCTCGACCTACTTAGCACTCGCATACTTCGGAGTCGGCACCATTTCCAATACACGTCACACAAATGGTCACGTGGGCTGCTTGTTGTGTTGCCGACGTCAGTAGCTTTGACTTACCATCATGAAATTACAGTCACGGCCACCCAAAGGTGTCTTCAAAGGGGTGGTTTAGATGATACTATATAGCATACACTTCACCAAATATGATTAAATACTAATGTGACAGATAGTGAGTCTATCGTCGTCTCAGGCACTATACATACGTCTTTGAATTTCTACTCACACATATGCAGGTTTCTTCGAGATGTTTTCCTTTATCGTAAGACAGTGACATCACTGAACTTAAGTTTTAAAAAATATATACATATATGTATAGGTAGGATATGATCTCAGACATATGCAGGTTTCTTGATGACTTTTTCTTTTGCGGTAAGACTCATGTGTGTTGCCACTTTAGAGAAACTTATATCTCTCGAAAGTGGTGCTTCACAACATTGTAATATTTTTTTTATAATCTACAGAAGCTATTTAACCGACCTAAAGAAGGAGGATTGACAATCTTACTGTTAAAATTTTTCAAACATCAGTTGATATTCGTTGTATACCACGACTATGGTATACATAGACAATACTTTATTCGGCAAGTATAGCAATTTTGTGAATTATTCATCAGATCTTTTTCGCTCTAGATCCAAATCAACGCAGCTGGCCGTTCTACATCTTTACAAAAACTAAGTAATACAATAAACAAACCTAACGGTCACGTTCCCAAATATTCACAAATAATTTATTTTACGTTTCTCGCGATATTTTCGGAATCCTTACACGGCGAGCCCAAAATATTCACCTACACCGGTCGCGAACGGTACCAAGGAACGGTAAAGCCTACGGATGAACTGAAAACTAACATGTTTGAAATAGCCTATAGTAAAATACTCTGAGGACACTGTTGTTAGCTTGTTATGCCCCCTTTTAGAGTGTTTCCTTGTTTGTTTAAGCATCAATATAATCACGTTTATATAGCCTCGCCCAGATTCTTAACAAACAGCGAATATGCGCAGCGAGGTCCCTCACTGTGCATATTCTCAAAATTCGGAAACGCACCCTTAGTCGCCTCATACGACAAGCAAGGGATACTGATTAGCTATAGTGTGGATGACGCGTCGCTCACTTCCCTCTATAGTGGTCGAGAAGGACGATGGCTAGCATCCACGTCATACTTGTGAACAGGGGGCCTTCCATAATTGGTTTAAACAGAGCGTATTAAGAACTTCTGAGCTTTGACGTTTTGTTCTGGTACCATAAAATTATGCGTCAAAGCTCAGAAGTTATTAATACGCGTTGCTTAAACGATCATAGTTGGCACACAGGTGTTGCTTGTGGCTGGTCATATCAAGCAACACAATTAAACATAGTACATAAGGTACCATGTTTTTTTTACCTACACGTCATAATCACTTGCTAAGACTTACATAAAACATTGCTTAAACCAAGACTAGACCAACCTCAGATTATATTATGTCCATCTCCTTCGAAATCTGTATCATAAAACAGATAGAATTATATTTAAGCCAAGGATTATCTAAACCGATGTTTTTCTTATAGACTAGATTATAGAGCGTCATGTGAGTGAATGATGCATTTAATCATACTAATGATTAAGTTCATAGACGAAAGTGGTTTGTTGGTTTTTGTTGATCTGATGATCAGTGGTAACTATAAGTCGGTTCGGTAAGTGGTTAGTATAACCGACTAATACGACAAGTGTCGCTTCCTGCGTAAGGCCTAACTTGTTTATGAGATCCTTTTTTTATTTTAAAAGTGGGCGTTTATAAATTTTCTGGGAATATAATTACGAGGAGAAACTGTCACATTCGTATTTACTTAATTAACTTCTCAGATTCCAGAGTGCCTTGGTCTAGTTGCAAACACACTGTAGAACACGAGACCTTAGGTTCCCTGGTCGGGAAAAGTACTATTGGGTTTTTTCTTCTGTAATACATACATACATATGCTAACGCCTGTATTCCCCGAAGAGGTAGGCAGAGGTGTCGTAACAACAACACCCACTTTTCACCGAATATGGTACACAGGTTTCTTTCACCGTAAAGCGCGTGGTGTGAAATCACTGTACATAAGTTTTTAGAAAAACTCATTGGTACAGGCCCCGCTGGGATTCGAACTTAACAACTACTACTTAATTCTGTAATTTTCCCGTAATATGGAGTCTGGATATGTGCCAGTTAATTGCAATGGGCCCTTATTACATGTGACTTAAACATAACTGGCGAAATGTGTCAGTCAAGTGACAAGATGTCCTGAGCAATATTTCGGGCTTTACGTACAAGTGAAATTAAAGACTTGCACTCAACTTTACTTGCAGAGTAAGTAAATAAGATTTGTATCTACTATACAGGTTGGATGACAATACGTTAGCTTTATGACGACCAGCTCTGTAGTTTGTTGTCGTGGAAAATAACTAAAGCTATCAACGAAAAGTCTTTCTTTGTCTCGAGCTATCAACCCACATAGCAGCAGTTAGGATTAACCGTTGAAGTTTTTTATGTCTAAATACGAGTTTCTTTAAAAATAGTTTTAAACAATAATAAAAAAAACTTATGATAGATAGATAGCCAGCAGGGCCTGTACCAATGAGCTTTTCTAACAGCTTATGTGCACTGATGTCACATCACGTGCTTTACGAAAATATCGTGAAGAAACCTACATATGTCTGAGAAATAGATACACCATCTGTCACGTTGGCGCTTAATCATCTTGTGTGAAAAGTGGGTGTTGTTATTACAACACCACCCTTCGGGGAATACAGGCGTGCGCATATTTGTGTATGTTATGGCAGATAAAACAGAAAACTGTTTAATTTTATTAATAGAAATAGTATCCGATTATTTACCAGATGTGGATTCACAGATTTAAGAAACATTTCATCATTCTTGTTGTTAATCTGTTTGTTGATATTGAATTGTATTGTACAATACAAATGATCTTTATTTTTACACCATACTTCAACACAACATAAACAAGACGAAAGATTTCTTTCATGCAACCTTAAATTAGAAAAAAACATATTAAGTGATTGAAACTCTAAATTGACGCTGAAAATAATATATAATAACTACTACCAAAAATAGGTTACCTAGTAATTAGTGCTAAGATTTTAAGCCACAGAATCGAACGTGCAACTTCTACGAGCCAGCCCTTAACGTGAGCAAACAAGTTACACTATCGACATCATGTGCCACAAAAACTAGCATGTAGAGAAAAGTCGAGCGACATCGCTTCGAGCAATTTAGGCACCTTAGATCACCTATATTCCCAGGCTATTAACTTGCAACGACTAGAGCATACCGCTTTCTCTCTCACACATACACCTCCTTCACACACAACATCGAGCACGTGCGTGAGTCAGGATCTGCACGGGGGGCAACCCGCCAAGTCCGTGAAGACTCAATCCGGCCCACCAACCTCTTTAATGTAAAGTATAGCTGATGGACCTTTAATTTGACAATGCCTGCGTCATACTGGTGCGAAAGTGTATTAACAAAATGCGTAGATTGGCCGAGAAGTTGCTTTGGATGCAAGGCAATTTTTTTCTAAAAATATAAGTGCTGCGATTCACACTACCAGCTTGATGATGAAGGCAAACAACGTGAGGAAATATGCAAATACCTAAAATAAAATTTGAAGACGTATAGCGTCTGAGAGAAATTCATACGAGAGTATACATGGAAACACCAATTTAAAAAAAAAAATCTGTCTGTCCGTCTTCCTGTCTGTTTGTTTCGCCTAATCTCCGTAACGGCTCCGTAATATTAGAAGGAGTAACTTAGGCTACTATTAATTATAAAAAATATGAGGGTTCCGTCGGGCAGCCCATAAAATGAAGTCTACGCTGGAGAAAAAGCAGGGCATATCTAGTTCATAATAAGTCCCCACACTAAAACCAGTTTGCACAACCCTACCTAAGAGGTATTGTAATGGAAACGTGGTTCGTTTGGTAATGACAATGTCTGACAAAGGGTCTATGCACTGCTCGTGAATTTCACTTAGGGAAAAAGTTGGCAAACAATTTGTACGTGAACGAGGTGCGGTTGTTGATTAAAACAAGTGTAGGGGAAATATTGTGGTAATGTATTTGAATAGTTCTCTAACACCTGTTATATTGGGTAAGTTTATCTTCGCAGTAATCGAAAGGTAGGAATTGAAAATAAAAAAAATTTCTCAGCTTAAGACCTGGTTCGGAAAGAAATGATATCCGTTAAGGAACTCAATCAGACATCTTATAAATTGTATCGGTAAAAAAAATTATTTAAGTATACGTACACTTGTATGTACCCGAGACCTTCATTGAGAGACAAGAATCGTGTGATATCTCCCTCACTCTACCTCCCTCTCCAAAGCTTTGATCCGTTCGACTTGGGGCCACACCACTGGTAATCTCATTCTTACCAAAGATCTAATGCTAGTTATAATAATATTTCTGTGACGGTGAGTAAGGTCGCCCATGGGAATAAGAGTGGAAGCTAGGCCAGCTAGCAAAGGGGTAGTTAGTTGATAGAGCTGTTAAAACACCCACTTTCCACCGATTATTAGGTTCCAAAGTTATAGATAGTGAGCTCATCGCCGTCTCAGGCACTATACAATCACTATTCCCTTCTATAATGGTTGAGGAGGGCGATGGCCGGCAGTCTAGTCATACTTGCGAACAGATGCTGCTAGTGGGGGCTGGTCATCTGAAGCTACATAATTATACGTGGTACCTACTTTTAGTTTTGTTTCTTTTTTATGATTTATATCGTATTACTCAAACTAGTAAAATAACTTTTTTAAAAGAGTAATAAGTACTGAGTTTCTTGCCAGGTTCTTCTCAGTAAAAGCAGCCTTCCGAACCTGGCGGTAGTATGTATAATTTTTGTCGTTCTGACGATTTGAAAGTACTTTCTTAAAAGTCTAATCAAATAAAGATATTTTGAATTGAATTACGGTGATGGAAAACATCGCAATAGCTTGTGGTGTGACACCATAGGAACATACTTAATATTTAAAAAAAAATATTGATGCAGTGAGTTTGAAATATGCGTCAACAGCTTAGCAGGTGACTTTTCAAACCACTCGGCCACCGCTAACTACTTGTATATATTTCAGTTTGAACTACAAATGATAGCGAAATAGGTAAGTGGCACACAATATGGCTCGTTCATCGCATTTAATAAACGCCTAATGACATTTTATATCGACTAACCATGCATGCGCCGCCGCAATTATTCCGTAGTTATTGCCGCTTTCATGAAAGTATGTCACTTGGCGATTAACTCGACGGAAAGAGGATAACTTGGTTCATGATCGTTGATTTCTTTCGTTGCTTTTGAAGATTACGCTGCACAATTAATCTTGTGAGGTCACGCAATTGGATTATCATTCTGAAGTGGTAAGTTTTAATATTCATCTAAATATATATAACTCAAAGGTGACTGACTGACTGACATAGTGATCTATCAACGCACAGCCCAAACCACTGGACGGATCGGGCTAAAATTTGGCGTGCAGGTAGATGTTATAACGTGGGCATCCGCTAAGAAAGGATTTTGATTAACTCTGCCCCCAAGGGGATAAAATAAGGGATGAAAGTTTGTATGAAACTTTGTCAATTTTAAACCGATATATTATATAAAACTAAATCTATGAGGGTGAAACCGCGGGCCGCAGCTAGTAAGTGATATATATAATATAAAAATTAAACACAATGTTTTATCGCAACAACCGTTATTTATTTAAACTCGGATAATTTCACAATCTACCCCTAAGGGAGTGAAAGTATACGCAGACGAATTACAGGGTTGTAGCTAGTTCCAACCAATAGTGAGGGAGAAGTTTTATGTATTGTGTTAGGATATAAATGAAATGAAACACTATATACCTTGATAAATACATAAAATATCAATAGTACATACCGATTTCATAAACAAAACATACAGTCGAATTGAGAACCTCCTCCTTTTTAAAAGTCGGTTTAAAAGATGGAGGAGCATGAAAAGTAGAACAAGCTAATAAAGGCATATTAACGAAGCCTTACATTACAGCTCTGCATTTATTTACATTTTTACTTGTAACTCATTTCCTTAGTGTAAATATTAGATCGAAATGAAAGACAAAAAAAGATCCCAGTGGAGGATAGTATCGTGGCAATGAATGCAATAGAGCCTAAAATGGCTAATCAACATCGGTGAAAAACTCTGCGTACCGCTTTGGTGATGCTAAGAAAATTCATTGCAAAGCCCATGTTATAATCAATTAAAATAAAGCAATGGTTGTCAATCAAACTCGGAAAACTGCATGGGATCTAGCCTGCATGGGTGTGTAGTTTGCACGGTTGTACGAGTGTGTATGGGTGTATGGGTGAGCGGTGCTGCGCCGCGACGTCGTCAGTGGGTCAACAAACAAGGTCGAGGCATTTCTCTCGAGCGGTGGGGCAAGGGATGCGTAGGCGCGCTCCGACTACTGCCGCATATTGCCTTACCTCTAAATAAGTACTAATACTAACTTAGTACTTTATTATTGTGAGGCCGTTCAGCTCATTACTCTAACTATTGCTTTTCTTAGAGTTAAATAGTTACTTTACCCCAAGAGCCGTGGTGTCCTTGGGGTTTGAGCAGTCGCCTGCTACGCAAGCGACGCAAGTTCGAATCCCAGCGGGGCCAGTAGCAATTTTTATGATTACCAAAACATGATAACACATACATATGCTCACGCCTGTATTCCCCGAAGGGGTAGGCAGAGGTGTTATAATCACAACACCCACTTTTCACCGAAGATGACCAAGTGCCAACGTGATAGATGGTGAGTCCATCGCCGTCTCAGACACTTTACATACGTCTTTGAATTACTTCTCAGAAATATGCAGGTTTCCTCACGATGTTTTCCTTCACCGTAAAGCACGTGGCGTGAAATCACTGTACATAAGTTTTTTTAAAAAAACTCATTGGTACAGACTCCGCTGGGATTCGAGCTTGCGTCGCTTGCGTAACAGGCGACTGCTCAAACTTCAAGGCCACCACGGCTCAACAAAACATGATAATCTAAATTTATAAAATGGTTAGGAAACACGGTAAATCCTGAAACATATTTATTATTGCGAAAGGCGTCACGCAAACCATTCAAATTACAGACACATAAATATTAATGTTAAAATAATGTTATGCTAACGTGTACAATACATTTGTGCGCTGTGGGCGGAGGTAATTAAACTAATGACCCGAATATTAGTAGTGTTTACACAGTCATCTTACTGGAGACGACTACGACAGTGACTCTGATTGTACCTGCGGTGGGTAGCCAATGGTAAGTACTGTCTCCATACCATACATCCCATACAACAATACAATACAGTATACCTTTGGATCATGTTTGTTACACCCGCGTAGAGTTAATTTTTATTTAATTGGTGGTTTTATTTCTTGGAACACAATTATTTCGTCCATGTTACTCCATTAAAATCGGTCAAGCCGTTTCCGAGATTCGCCGGAACAAGCAGACAGACATGACTTTCACAGTACATTTAGCGAAAAGCTGAATTACAAACAGACGCATCAATATTATTCATCTGTATAAGTTAAAGACGTTAAGATATTGGTGAGTACTCGCTTGTACATTAGACTTTGCCCGCGTAGAGTTTTTAAGTGCAGATGTTGTCCTGAGTTTTGAGATCACTGGGTATATATTTGTTCACCCAATACCCCAAACATGTATTACTGCGCATTCAAGGTCAGTGCTCTAAACTGTCCTTGGGTTAAAGTTATCTTTATTCCACTTTTCAGCCCAATCGGTCAGCGGTTCATAAAGCCCAGACAAAGTAAAAAACTCACGTATGGAAATGACTTCAATAAATTTAAAGAGACCATCAAAGCAGTTTTGCTCAAAAAAGGATATTATACTGTAAGTGATTATATTTGTGGTAAGGAAGCCTGGGATGTATCTTTGTCGGAAAATTATTGTAAATAATCCCATTGGCACTGTACTTTTGCTACAATTAATTAATCTTAGTTTGATCTATGTTTGACTGGCTGGAATTTGCCATGCTCACAAATATTTTAGTTATTATATTTGACAATTGAGCATTTGTGCTGTGTCCATGGGCTATAAATATATTCATGAGATTTAAATACTGCAACCAAAAACATTGTATAATATATATTTTTTTTAAAGAGTAGTTGTTGAGTTTCTTGCCGGGTTCTTCTCAACAAAAGCTACCTTCCGAACCCGGTGGTAACATTTATAATCATGTATAATGTATTTTGTGTCCATCTGACGATTTGAAAGATTTGAAAGTAAGAAGTCTAATCAAATAAAGATATTTTGAATTGATTTAACATAAATCAGTCACGTGACATGTCATTCCCGTACATTTAGTATCGTTTGTACTAGCGAAGCGCGAGGATAATGTTATTTCGTCTACAGGACCAGATCAGAAACGAGAACTGAAAACAGACAACTTATTTATTTATTTATCATTTATAAACCATCATTACAGATATTTATTAACCTAATGCGATGGAATACAAAATAATGTTATAATATTGCTTAAATCTAATACAATCTTAATCTACACCTGAATATAATATTGTGGCCCATGTGGCCCATGTGTGCCCACTTATTATAGTCATCCCCCAACTATCTTTAACACGCGGGCTGGGACTTTTATACTCAGAGAATGAGCCAATGATATTCTACATAATACATAAACATAGATACTTATAGAAAAAGTATATGTGTATTATGTATAAAGATACTTACTAGTACTTTATTAATGTCTTTATTAAATTAATGGAGTTTTGTACACTATTATGCTAATCCCATGAACTTAAAACCGAATTGCAATCAGCATTGTTATTCATCGAGGCAGTGCTACCAGCCTTCTTGGCACGATCGCAGGGTATACTGAACTGACTTACAAAACACAAAATACATTTCACAATACTTTACAAACCTCCAATTTAGGATTCGGAAATCAGTCCCAACGAGCTGTGGGGACGTGGGCATTTATTTTGGAACATGCAAAGGCGACCTCCTTACTGCAAGTGGCACAGACCACGAGCTTCGAGGCTGTTTACGGATTCACTCATGTCCTACCTCTAGACGGATACCGGTAATATTGTAATGCTTATAAAGATGGGTATATTTTGGCCCACTTGGTCACGGGTAGGCATCGTAAAATAATATGATCCTATGTTTAGATTCGCTGTGCATAGTAGATGGGCCAAGCATTCTGAATATAGACTTATAATAATAACAGCTGTGCCCCGCGGGTGCACCCGTTTACACTTATTTTTTTTTATAAACTATGCCTTAGATTTTCCATGCAGCATCAGTGATCTGTCAGTGAAAGTCCCGTTAAAATCGGTCCAGATTTATTATATGTATATTCAGGTTATAAATATTACCCGGACCAAACAGACGGACGGACAGAGAGAATTAAAAAAATATATATTTTTATGTTAATACGTCTATAATGTCATAAATATTTATAAGCATTTAGAGAAAAGCTGTTATTTTGGTAACATAAACAGACACATCCATTACATATATCTTTATAGATATAGATTTTGCAAAATTTTGGTGTACTAGAAGGAACAGCTCTGCCTACGACTACGAAATATAAGTAAATTCATTGTTATTAATTATGATCTCTAATACAACATATTAAATAGGTAATAGAATTTATTAGTATTGTAAGAATAAATAAAACAAAAATTATAAAATTAAATATATAAAAATATAGGTACCTATAAGAAGTAGCCATATAATAGAATAAAATAAAATGTAAATATAATAAATATAATATACCAAATTTAAGCCCTCTCTCAAAAAATAGCTGTGCCCAACAGGGTCCATATTGTTAATGTATAGTGTTACCGCTCACTACCTGTAAGTGCTACATTAAGAATATGTTTTAAAGCAATAAATTGAAATTGAAATTGACTTCGGGGAATGTGAAAAAAAGAGATTTTTTTTCGTTTTCTACAAGTACACTCAGCCAAGGAAATAGTAAGGCTAACTTGGTGGTACCCAATACAACATATTATAGGAACCTTTGCAAATTCCTTGAATGGTTAGGAAGTGACTGTTAGTAAGCCTGGTTATGTTAGCTTCGAACAGATGGGTAAATGACCAACATTGTTGGCAAATGTTGTAGTAAGTGCGTCATTAGGAACTGGTATGACGATGAGGGCTCGATCATAACGTATGTTCTACAAAAACCATCTTGATCATGTCACCTACACTGCATTAGCCTACATAAAGTTGCTACGATAAGCCACTAATTTAGCGGTACCAAGAGCCTTAATACCTTCTGAAGGCCTTATCTGCGGTGTCCACGAGGTTATTTATAATATTTGTCATCCATTATATCGTTCTGCATAATCTTTGAGACCCCTCGTCTTCACCGCCCCCCTGAAGCCTACTTCCGCGCCACACATTCCCAAATCAACCGGATTGAAGCCTAGTTATTTTGGAACTTTTCCTATCAAGCCTTTTCCTACCCTATCGGTTTGCAATAAAGTGTAAAATTCCCTGATGCATATCGATGCAGGCGAAAGAAAGTCTTGATCGATCGCAAATAAAGCTGATTCTTGTTTGTAAATTGATGATCAATGAATTCAAAACGGTATGCGGAGTCGCGATGCGTGAGTTCAGATTCGGACGTTTTTTAAAAGGCTTCTTAACATTTTGCTTAAGTAACGAGCACCTTAATTCAAAGTGTTAGAGTGCATAATGGAGTGTTGGTATTTGTAGGTTTGTCAGTATGTCACACTATGTTTGCATATTGAACGGGCTGCGTGCGAGTTTTTGGAATTTGTTTTGTTTTGCGACGCGGACGTTGAGACGGAATAGACTTTTACTATCTTTGTTATATGATAATAATTGATCATTGCAGTCGTCATCAAATCACATACATTTTTAATACCAGTGACAACAACATAGGTACTGCTTGGTAAGTGATTACCGCAGTCTATGAACGTTTACAATACCAGGGGCATTCTATGAGCGTTACTTAACCTGAAGTACTAAGGAATAACGAAAGATTAGGTATAATAAATTATTCTAAAAGCTCGAGTACACTTATCAGAAGCAACACAAACAGACATATAGTTAAAACACTCACGTAGAAGTCAAAAAGTAACAAAATATAACAAATTCACAAAGAGCACTCACTAGCACTATGTTATATGACAAACTACCCTCAAAGACTAAATACGTAGAGACGGGCGTATTAAATTTAAATGTTTATCAGTTTTCATCCATATTTTCTAAATATTTACAATGGAATAGAAGGATAATTTTAAATAAAACATCCAAAACCTTCTCTTCTACCCTTGCCATAGTTTAAAAGAGGGTTGCTAGTTAAAGTAAAATAAATACGTTCAAAATATTTAAATTTATATTAGATATGATTAGAATTTTCTGAATTTGACACTGACAAGTAATTGAGATAGTTTTATTTTATCCGCGATAAGAAGACCATAGATAATAGTTCATTTTGAAAGAGACTCTCAGCAAATAGGTACCTACCTACCACAAACAATTATTAGATGCACTAGAAGACTGAAGATAAGCAGTACGTATTAAAAACAAATATTTGTGTAACATTGAAATTTTACAAAAATCTACAATTATTATTAATAAAAAAAACATACAGTCGAATTGATAACTTCCTCCTTTTTTGAAGTCGGTTATAAAGCAAACACTTCAGCAACTTGAATTAAACGCCTGTCAATTCCGCGAATACATTCGTTAATCGCCTAAAAACGGATGATTTGATTGCTATGTGAATGCTTCTAGGCGACAAAACACCCCGGCCCCAGCCAAACAGAAAATGTTCAATACGATTAATGTTTGACGAAAGTTATGTCGAACGCCCATGTAGCGCCTATTCCAATATCAGTGGGAAACTTGGTTCTCGAAGTGGTAGACGATTATGTCTATTTAGGACAAACAGTCCAGCTAGAAAGATCCAACTTCGAGAAGGAGGTCGCTCGGCGAATTCAACTCGGCTGGGCAGCGTTCGGGAAGTTACGCAGCGTCTTTTCAACTGAAATACCTCAGTGTCTGATGACCAAAGTCTTCGAACAGTGCGTGTTACCAGTGATGACCTACGGTGCCGAGACGTGGTCTCTAACTGTAGGCCTCGTGAATAGGCTCAAAGTCACTCAGCGTGCCATAGAAAGAGCTATGCTTGGTGTCTCGCTACGAGATCGAATCAGAAATGAGGAGATCCGTAGACGTACTAAGGTAACCGACATAGCCAATCGGATTAGCAGGCTTAAGTGGCAATGGGCAGGCCACATTGCTCAAAGGACTGATGGCCGCTGGGGCAGTAGAGTGAGGTGGAAATCATTGGGAGAGGCCTATGTTCAGCAGTGGACGTCCTATGGCTGATATGATGAATGATTGACGGACACGGGAATCGAACACGCGTCCAGCGTATCATCTCAGACTAACTTGTGCTACTTCACCTGTTTGACGGTAAGGAGTCACGCACAAACTTTCAACCCCATTTCACCTCACTAGGGGTGGAATTTCGAAAAACTCTTTCTTACTGCATACTTACTTACCAAGAACACACCCTCCAAATCACAATGGATGGATGGATGGGGAAACAGTGCCAGCGGACTAGGCTGTGATTTCGGTCAGTCACGACTTTGAATTTTATATGTAAAATCATGTCGGCATATTTATTCATCTTCGACGAAATGGGGGTGGCATTTTACTTCTTTCTACCCTTCCAAGAACCCTTCTGGGTATGTGTAAACCTGCGGGGTTGTATGGGTTCATTTATTTATTTTAATCTGTGTTTCAACCAATTTTTGATTCATTTTACGTGGAAAGGTAGGTCCAGACCTACTACTAGTGGGTAGGTACTACGTTTTGGATGACCATTGCAATTATCAAAGGTGTACCAAAATTTTATTTTTATATCAAGATCTCTTCCGTCTTACTTGTCCACAGAAAACATAATCCCGTGGATTATGAACATACATTTATCTGGCTTTAATTAAAACAACACTTATGAAAATCAACTTTATTAATCAGACCCAAAGCACCGCCACCATTAACAACAGAGTCAAAATATTATGTTCAAGTAAACGAAAACAAAAAATAAAATAACCATTTCTATCATCAACAATTTTAATAAATCTATGGCAGGCAATAGGAGCACTGCAAGAGGTAATCAATGGGAATACTTTGATGGACTGGATTTTAATATAATTAAATATAATATTATATTAGTAAGGTATATATTATATTGAACGGTTGCGTGACATGCGACTGTCATTTGATGGAAAGTTTATACTGTACTTTATTAAATATTGAAAAAAAATTGATTAATTTGTTCAAAAATTATCAATTTATTTATAGCTTTCAGATTTAATAGAAAACTGAACTGTAGGAAATTTATTGAATAAAATAATGGAGCTACGTGTTAACGTAAAAAAATAATATTTACGCACCAATAGTCAATATTGGAAAATAAATATTGATTACGTCACCCAGTTTTAATTCGTTGTGGTGTCACGTCACATCACAAAAACGATTATGAATAAAATATGTTTACGAGGTACCGTTTGATTAATAATATGGATTTTAATATTAATACTACATTTTCGTCATGTTTAAAAAACTAATCAGAAAGTATAAAGTCAACTCCACAAATATATGAACATGTTCTCCAATGCAGTAAAATACACTCTAGTTAATATTATAATTATATAATAAACTAGTCAAAAACAATAATAATAATGATATTAATCTAATATTCAGTCTACTACATGATTTCAGTAGTCCTATGCACGCGTGCGATAGGTAGTAGCGCCATCTAGTAATAAAATATTAAATCTACTCCTCACACTACACTACAGTATATTCAACGAACGTAATAATTTATCCTGTTTTGGACAAATACAATTAACAATACCTTTGATTGGTACCTTTAATAAAAATACATAACTAGGTAAATGTATTTCGGCACAATACTGTCAAATTCATAACAAATATAACTGTATGTGAAATACATAATGGTCGTCGTAAAACTAAAAAAAACGTGATTTAAACAGAGCAATGATTAAGATCTTGTATATTAGTTTCAAATTAATTATTTATAACATTAATTTCTGCTCCAAGGCTGCCCACAGAGGGTCGAGAGGGGCAGTTTCGCCGAAGTTTTTGTATAAATTATTCTGTCCGAAAGATGGCGTCTCACCGAACATCATGTAGTTATCGCTGCTGCCGCTAGATGACACTAGGTTGGCGGAGCGGCGTCGCCCCGATGCCATACGTACGCTTCGCATCATCGCTACGGACTTCATGCGTTCTGGAATAATACAAAAATACGTTTAGACGAAACCATTCTTTGTATTGCAAATAGGTTTACTACAACCGATTCCAACTAAGCTGGTAGGTACGTTCCTGTTTCCAGCAGCAAAGCATTATGCAAATGTAATTCTAAGGTAAGGAAAGCGCTTTTGTTAGACAAGTTCTATCCATCCGGCCCATATCACTAAAATTGGTACAGGTTTAGTTTATTCCATTAAGGGTGCAAACCAGCATACATCCTACCTGATGGTAAGTGGTTACCGCTGTGATTGCATGCAATACCAGGGGCATCGCTCGTTGCCGACCACTGTAAATATCTCTCTTAAAGAACGTCATGCTGTACTCGTTTGGGAAAACCATGTTGGGGAGTTGGTTTCAAAACTGAGTAATGTACTTGAGCGTCTGGGGGAGGAAAATCCTTTGGAAACGAGCATTGCGAGAGCATTTAGGATCCAAAGTGCGACCATAAATTCCCCACCGGTGCGGGGATTAAGGGTGAATGAATGTAGGGTAACCTTGGTGCGTGGTGAGCGGGCAGTACTTGAGCGTGTGCGCGGTGTCCCCGCTGGCGCCGCATCGCGCGCAGCGGAAGGCGCGCAGCACGGGGCACTGGACGCGGCCGGCGCCGTCCTTGAGCGCGTGGCCGCGGTAGTACGACTCGCGCTCGCCGTTGTTCTTGCAGAACCGGCACTCCTGCTGCACGCACACACCACCCTCAAATCATGCTTAGCTGTTAACAAACGCATACGCTCCGCTACGGCGCGGTAACAGATTTTGGTTTCATAGGAATATGCCAGCCACCTGTCTTATCACTTTGTGCATTAAGTTATTGTATGAAATATATTTTCTAGTATCTTCTTTCGCATTTAATATATCTAAATCAACACCAGAGTATTGCCATAATTTTTACATCTATCTCATATTTAAGTATATACAATAACGAATAAGATATCTAATACTTATCTAATAATTATCAACGATACAAAACATCTATGTGAAAACTTATGATAAGTAGTACGATTCATTGAGTTTAGGTTCTGGCAAAGTACGGAAGGTATATTATATAGAACGACAAAAAATACTAGCAGTTCAGAAACCTTACCTGCAACTAATTATATGGGAAAAACAAAACTTAACAAGACCTTTTTTTTTTTTTTTTTTTTTGTTGACGAGGGGGAAACCTTCAAAAGGTCCCCGACCGCCCTGGGAGAGGCAGATCGGGGTATGTGGGATTTTTACCTCACTAAAACCCCCCCGGTGGCCATCCTCAGTGCTCAGGGGGGACTCCGGGTACTCTGATAGAACGCACCGGTGTCCCCCCACACTTTGCCGGGGCACATCCCCGGGACAGCTGTGACGCCGCCCCTGGAGACCTCGCTGTGGGCGGCAGCGCGAGCCACATCGCTTGGCCACCTTCCCGGGCCCGCGCCGGTGGTCAAAGCTCCCACCCCGACCACCGCCAGCAGGCCCTCCGGCCCCCTTTTAGTCGCCTCTTACGACAGGCAGGGGATACCATAGCCATATTCTTAGACCCTGGCTAGTGGGTGACTTAACAAGACCTACCTCAGGCTGTCTTTTCTTGAACCTCTTGTCTCCGCGAGCAGTCTCCATGTCCCTCAGCAGCGAGTAGAGCACGGCGCTGGGCAGAGTGTTCAGCACGCGGAGCTGCTCCGCCGTGAGCGCCTCGAGCTGGGCCGGCGCCGGCGCGGGAGGGACGAAGTCCGGCACTGGGAGATATATAACACTTAATGACCAAGTTGTACATGGGTAGGTATCATAAACAAGATAAGCAATCCAATTCGACGAGCAAAATTATAATTTTTGTGACAGCGTAGAGGTTCGTTGCAAGTCAAAAACGAGTAAGTACCTTTGGATGCGCAGACGCAGTAAGTAGTCATATAATGTAATGAATCTGTTTCTGTCTATCAGTATGGTGCGAGGCAAATAAAAACATACTACTATATATCACTGCTATTTTTTTTCTACGCGTTCTTATGTCTTGACGAGACCTGTACTGTCCGCTTGATGATAAAAACGCTACTGTTTTTTCTAAAAGTCAAATAATATACTACCATCCTCTTATATACTTCTTTCGCTTCGTTTAAATTCAGGCATCATAAACTTCCTTACAGAAAATAATTCTTTCAATAAGAATTTATTTTATTTTATTTCACTAGATCTAAGTTGCTATATTATCATGATTTCAACTAGACGTAATAAAACTGTAAGTTACAAACAATGAAATGTTGTTTTACCATCATTAACAGGTGTGGATGTGGTGAACTCGGGCCAGTCCGGGAGGCGAGCCACTGGCGTGCGGTCCGGCTCCGGCCACGACTTCTGACGCAGGTAGGGGCCCGACGGACCCATGCCTGATAGCTCATCTGTTGGTACCAGTATCATCACTTACAGGCACGAAATTAACAGTTTTTAATTAAATGAATTTGAAAGGTACGAACGAAAACCAATTTATACATCTCTGATGCGAATGGACCTATTTTAACGGAATTTCACAAGCAAGTAGCAGGCTTCTTTTAAGTAAATAAAAAAATTGCGAAAGTACCCATGAAAATAACGGTGAAACCGCGGGATACAGCTTGTAAAATATAATGTTCAGGCGCTGTGTGGAAATTTCCGACTTTTATTTAGAAATTGAGACTTCAATTTTATACTATTTAAAGAAGTCCCTCTTATCGAAACAAATAAAGAAAACAAGACAATGCAAGAAGAGCCGTGGTGGCCTTGAGGTTTGAGCAGTCGCCTGCTACGCAAGCGACGCAAGTTCGAATCCCAACGGGGCCTGTACCAATGAGTTTTTCTAAAAAACTTATGTACAGTGATTTCACACCACGTGCTTTACGGTGAAGGAAAACATCGTGAGGAAACATGCATATTTCTGAGGAGTAATTCAATGACGTATGTAAAGTGTCTGAGACGGCGATGGACTCACCATCTGTCACGTTGGCACTTAATCATCTTCGGTGAAAAGTGGGTGTTGTGATTACAACACCTCTGCCTACCCCTTCGGGGAATACAGGCGTGAGCATATGTAAGACAATGCAAGGAACTACAAAAATTGTGACAATTTTACCAAGTACATATTTTTCGGGGGTTAAACATTTATTTGTGCATACCACTCCTGGGTTTCCAGACGTCCTCGTCCGGGTTGTATGGCGAGTCGTACCCGTTCATCCTGAACTCCAGCATCACGTCCTCTATCGTACACTTGCCACTAGCCACTATAAACAACAAATATAAACAATATTCAAGGAGGCAAACAAGAATACACGTCTGTCTGTAGGCCTAGACAATAGAATGTGATATTCTCAATACCATAGATTTTGAAGAAGTGATTAACGATTTGCTCATCTTAAATCTAGAAGGGTACCTTTGCAATCAACATAGAATTAATCTAAGGATTTTATGCTAAGCGAGTTACTTTTGTAGATTATTTTTTATATTTCCTATTTTTTATAGTTAGTAACGAAATAAAATAAATTTAGAACCTTGTTTGTCTACTTTCTTTATGTATTATAACTAAATAGTGTTTTCTCAAGGTCATAGGGGCCCATCATCCTAATGTGCCCAGGGCCTCAAATAGTTTAAAGACGGCCCTGCCTGGACAAGTTAACATTCTCTCGAGCTTGAGTGAATAGAACCGATACAATTTGGATGGATATTAGAGAATACAGGCGACTGGGACCACTAGCTTACTGGAACCGCGTTACCAGTTGCGTGATTCGTTTTAATTTATTTGTATTATCAGGCAAGTGGGACCACTCGTTAAATCAGGCATGTGACACATGTCATTCTCATACATTCTTTTGTCGACAGGCCCTGGGGCCCAACCATGAGCTCTTATTGCAATGATAGTTTTACTCTTATTATGAGACAGATGTATTTGACATCTGTCACTGTCACACAACTGTAATAACATTGAAATAGGTGCTCATGGTTGGGCCCCTGATGGTTAGCGGTTCCTGCAGGGCATCATTCATTCCTTAATGCCAGGATAGCACCTTCAAAATACGAGTAGAAGGCAGGAGTATGGTTGTTTGTGAAAAAAAACTATAGACTAATATCCATTGGTATTTTAGGTAGAATAAGACTTAGTCGGCTGAAGCTTAGGGCGGGTGATTTCAGTTGCTGCAAATTTGGGCCCAATAATAAATATTATGTCTTGCAGAAACTAGATTGCGGATTTATATTGTTTTTTCTATTTTTCTAGTCCCTACACTATTCTACTACGGTGATATAGTTTAGTCCCACCCTACCTCCAAACGTATGGTCAGGGGCTTGGTGGGTCCGAAGGGATTTCTTCTTGCGGCGAATATGGAAATCCATCACTGGATTTAGGTTTTACGACCTTCAAGGTGACTGGGTAACTGTCTCGGCTTGGACTAAACCTAAGGAGGGATTACGAGGAAGACTCACGATCATGATAGCTGGAAGGTCTCTGCATCGTCTTCTCCATATTCCTGCGAGGTTGGTGCGGCGGCCAGCTGCTGCTGTCCGGGTTCAGCCATGGAGCCTGTCACAATACAAGTCAGTAAGGAACATAGATACACGCGGTACATAGAAATGGCAGTCATTGAAACTCAACCATCCGTACTTTACTACTCATTCACAAACACATAGAAACCATCCCTTTAACAACAAACACAGCTAAGATAGACCTTGTTTTAAAAGCAGCTCCATCTCTTTCCGTGATATGGATTTAAATAGGGACGGGCATAGTTTTAGTTCTTCGTTTAAACCATGTTTTCTATCACAGGAGTCCCAGCCACACTAGGAATCCCAAGAATTCGTGGTATTCTTATTCTTAAGCTAGGTAGCTATATACTTAGGTACCTACGCACTATTCAAGATGATAACCTTTTCTGAAAATCTACTTAGGTAGTAGGTATTAGGTAATATGTAATTGAAACCCTCCTTGTTACATCAGCTAGCTATCTATATATATAGTCCGGAGATTACCCGGAACAAACACAGACAGACCGACAGAGATTTTTTTTAAATTGATTTTTTAAGTTAATACCTACCGTATATAGGCATTTAGTAAAAAGCTGTTTGGTATTACAAACATACACTTTTTTATTAATCTGTATAGATATAGTAGAAGAATGCGTTACTTGTCGAAGTTAGCAAATTAAAAGGCGGTAGATGAACTTTATATTAAAAGGTACTCCATTCACACACTTCGTACTTAGTAATAATGGTTACAATAGCGTGCATTGCCTATCAAGCGCCTGGTAAAGTGCTAATTGCAAATATTATTGCTATAAAAATAAGTGTAGCGGGTAGGTTTTAAAAAAGGTATTTTTCCTTTGATGAGCCAAACTACCATACTTACCTGAATAAAATAGTAATTTAGGCACCTTATTTAATAGTACTTTCTTCATGGATAGCGAAAGAAAATCGCTGGAATTGCATTATTATTGGATCAAACAAACTTGCACTTTGCACAGGCAGTCTCAGTAAAAAATAAAACACATTACTTTGCTTAGGCAAGTAGGTAGGTATTTACGAAAATTTTGGTACTTACTAATCTACTTCACAACGTAACAATATTTTAATTCAATATTAAAAATAACTTAAGTAAATTCACTTAGAGAAGTCACTTCAAACTTGTCGCAACTTGTTTACGTTTCAAATGATAAAATATTAACATTTTTTAGGAAAATAAATAGATAATTAATTATTAATTCAATTCTTACCGAACTCGTAGAGCTGCCGCTGCCATAGTCACTAAATTTATCCAAACCCATTTTGTATTTAGAACTCAATTTAAAATTTCGAATAATTGCACTTTCGCACGCGCTCCCCGTGACGCCACCCGACACAGAATGAAAAAAAATGTCGACGAGTGCGGCCGAGCTCTCTGATTGGCCTATTTTAATATTCGATGCAAGCAAAAAATGCGCCGGCACTTGTCGGCAAAGTAATGGTGGAGTGAGTTTTGTAAACATTTAGCTTATTTATCGGGTTACAAGCGAAATAAACACGTACCTATCTACAATATTAATGATTTAGGTCGCATGATAATGGCTGTTGCTGTTGTCTTAGGAACGAACATAATATTTTTATACTCATCAAGCATCATTATAATATTACACCTGCTGGGTTCGTGATCTAATTGCAATGTTTTATCAGAAGGTCAGACACGATGACGGGTCCTCGAACAGAGAAAATAGGTAAGTAACTAGGTGACATTTAACTTAGGTAAGTATGAGAATTTTATTGATTAGCAAAACGTAGTAGGTACTTACCTACTCCGGTACTTAATTACCCAGTTTACGGACGAACATTTTAATTAATACGCCTCGGGAGGGTACCATCCAGAGAATCACAGAAAACTATTATATCGGAACTTACTATGCTTCAGGCTATCCCGAATGGTTTGAATAACATCTATGCATGTTTGGATTTGATCACTATGCCAGCATCGCCCACCATGTGCCTTCAATCAATACCTCATGGCATTCGATTCAATTATCTTTTAGCGCCTGCCGCATAAAGATAGCAATGATCCAGATAGATGGTGCAATGATGCCCCTATGGCTTTTTAAACTGAGCAAGTATTGCATTTATTCCGTACATAGGTGTGGCAATACAATATATATTGTTTAGTCTGTAAAATTAATTTATCTGTCTGTACGTACTGTAAATGTTCACATAAAACTATGTATCACTTTTATGAAAATAATGAAATTATATTAGGATTAAGGACACAGCAATAAAATAATACCAATATTTTGTTTTGAGTATTTAACTCATAAGACTGGGTTTGAGATTAAATCTGACTTATCCATGGCATTAATAGCATTTTATTACGATGCTTGTTAGTAGTAGGTACACGAAGAAATTTTTGGCAGCTACTACTGGTAGAACCACTGGGGTACAAGTGGTTCTGCATGGGCAATAAATATTAGAACAATCTTATAAACTAGCCGTGCCTGGTTACTATGCTTAAAGATTTTTAAATAATAGTAGCCTATGTTACTCCTTGTAACATTAGCTATCTGCCAGTGAAAGTCCCGTTCAAATCGGTCCAGCCGTTTCAGAGATTACCCGGTACAGACAGACAGAGAAATATAGGAATGTTGTTCTTTTAATTAAGTACTTTCATATGCATTTAGAGAGAAGCTGTTATTTTGAAATTACGAACAGACACTTCAATTGTATTTATCTAATATATAATATTTAAGATGAAATCTATATTTATACAGTACCCCTATCACGGGTTTTGCCACCGTTTTCGTAATCTACACTCGCTAGCGTCACTCGCAATATTTGTTTGAGATATTTTAGTTCTTCACGTCACCGCTGGGAGTCGCTGCACAATTTCTCATACTAATATTCAGCAGAGACGCTAGCGAGTATAGATTAGCAAAACGGTGGCAAAACTCGTGATAGGGGTACTGTATAGATATAGATTTCGTCTACTTTGAATCTTGTAAATATTATAACATGCATTTGTACGAATGAAATAATATATAATATATAACATAAACATGAATAAAACACCAAATCAATCAACAGCATTTTATTGCAGCCTCGTTAATTACAATATAGGACTTGTATCAAATACTGTTCGAGTGCGAGAGGTAGGACATAATCTCTATAATCCGACCAGTGTGTGCTACGCGAACTACCATTACATAGTTAACAAATCCTTAGACCTTTTAATCATTACAAAAGACACGTGGTAAGATTTTCCAAATATTAAACAGTGTTCAGAATACGCTGATATGTCCCCGGGTCTAAATAATTACAGGCTGTCCTGAGATTCGCCGCATACATTTTCATTCACAAGTTTCAACTTTCACGGAATTATTTCGGCTTCATGCAATACACAGATATATATTTAATTACCTACTAAAATGTAACGCTGATGGTATCACTTTGAAAACACAAATAAATGATTAATCTCAGTCAGGCTTTGATAACGAATATATTATAGTTCTTTAAAGGTATTCAGTGCTTAGGTCATCAATGTTATATTATAATGGAATGCAGTGCAGTTACCTTACAATTAAAAAATATTCGCTAGTTCTCGAAAATCTAATTAGATACATGAATTCAGGACAGACGTGGTTGAAAGTGCTTGAAAGCCATAATGATGTTATTAAGGCCTGAAGTTTCTTAGACCACATCATGTACCTAATAATGGTAAAGTTGTCAATAATTGTAGTTTCTATAATGATACCACCAGCATTTGTGTGTGTAATGTTTAGTTGGCGTCGACGAAGTACTCCTGCGCAGCCTTGGTGTCAGGCTTGATGGTCTTGGAGCCGGGTTGCCAGTTGGCCGGGCACACCTCGCCGTGGCGGTCGGTGAACTGGAAAGCTTGCACTAGACGCAGAGTTTCTTCCACAGACCTATACGACAAATTAAATACATAATTATTATTTATGGCAGAGCCTTAATGGCCTTGAGGTTTGAGCAGTCGCCTGCTACGCAAGCGACGCAAGTTCGAATCCCAGCGGGGCCTGTACCAATGAGTTTTCTAAAAAAAACTTATGTACAGTGATTTCAAACCACGTGCTTTACGGTGAAGGAAAACATCGTGAGGAAACATACATATTTCTGAGAAGTAATTTAAAGACGTATGTAGAGTGTCTGAGACGGCGATGGACTCAATCTCTGTCACGTTGGCACTTAATCATATTCGGTGAAATGTGGGTGTTTTTGTTACAACACCTCTGCTTACCCCTTCGGGGACCCTTCTGGGATGGCGTGAGCATATTTATGTTTATTCTATTGTTATTTGTTCATGGCCAATTTTATTGAGATTATCATACATCGGTCGGGCCGGGGGGGCCTTATCCCATACATTGTTGGGGTCGGCACTTGATTCAACTCGATGTGGCTGATCACCTGATTTTTATACGAAGCGACTGCCATCCGACCTTCGCAACCCCTTTTACGAGGAAAATCGGGGATCTGAGTTAAACCAGTTGTCAGACTATTTTAGACCTCCGACTGACCTGTAACGATTGCCAAAGATGATAAATTGGCAACCGGGACCGACGGCTTAACGTGCTCTCCGAGGCACGGAGGGAACTCGGGTGATCACCCATCTAATTACTGGCTAGGGTTAGGGTTGCTTAACTTCGCTGATAGAATGATATGCGCAATAGCAACTGTGCCACGAGCTCCTCAGAGCAAAAATAACTTCAAATATGAAGGTCTGCATCTTATATGTTTAACGAGCAATTCTTGTATATATATAATCGGAATCTCGGAAACGGCTTCAACGATTTTCATGTAGAAAATGAAATTTTGCATGTAGGGGGTTTCAGGGGCAATAAATAGATCTATCCAGTTTGCATTTATGGAAAACATCGTTTTGACCATGTTTTCAGGCACTGAAAAACTCATAAAAAAACATAACAATACGACAGCAAATTTCGCCGACATCTGTCAGTTATGGTAACTCAAAGGTGAAACTTCCAGCTTACGGGGCGATATCGAAACTAGAGTACCACGGTTCGAGACTGACGTTCACCGGATTTTTTTTTCTTTGTATTTTCCCTTTTTTTTGTGTAAAGAAGAAGTCAACTAGGCACAGTATTATTTAAGTGTACATACCGTCCAACGGGCAGGTCGTTGATCGTGATCTGGCGGAGGTTCTGCTTGTCGTCGATGATGAAGAGGCCGCGGAAGGGGATACCGGTCTCCTCGTTGAGCACGCCGTAGTCGCGCGCGATGCGGTGCGACTTGTCGCTTATTATCGGGATGTTCATCGGGCCCAGACCACCTGTGTACACCGACGATATATTATTCAACTAGCTGTGCCCCACGGTTTCACTCGCGAAGATTAAATTTTATATAATACTAATATTACTTCTCTATATTTCTATCATCAGACGATTTAATATTTTCAATGAACATAAAAACGGTTATTGTGACTAAACTATGATAATTAGATATGAACTCTCGCTTTTTTGTGGATCTTAGCTACACACCCATAGTACATGATATTGTTCTATTGTCAATAGTTTTTGCAGCGTACGCATAAATAGTTTTTCGATTTTATACCTTAGGTTACAAAAACGCGATTTTCTTACGGAACCCTTCCTCGATAAATGAACTATCCAACACCGAAAGATTTTTTGAAATCAGACCAGTAGTTCCTGAGATTAGCGCGTTCAAACAAACTCTGCAGCTTTATAATATTAGTATAGATTCAACTCAAAATATCTTAATTTGATTAGACTTCATATTACTTTCAATCTTTAAGGACACTAAAAATACATTAAACAGGATTATAAATGTTACCATTATAATTTTGTGTTGATTTTATTAACTGGTGTTAACAGTCTTGTATATAACATCGGTGGTCAACACATGCGTGTTGCCTACCTTATGAATGGATGGAATTAACGCACTAATTGATGGAAAATAACATGTTTTTAATAAAAGCGTGTTACGAATGATTAGTCCCCTGTCGCTGTTGTTAAAATGTAACACGCTGTTATTAATAGTGTGCTTTCCATTACGTTGTAGGTAATCGGAATTTTTGTTCATATGATAATAATAAATTATTTATTGTACACCTTACAGAAATAAAAAATAAAAACATGAAACTCAGGAGGGTGAAGATAAGGACCGTCTTATGGCTAAAGGGATCTCTTACAAGTAACATTTGGGTACTGAAGAGAGAAGATAGAGGACCATACCTAGGATATATGTAGGATATAGGAGTACATACCCTGTTTGCGTGGAGTGTTGATCCAGGCGAGATGTGTGAAGTGAGAGTCTGTGGAGGCAGCGATCACCTCGCACCCAATCTTGCGGAAGTCATCCGCGCGCTCAGAGAACGCGATGATCTCGGTCGGGCACACGAACGTGCTGCAAATACACAAACAGACATTATATATTACTAGCTGTGCCCCGCGGTTTCACCCGCGTAGATTTAGTTTTATATAATGCTTTTTTTCGCAATAAAAGGTAGCCTATGTCCTTTCTTAGGGTCTAAATATTGTCTGTGCCAAATGTCATCAAAATTGGTCGAGAGGTTTAAGCGGGAAAGCGTAACAGACAGACAAAGTTACTTTCGCATTAATAATATTAGTAGGGATAATTACATACCATCAAAAAACATAAATGTGAAAATCAGAGCCAAGTTCAATAAAAGGAATATATGTGTGGTTGACAAAAAAAATGCGTTCTTAATGGGTGCCAAGTTATGTAGATATTTTCGTATACAGCTTTTGGTATTTAAACTTCTTGAAATTCAACGTATTCAGTAAGATTAATGTAAGAGTTCAACTTTTAAACGGTAGAACCAGTTATGCGTACCACTTATAATTAATAAATTTATTAGTGAAATAAAGCGCGCGTTGTTGTGTGGGAATGCGTCGTGCAACAATGCTGTATTTACCTGATATTTTTTATTATTTTAGCTATTTAGAGAATAATTAAGAGTTTCATACTTTTAAATGTAACTTACTTACCTCCATTATCATTGGAAGAACCGGTTTGAAGCGGACATAGTTAAAAAAGGCGCGATAGTTCAAAGTACGGAATTAGTTTACATTCAAATTGGTGGGGAAAAATGTAAAATAATGTAAATGCTAGTTTATTGTCCTACTTATTGTTAAATTTATTTTGGGCTAATGGCATACACAATCAAACAAAGGTGAAATAGAGATTGCACAATCATTAATTATTTCGTATTTATTATTTACCTACTATAAATAAATCTATGAGGTTGAGGACTGTACCTTCACCTTACATAATAAATGAAGCAAATATTGTTATTAATATAAGTCCCGTCACAAGTTAAACGAACGAGTACCTTTTGAATGCGCAGTCATTTTATGAGTCTGTCTCTCTCTATATGTATGGTGTGAGGCGAATAAAAACATGAGCAGTATGTTCATTATTTTTCACTGCGCGTTCTCTACTCCTGACGCGATCTTACCTGAGATGAGTAATGTCGCTAGTAGGTACTCAATGTTCAGAAGTTGGTACTTAAAAATCGTCAGAAATAATTCGAACACGAGGCGGGAATCGAACCCACGACCCCTGCAAACCGGGCAGGTGTTCTGCCAACTGAGCTCGAGCTGACTCGTGGTGACGCCGCATTGGTCGATGTTTTCCTTCCCTTGTTTTGCGGTTTTAGGGTCATCATATTTAAGAATTAAGAATGGCAACATTCAGAAGTAGGTAGTTAAAAAATAAATCAAATTAGGCAAATGAGTTAAAACTCTTAACAAATATTACGAGCAAGTGAGATACTTACATTGTGATTAAAATAAAATGAAGTTATTTTAAAACTTATTTCACCTTTAACATCACCACACTTGCGATAAAATGCGTAACCTTCAAATGCCATTATGTAACCACATCTTAACAGTTTGAAGATATTTTAGTATCGTTACTAAGAGACTCATGTGTAACATTAATTGCCTTTAAAAACATTCTAAGGGTGAGTTGCATTAACTAAATTAAAAGGCAGGCAAAAATGAATTAGAGTTTAAAATTGTCAGATGACGTCATGCACTGATATCACTGACTGAAATGACATACAACTTTTCACATCTACACAGATAAATAAAATTGAAGTGTCTGTTTGTAATTCTAAAATTAAACCTTTCGACTAAATGCATGACAATTAGGGTTCCGAGTTAAAGTTTGAAAGTAAGTCTACGCGGGTGAAACCGTGGGACACAGCTAGTATTAAAAATAACACTGCTAAATTAATTTGCCATTTGAAAAATTAAGCCATAGTTTAACAACTATTATCGTGCAACCCACCATTACCTACTGTGTTTCGTGCAAAAATTACTAAACTTCATCTTCACGGTTCAAGATGTATACATACCACTCTCAAAAAAGAAATATGTCTAACAGATCTCTCTGTTTTTATAATTGGATTATTAGTTCTGGTGCTCCCGTGCATAGTTCATCAAATTGCAAGCAATATCTGTCTATAGGCCTTGTAGGAATAGACTAAGTTGAAATCTCTCGCGCTTGCGCTAATAGAATAGAAAGACGCTTTTTCTACAGACCCTGGTGTGGCAGCCATAACAAGAGGTACTTACAAGTCCAGAGGATAGAAGAACAGCACGACGTATTTCCCCTTGTAGTCTGAGAGACCGATGTCCTTGAACTCTCCATTGACCACCGATGTGGCCTTGAACTGAGGAGCGGGTTTGGTCAGCTGGAGGGGCATTCTGTTGAAACTGTAATGGAAAATGATACTTATTACTTGTATCGTAGAGATAACAGTTTATGGGCGGTGCGATTTCTTCGCTTAGTTTGGCGCTTGCGTTGCTTTTTGCGCTCAAATTATGACAAACTCCCAAAACCTCCTTCTTCAGGAGTCCGTAGGTTTGGTTTAAAAAACAATGTACCTACTGCGAGTTTTCTTAAAATCGCCGTCACATGTCATCGCGTCGACGTAAACGCATATTTTTTTAGGCTCTTAATAGTGTCATCTTTAGGCCGACAGACGGCGCTGTTTCGATCCTATACAAATCTGCGTTTACGTCAACGCGATGACTTGTGACGACGGCAGTGAAGAACTCGCACCAGGCCCACATTAAGTAGGTATTTCATTCACTTAGGTGTAATAGATTAACTACTTATATAAGTATAACCTCTTTACATCGACCTACTACGAAATACGGAACAAAAAAATCTACGATGATTTCTAGTACTTATACCGCGAAAATAACGTCTGGGAGAATAAAACACACGACCCACCTGAAGATAAGCCGTTATCGTAACTGATGCTTGAAAAGCTCGCACGGCGCCGACCCTAACCAAACTAACTGTAACTACAATACATTTTTAACACTTGCGTTACGTCTAGAAAATTCTTACGAATATTAAATAACAACTTTATCTTAGAGGTCATAAGATCGAGAATATCGCGGCAATAAAGTATCTAATCAAATGTTTTCAATAACATCGTATAATTGTTGAGAAATAAAACAGAAGATA
Source organism: Watsonalla binaria (assembly GCA_929442735.1). NCBI lineage: Eukaryota > Metazoa > Arthropoda > Insecta > Lepidoptera > Drepanidae > Watsonalla > Watsonalla binaria. Next base: position 12,692,369 of record OV838923.1, on the reverse strand, counting down.
TACCGATATATCGAACCATAGTTAATAAATTATTTAAAGACATAGACCTTAATTTTAAAGCGACGAAAGGACAACCTTAATAATACGGAACTCTTACACGGGAATCAAATTAACTTAACGTTTTTGATATCGATAAAAAAAACATTAAATGCCGCAGTTCACAAATCCGGCTGAGTTAATTTCAAGAGCGCATCGCGTTGGAATTTAGTCAAATGGAAAATTACAATGTTATTGCAAAAACAAGAAACAGAATAGAATCCAACAATATCCTACAAATGCGACTGCCACGACACGTCATCGATGTGACGAAGATGTAGATTCAACGGAAAGTAATTTGCCGTGGAATTGTTTCCATCTATTGTTGAACAAATGTTTGCATATTAATTAGTATACTAACGACAAATATACTAGTACCAAGGCTGAAACCAAAATTGTCTACCACTACTCGTACTTAATACCTGACAGTACAAAGAATGGCTCCGGAAACGGAAAAATACAGCGGGACTTTAAATTACTGCTGAATACAATGCGTACATAACAAGGAAGTACAACGAAAACTCAACTACTAAATAATATGTGGACGATTAACAACTTTATACCTCACGATATAGAACATAATTTAGAAGCAACTGACAACAATAGAGGCGATTCCTAAGCTACGATCAACGAACCCGTCATCGTGAAGCAGATAGGCCTCAATGTAATCAGGACAAATGACATGCACGCCATCGTCCATGTACGCAGTTTTCTTCCACAAACCAACAAGAAGCCCCCCGCTACCATTGTATAGATAGTCGGTGAGGATGCCAGAATTTAGCATGTTCGTTAGAATTGCTTCTAGATTTGATACTCTGAGGAGGGAACAAAACTGATTTGAATATAGTTAACGACGAATGATCAATACGAAATATAAGCTTATTTCAAAAAAAAGCATATCGCGACGTTCTAGCCTTGATCTTACACGACATTCATGGACAAACATTTCTACGCAAAAGAGAATTAAAAACAGACGTCAAATTCCGTTACAATATTGCATTGTTGTTTCTGAGATTGTGAGTCGCGTCTTGGTATTGTAGACTTGTGAATAACAGATAGCATCTCAGGTCATGAGAAATATAATTGAAGAGAAACCTGTTTGAGAACGCTGTTACAGCAAAATCATTACTGTTGCTAAGCACTGCACGGTGATAGTTAAAGAGGGCAGAAGTACTCAAGATTTACGCATGCTTTTACATATTCAAAATCAAAAATATCTCTTATGATTAGATTTCTTACAAAGTACTTTCAAATCGTCGCAAAACCAAAAAAATACACGCTACAGGGTCATAAATGCTACCAACCGCCAAGAAACTCAACAATTACTCTGTTCAAATTATTTAATCTTTGTTATTTAATTAATTTTGAAAATATATGATGCTCAATCTAGACCTTGTAAAACCTTTTCGTGACCTTTACTTTACCGCAATTACGCGAGCCAACTCTATGATGAAAATATTTGGTATGCAAAAACTAACAAGAAAAAATTCAATAACGAATGAAAACAAACTTTATGTTTTTATTACCAACTCAGTAGTAATCATTTACCTAGCATATAAAAACGGATGAAGAAAAAAGGATTAGATACCAACAAGGCCGAATGACCTAGTCTCACTATCTATTTTCCGTATTTACGCCAAATCAATATTAATTTAATACATGTCTAGACTAGAGTGTATCGACAAAACAATGTACATATCGTTATCGTTTAGATATCGATAAAGGGGCCCATTAATAATTTATTTCATGACGCGGAATTATGAAATTACGACATCAGTAGTCATAGACGATTTAGGAGGAACTATTCCTATCATTCAAACAGCTAGAGGTCACTGTAGCCTGTTAACATTTCCCATATTGACGTCAATCGCGTATAATTAAATATTAATAACTGATCGAAAGCACCCAATATAAAGTTACCAGTCGCCTTACTGCTTAACGGAGTCTAAGCTAAGTTTATCTACGGCTGGCTAGTGGCTACACATATTGTTTCACATTTAAATATATTAATACTATCGTCGGAGCCGATTGTACTATACGTCGCACCCTAAGGACAAAAACATACATATGCTCACGCCTGTATTCCCCCAAGGGGTAGGCAGAGGAAAAGTGCCAACGTGACAGATGGTGAGTCCATCGCCATCTCAGACACTATACATACGTCTTTGAATTACTTTTCAGAAATATGCAGGTTTCCTCACGAGTTTGCCTTCACTGTAAAGAACGTGGTGTGTAATCACTGTACATAAGTTTTTTAGAAAAACTCATTGGTACAGGCCCCTCTGGGATTCGAACTTGCGTCGCTTGCGTAGCAGGCCTCAAACCTCAAGGCCACCACGGTCCTTTAACGACAAAAATAAGGGATTTTTAACTGTTAAAGAACGTTGCGATGTCGAGAATAAATGCTAGTTGTCTAAAATTTATTATTTTACTCTGACGAAACTTTGAAACACGAGTAATTCTATTCAGGTATCAATGTGACGTGTATCGTTAACACGTGCACGATGATTACTTAGTCATAGTTGAATGGATGATGAAACCTAATCGTAACAGAAATCCGTTATCACAATAATCTATTAACAACCGAGTGCGATATTTGTGTATTTATGAAACCATGTATTTTACGAATAAATATCGTACTTAAATACCTGAAATAGGTAAATGCATAATTTATAGAGAGAAGTCAGAAGAAAGAATTACAGGACTGAAAAAGTTACTTACATTAAATTTACTTCAAACTGTAAGCTACACCGAGTTCAGTTGCTTATAACTTGGCAGCGACACTACAGAGTACCTAAGTCGAAAGGTTTGCTATAACAACTACCTTTCTATTGCTATAACAATTACATGTCATGAATATTTTCTGTGTACATTTGAATTACTTTATCTAATCAATTAACCCATAACTTTAATCTAGGACACAACTACTAGTAGATTATCTAATTAAAAATCGATCTAATTTCTAAAACAACCTACATAATTACGGAGGAAGCCCTATGTTACCAAACGTAAGCCTTGCAATAGAAATAAGTCACCATAATAATGATATACGTAATTCGATACAATGGCTACCTATTTATATTCCAAGTAACCTAGAATAAATGGCTCCAATCTACAGTTAATCTACAAGGTGTTTATTGGATGGGACCTCATAGAGAAAGGCCTCATCATTGGCATGAGGTGTTCCGGCTTGTCCAAGTCCAAACTGGTGACCTCATCGCCGCGGCAATAGCATTTGTGTTCCAAAGACATGGCTGCAGCTGACACTTGGGGATTTGGGTACTGCGGGAAGACATGCGAAATAGGAAATACAACTCGACGCTAGGTAAATATAAGGTTCAAACGGACAGTATTGTCAACATAAACACTTTATATATAATGTTGGTTGTGTTCATACTGCAGAATGTATCAATTACTATATCAATTAGTGAAAGTGCATGCAAATGATCATTCTATAACGATATTACCCACATATGCTCACGCCTGTACTCCCCGAAGGGGTAGGCAGAGGTGTTGTAATCACAACACCCACTTTTCATCGAAGATGATTAAGTGTAAAGGCCATCGCCGTCTCAGACACTTTACATACGTCATTGAATTACTTCTCAGAAATATGCAGGTTTCCTCACGATGTTTTCCTTCACCGTAAAGGTGTGTACATAAGTTTTTTAGAAAAACTCATTGGTACAAGCCCCGCTGAGATTCCAACTTGCGTCGCTTGCGTAGCAGGCGACTGCTCAAACCTCAAGGCCACCACGTCTCCTTTACGATTTTTAATGCCTGGAATACTAAGAAAGTAGCACCTCACTGAAATAAACATGCTTAAATCGCTTTTAAACAACATCAAGAATGGATATTGTCGGAGACAGAATTACTATATCTATATATATACAAGCAGGCTAATGAAAATTATCATTACTTTTGGCACATTCAGTACTTTTCCTGAAATTGTTAATTATATCAAGATATGGATAACAATACAATAAAATATAATATCAAGGCAATAAATTGTAAACTGCTCTGATATAAAACTTATCTTCATACACAGAGCTCATGCATGTATAACGGGCACTTACACCTAGCTTAGTTATTAAATCTATAGATTATGAATATTGGCAGATATTAGTTTTAATACAGATTTGATTTGGTCCGACGCACAATGCTACCTTGATCATTTAAGGACCATCAAAAGAAAGAAATAATAAAGTTTCTCAATTATTTATTATCTGTTTAAAATTTGTATTCTTGCAATGAATCTCGTTATTAGCATCTAAAATGTCTCCATTACATCAATTTACCATGTAATATAATAAATAATATAAAATAAAAAACGGATCTGTCCTTTGTGAACTCATAAAGTGCTCAAGACTATTTATCTTGTTATCAATAAGTATACTGTTTGAGGCTATAGGTACCGGTAAATATATGCCAGTTAAGCATTACATATTTTAAAACTGCTAGCTAAGCAATCACAGTTTTCATCAGATATTTAATTCTAATACCTATCATGTTAGGTTCTTATTCAGTGAGTCAACTTATTATTATGTCATAAAGGATGATAATTTGCAACGTCATTGTTATGTTAATATTAAGTGGGAGGTGAGATAACCGAAAGGCACAGCATAATTATATGAAATATAAACTAATAACAATTTCACTATCGGAGAAAAGTATAAGAAAAAACAACTATAAAATTAACACTGATGATAAGCTGAAAATATTAAGTGAATTCAAACTTTTATAAAGATATTTTATAAATATCCCTCTTGACGCAGTGCCAGCTACAGATATGCTGAGTAAGAGAAATGTTAATGGCGCTATGGTGTCAGGCAGACAGTGCCAATTGCCAGTCCTGTGTATATTTTTTAAAAAGAATTAATAAAATATCAATTGTTATCACATTTTTTTTTATATATAATAATATAATTCTAAGAATTACTATCATATATTATTAATCTCCCCATCTTACCCACTCAGAATACTTATGTATAGTTAATAATTATAAACGGAATCGCGAAATAATAGTACAATGGTTAACTACCTCTCATCTCCTGACAATGTATTTGTTCCATGGTACACTAGTTTTTTGGACAGCTCAATTTCACTAATCTGTGACTGTTCCTCGTCTGTTTTATTATCCACTTCAACTTGTTCCCCACTTTGTTTCCTATTTCGTGCCGAACAACAATCAAACAAACCTCTAGCCATTATGTACAGTTGCACAATATGTCACATATATTTAACTTTACCAGATAAATGTCAATCATGCACTGTAAAAAATTGTGCTCAATTGTGTTACAATCTGATAACCTTAAGATAAATGCCATAATAAAAAGTGATAAGAAACCTGTACATTTCATATTCACATGTCTATTCATTCTCGTTCACAGACACTGAAATTGACATTGAAATTTTAATTTATTCATAAGTACATAATGTGGCCGTAAATAAGTAGGTATCTATCCGAATCTGCTATTTTCAAATTGATTCTAGAAGAAACATTTTACAAATATACATGTGTGGGTAGAAAATGATTTATCATTATATATAGAATAAGTAAGTTACCATACCAATTAAGAACTTACTAAAAATTTTGTAGGTAGTTACAATTTTTTTTTCATAGAGTTCCAGAACAATTTAAGTACCTCATGCTTTTGGTATAGATGCCAATACATAGGAGGCTTTTACAAATGAGTAAATCTCAGCATTGAAATAGCAAAATTAAACTTGAATTGAATGAACTGAATCGGAATTGAATAAAACAGCTCAGTCCAGCAATAAAACTGCCGCATGCCCCATATCAATGAACAAAGTATCCCTACCTGTCTCCCAGTAACTTTTTAGAATCATTGCCGATGATTTCATCAGAGTTACTGCGATATCTTTTCATAACAACTCTTTCTTGCGGCATTATAACCTTTGAAAATTTAAAAATTATAGTGTAACTTCGGTTTTCAAGAAGGTAATTAGTTTGAGTACGTAGATAGACTGTTGAATTGCTTTCAAGACAAGACACATCAGCGTTTCGTGCAGCACAAACGTGTCAAGGCAAAAAAAACCATGGCATTTCCAAGATGAATCTTCCTATTCACCATTCATAAAATTATTTACGAATGTTACATGAAATGTACAAAGTAGGTTCCTTAAATTTGTCTGGCAATTGTAATTTCACGATTAAATGGGACATAAGATATGCAAGGAACTTACTTGAATATGTCCGGGTTCGGTAAAAATCGCACACAACGCTCTCGACCGGCGAACAACGTGAAAATAAATTTGATAATTTTATTTGACAGTTTTGACCTTTGATTTGACAGCCGGCCGGAAAAGAATAAATAATTTTAAGTTATGGCATCCCCTTTCTCGCCTGTGGGCGGAAATTTTGTACTTAGCTACTTTAATTACTTCAATTGGTTTAAAACAATTGTTTTTATCAAAGGTTCGTATCGATTAAAAAAAATACGAAATGTTTCTACAGTTAGCCCCGCGCAGAAGCATGACTGTATAGCGATTTTTTTTATCTATGCTGCTCACCACAACGTCAACTAGCGAACATAGTGCATTTTATATCATTTTGGTGTAATGTGGACGCGCGAGATGGCGTTAATGTAATATGGAATCGGCTGGTAACTATGAATAATAATTTGATGCTTATTGCAGAGATTTCTTTATTTGGTTAGATAATAGTTGGTACCTACTAGTAATATAGAGTTACACGAGTGTAATACCTTCTTTATTTTTAGGTAAAAGTAAAGATAATAATAGTAAGTAGTAATTACCTGGCAAAATAAAATAAAAACTTGCCATTTCCCATTTTTGATTTTAGTGTAAAGATTATCAGAATCGGTATTTTCATATTAGAAAGGGAGTAAGGTGCCTATAATTATAATAACTAAGTTTATTTTCGATTATTATCATAGCCTGGCTAAGCCTAGCAATACCACCCTCGACTAACCTGCAATTGAAGGCAATATTCCAACACGCACTAATCAATCGTTGCTGGCCAGCGTCCTGGGAGCTCCTCAATCTTGTTAACAACGACATGCAATTACTGACGCTCCCCTAGCACCGCCACCTGCACCTCACACTATATATAATCATCTTAGGTACGTAGATTAGTTGCCTACATAATACTATATACATACTGGAGAGTAGATACCTAATAAGTAATCACTTACATACTGGATTTTAGTCAAAAGTCAAAGTCAAAAGTATCTTTATTCGATTAGACTTTATACAAAGTACTTTCAAATCGTCAGAATGACATAATTATACAGGATTATACATGCTACCGCCAGATTCGGAAGGTTGCTTTTACTGAGAAGAACCTGGCAAGAATCTCAGTAATTACTCTTTTCAAAAATATTATACAATTAAAAGAATACAAAATAAATAATTTAAGAAACGTAAGCTCATGGACAATGTTCCAATGCACAAATGTCGATAAAAATTAACATAACTAAAAATTTTGTACATCTACTTATAACTAAATGCGTAGCTTGAGATGACCAGCCCCCACAAGCAGCACCTGTTCACAAGTATGACGTGAATGCCAGCCATTGATTGACCTCCTCAACCATCATAGAGGGAACTGGACAACCCGTCATCCAGACGCCGCCGCAAGGAAAGGCATTTTAGTGAGCATGGTCAATCAGCCTGGCGGACGTCCATCTGATCTGCCTGCAGCACACCCTTGCTGCCTTCACCAAGTAAGTACGTGTCACTTGGTGAAGGCAGCAAGAGTGGATGATCGTATCAAATAGCCTTTTTAATGAGTGTAGTTAAGTAAGTACCTACTCATATTGTAGAAGACGTCAATTTTATTATCTGTAAAAATGTCGAGGTCTCCAATGAAATGTAGATTTTTTGTCTGTATGAAAAGTTAGTTATTTTTAAGCATAGAATGTTCATTAGTGTTTTGTTTTTTATTTCAAATAATAAAGAAGTTATGTTTTTTCTCTAAAAGTAATACTTTTATTTTATCGCCGTTTTCCTAAGTAAAAAGTGCATCCACACACCGCATCGCCTACACATACATATATACCGTTTGTAGGAAAGTATATTTTGGTGGGATTACATTATCATCTAGGGATACACTCATTCTAATTATCGTGGTTATTAGACTTGTGCCCACAGCCTATTCAATATAACAATATACAGGGTATGAAATGAACGCACTTCATCCGGTGTCGCACGTGATTACGCCGTTTCCTGGCGGAAATGCCCCGGGACGGACGTATTTTATTCTATAGATCTATGGGCTCTATGGTTAAGTACAAATCATTAAACCTTCCTTAACAATTTCTATCCAGCCAGTGTCAGAGAGTGGAGAAGATCTAAGGTTGGCACTTTGAAGAGAAGAATTATAATAGTATACTTAAGGTATTAAGGAAAGATTAAGGAAAGCATGCTTATCTATATACAGAAAATAAAATTGTACTGTCTGTTTGTATATGATGATAGCATAAACGACACCTAATCACATAAAAGATTTTATTTTTATTTCTCTGTCTGTCTGTCTGATTGTTCCGGCTAATCTCGGAAATGGGAGAGTAGGTAAGTATGGTGTTTTTTAGTGCATTTATTTAAAAAAAAGGTATCGCAAAGTAAAGCCTAAGGTACCTACTTCTTATTACACCAGCTATCTGACAGTGAAAGGCACGTCAAAATAGGTCAAACTATTTAAGAAATGACGCGGCACAAACACTAAGACAAAATTAAAAAGAAGTTTTTTTTTCTACCTAAATTCATATGCCCTTAGTAAAAAGCTGTTAATTTGAAATTGCAAATGGACACTTAAATTTTTGTTATCTGTATAGATTTGTAGGGTTGCCTTCCGTTCGTATACCATTTTGTTTGGGAAATCCAGGTCAAATGTAGTAAAATGTTTGGTCTGTGGAGACAATAAATCTCTTAAAAGCGCGCCGTGTCACATCTTATCAATAAAACATGGCTATGGCCTGTGGCTTGTGGCTTGCACTAGCACTTGTGTTAGGATTTATATTCAATTCCACGATTTAACTATTTATTTTATTGAGGTGAGCGATAGGAATCATGTTTTACTACTCTGTATTCAAGTTCTAAAAATATCCTGAATATCATTAAAACCCAGATATTATTATAATTGTAATATGTACTAAATAAAGAATAATAGAAAATTGCATGGTACACTTTACTTATGTAGAATTCAAAACAGCATTGTAACCGCGACAATACTAAGGCGACGATGAGATGTGATTATTTTAGATGCAATGTTCTCTTTATATGTATTATCAGATTAAGTTGGTTGAGTAAGTACTTACTGTTTAATTATTTAACACTTAATTACATACACATGCTCACGCCTGTATTCCCCGAAGGGGTAGGCAGAGGTGTTGTAATCACAAAACCCAGTTTTCACCGAAGATGATTAAGTGCCAACGTGACAGGTGGTGAGCCCGTCGCCGTCTCAGACACTTTACATACGTCATTGAATTACTTCTCAGAAATATGCAGGTTTCCTCACGATGTTTTCCTTCACCGTAAAGCACGTGGTGTGAAATCACTGTACATAAGTTTTTTAGAAATACTCATTGGTACAGGCCCCGCTGGGATTCGAACTTGCGTCGCTTGCGTAGCAGGCGACTGCTCAAACCTCATGGCCACCACGGTTATAATAATCTTATATGTGGTTAAGATGTAACTGCAGTACTTACCTAATTAGGTAACTAAGTAAATATTTACATGCCCTAAAATTACGTGAAGTATGTGATCTATTTTGTGCCATATTTCATGTGAATAAATATTATTTATATGTCTATTAGTAGCTACAGCAAGACCATACCTTGGTAACTTGGATTTAAGTACTTAAAATACTTGTTCCATTATAATAGAACTCAAGGAGCAGCAATGTTGCACCCCTTCCCTGCTACTTAGCTTCACCCCTTTATCGTTTAAGAAACGTTTTGTAATCGAAGCGTGCCAAAATTTTGAGCACTTTATAAAGGGTGTCGCACCTTTCATCTTCCGCACAGACGCGCTGAAGGACGTCTGCAGCTCGTACGGATGATATCACCGCATCGGTTTGATGGATTCCGATCGTGCTCATTGGCTCGTTCCCTGTACGTATCTATGCCTAGAATGTTCAATTTAAAGGCTTCGGATATAGTGGAAAGCCTAGTTGTTAGAGAATGCAAATTCTTTACTATCCTCATTTTATCTGTATTGATTTCATCTTGTACGATATAGGTAGGTAATGAAGTTCTTGAGGATCTTTAAGGCTTCTTGAAGTGTCTGCATTATGTTTGTCATTTATTAGTTCGATAATCTACACTTCATACTAAATGGAAGATGACTTCAGCCGTCCGAATTTTCCACGGCTTAGCTTCTGGACCGAGAGTAGGTACTTGAAATCATGACAGATGAAGACGCTTATTGAAGGTAGTATTTTAAAATATTTCCAGAAATAGGTAAGCCGCTTTATCATCATTTCTCATACATTGTTGGGGTTGGTACTTGATTCAACCCGATGTGGCTGGTCACCTGATGTTTATAAAAAGCAACTGGCATCTGACCTTCGCAACCCTTTTAAAGAGGAAAATCTGTGATCTGGGTTATTTTTTTGGGCCTTCAGCGACCGGGTCCGACGGGTTAACGTGCCCTCCGAAACACGGAGGGAACTCGGTCAGTCACCTATCTAATTAACTTCGCTGATCGAATAATATGTGCAATATCATAAGTATAATAATAATGCCACGAGATATAATAGGTTAACCACTTCGATTAAAGTAAATGATGATATTTGCGAAATATTCAAAGGAACAAACTGGAAGAAGTTCATTTCACCGAAGTCGATCTCATTAGTAACACCTCAGTTAGAAAGCAATGTTTTCAGACGCGAACGAATTAAATTACACGGTTGATGATGATTATTAAATTGAGTCAACAAAGCTCGTCGGTTTGGAAGGTGTGACAAATTAACTAGGCGGACCGTTTCATTTTCCGCTGATGATGAATGGCCCACAATCCGACAGTTTGTTCCGCGTTCAGTAGCACGGTGCTACGTCACCGTGTCACTGTGTACTTAGAGTGCTTAGTTATGGGGACAGGAGGTAGCTCGTAAACTATCTAATGGACGGGACTTATATGTAGATTGCCCTACGAGTGCAAGTGTACCAAAAAAGGTAGAAATAAATTAATGGTTAACATAAGCATTCAGGATCTGACGTTGTTGGACTTATTTTATAAGATACACATACTGTGATAATATAGAACAAATATACTAACATACATGAGACAAGTTAAGGAAAAGGTGCCTGTCATGACGTATAAGGAGGTCGAAGAGATGGCACTGGGCAGAGACAAGTGGAAAGAAATGCATCGGTTACACCGACAAGAGTTATCACCTACTCTTAAATTCATGATGCACTAGTTTTCCATCTTGAATGTCTTGGAACCATATAGGAATTATACTGACTGAGACTAAGCATGCTTTGTCACATGCACTGTCAATATGAGAGAGAGCATTGGTTGGTATATATACTCTCTCATATTGGCAGTGCATATTTCAGTGTAAGATTCCACCTGGACAAACGTACTTAAATAGCAAGTTAAATAAAAGCTTATAACTTGTAAAATATTGGAGGCGAGAATTAAACATCAGAAAGACGACACAGTTCTGTGTCCTAAGCAAGTCCTTCATGATGGAGAAGGGCATGAGACCAGACCTATAATAGGGAGTTATGCCTTCCTGATCCCCATTTATGATCCACCGGGGGATCAATTTTAATTAATAATAATTTTCTATGCCGCTCTGTACCACCTTGCCATGCTGTCATAGTCTAGTCATCGCTTAACAAAGTTTTGAGGCTATCAGTAACAAATCTAATAATAAATTATATTTTTAATAACAAAGTCGTGGTGGCCTTGAGGTTTGAGCAGTCGCCTGCTCGCAAGTGACGCAAGTTCGTATCCCAGCGGGGCCTGTACCAAAGAGTTTTTCTAAAAAACTTATGTACAGTGATTTCACACCATGTGCTTTACGGTGAAGGAAAACATCGAGAGAAAACCTGCATATTTCTGAGAAGTAATTCAATGACGTATGTCTGTACATACGTCTGAGACGGCGATGGACTCACCATCTGTCACGTTGGCACTTAATCATCTTCGGTAAAAATGGGTGTTGTGATTACAACACCTCTGCCTACCTCTCCGGGGAATACAGACGTGAGCATATGTATGTATGTTTTAATAAATTAATTAAGTAGGTACTTATATTATAATAGGATCATCAATAATCTTACGACACATGTATTAAAATATACTTACTAGGAACAACACAATGCTGGAACTGCGAAACATTTTCGAGTTAACTGCAATGGCAGTCGAAACAATGGCCAAAGCCCCTTCATACCACTTACCTCACAGATTAATGTTTATCCAAAACAATTCCTATTCATGCTCATCTAAGATTAATATTCATTTGCAGCCTGTGAAGCGACATCCGTCTGCAGAAAGCCCTACAAAGGGATTGAGCTGCACAAACATAAATTCGTTTGGATGTCACTTTGTCGGCGCACGTGAATGACGTTGCATTTTAGTTACCGTCGCGACTATTGCTTTGAAGTCATTTACTGTAGGTGCACTTCGTTTAAGCGAACACACAAGTCGGAATGGATACCTATATTGTGAAGGAGGCCTTTTGATCCACACTATCGATGATACACAAAGAGGTCCGCTCTAGCAGTCTGGTTTTGCTGGCTCGATTCAATATTTTAAATAAAAGTAGTAAAAGGGGCTTTGGGGTCCAAATGCTCATCAACTTTTCAAAGAGGTTGCACGTCGTCTGGTAGAAGCTTCTCGTGACAAGCGGGCTGGGGCTTTTCTCGCTCAGAGAATCAGCATTGCCATTCAACGTGGCAATGCTGCCAGCCTTCTTGGCACGATCCCGAGAGACACCAATTTGGGCCAAGTTTTCTACTTGTAATTAGTTTTTAGCTACTTATTAAAGTAGCCTAAGTTACACCTTGAAATGTTAGCTATCAGCCAGTGACAGTCCCGTTAAATTCGAGCTGTTTCCAAGATAACGGACAAACGGAGTCACAGACAGAGAAACTTTTTTTTATGTAAATTTTCTACAAACTTATTTATAAATCGTCAGCTTATCAAACTTCTGGGGAAGAGTCTATTGTTATTTAGACTATACAAATGAAATACTGTGTAATACATAGATAATGAAGAATTTTCGTGTCTAACACTGTTAACCTGTCTGTATACCGCTTGTAGAAAAAAAACGTATGTGAAATAAATTACTTGCGTTTGAAGTTGGGTTATATCTCTATTTTGGGAGCAGTTTAATTTTTCTTATAAATATATTTTTTTTCGCCCTTGTCAGTGACTTTTCACAGAGTGCACCTGCATCAGTCATAACAATATCCCAAACACTAGGTACTTGCTCTTTCTCTATCATCATCTATAGATTATTATTAACTATTATCATCAGTCTACTCTGAACTAGACGAAGTAGTATTCTCCTCGCGCTTACCAATAGAAGCGATACCAAATGTATTTAGTTATGTCATAATTATAACATATTTTCCTGATTGACTGATTTATGTTATTTCCATACATTTTGTATCGCGTATATTAGCGCAAGCGCGAGATAATGTTACTTTGTCAAGACCACTATGAAAAAGGGGGCATCCTTTTTCGTTTTCCACTAGTTTTCATAGTATATATAATATAGTCATATTGGCATTCGCAAACAGCCTCCCTGATACCTGTACGTATAGTATAACACAATCTCACAGAGAAGAATACAGTGTGCCTAGATTTGAAAAAATCCCCCAGTGTACAAAATCCCCGCCAAACTAGGTGTTAACAAGCAGGATACACCGCGCTGCGATAGGTTCAATTTGCTTATATCACGTACGCCGCTCCGTCGCAGGTTCTACAATGTTGGTTCTCAAAAATACTTGCAGCTTTTTTAATTTCAAGAGTACGTTTGAAAACGTATTTCTGACAATTCTCACCGAATGATTTTTATTACCAGAGGGTGTTATACTATGTATTTTTTTGATACTGGCAACAAAAGTAGTCTACAAAACAAATTATTATTTTGCTTACCAACGCTGTTCTTTTTAAGGTTTTTTATTCCTGGCAATAAATAAATTAGAATGTTCAATTAAAAATAGTAGCGTGTAAAAACGAAGCGTGCCAATGTATTTAAAAAAATCAAAATTCGAACTCACCGCTTGACACCGCTGTCAATATTTTTTGGGTTAGTTTGGATTATGAAATGGATAACAAGATGACATTTTATTTCGGCGGTAGATTTAAAACAAAATAATGTGTTTAGGGGACACATTTGTGTCAGTGGTTATGGATTTTTTTATTTATATGATGCATATTTAGTTTCTGTGTGTAGTCGGAAATCGAAAGAGGCTCAAGGCTGATAGAAAATTAATTTACTGGTAAGTTACAGCAGCTATACATAAATTAGAAACCTTTTTATCGCTTCGTGCCCTTCAACTCATTAGGTAGGTAATTTACATACACATGCTCATGCCATTGTGCAGCGACTCCCAGCGGTGACGTGAAGAATATCTAAATTATCTCATACAAATATTGCGAGTGACGCTAACGAGTATAGATTACGAACACGATGGCACACCCGTGATAGGGGTACTGTATTCCCCGAATGGGCAGGCAGAGGTGTTGTAATAACAACACCTACTTTTCACCGAAGATGAAGCGCCAAAGGTGACAGATGGTGAGTCCATCGCCGTTCAACCTCTTTGCATTCGTCTTTGAATTACTTCTCAGGGTACTCGTTTTATTCAAAACAAGCTTAGCCCCGTGGTTTTACCCGCGTAGACTTAATTTTATGGGTGAATTTTTTCTCGGAACCCTAATCTAAAAAAATACCCTAAGTTAATCCTTGTGTCCCGTGGAAATCGGTCCAGACGTTTCAGAGTTAACCCGAAGCAAACAGACGGACAGACAGATAGAGAAAATGTAACAAATTTGTTTTTAATGTACGTACCTTATATACTTTAATGTGCATTTAGTGAAAAGCTGTTAATTTTAAATTACAAACAGACACTTAATTTTTATTTGTATGTATACATTTTCCGGGATATAGTATCCTATGTCCTTCTCCTGGTTCTAAGCCCACCAATTTTCAGCCAAATCGGTTCAGCCGTTTTTGAGTTATAGATAGTGTAACTAACACGACTTTCTTTTATATATATAGATATTCTGATGGAATCATCATTTTGGTTCCAACAATTTATTGAAGTCTCCGATCGAATCCAACATTATCGGGTAGGCTAGTACTAGTACTGGTCGTGACAGATTTGATCAGTGAAACTTCGTATCTGCCAATTTTTTGTTTCATTCGTGTTACTATCCCATAACGTATCTATACATTCAATATCACTGTCATGTACCTAAGTTATTTACCACACACTACATAATATTTGCGCTAACCTGTCTGTACCCAAGCCGTGGTGACCTTGAGGTTTGCAAGCAACGCAAGTTCGAATCTCAGCGGGGCCTGTACCTATGTGTTTTTCTAAAAACTTATGTGCTATGATTGCACACCACGTGCTTAAGGAGAACATCGTGAAGAAACCTGCATATTTTTGAGAAGTAATTCAATGACATATGTAAAGTGCCTGAGACGGCGATCGACTAACCATCTGTCTCGTTGGCAGTTAATCATCTTCGATGAAAAGTGGGTGATGGTATTACAACGCCTCTGCCTGCCCATTCGGGGAATACAGTACCCCTATCACGGGTTTTTTGCACAAATTTTATGCCGAGGCCATTTAAACTGGGGAATCAACTTTCGATATTCTTGGAGGAAATATTTTTATGAGGGCAATATCGAACAGATGGATAAAATAAAGCTAACGCAAGAAATTTACGAGGTAATTGATTGGGCGCTTGAGGGAATTCATAACCATGGTCAGACCCGTGTATCAATTTACGAGGTAATTGATTGGGCGCTTGAGGGAATTCATAACCATGGTCAGACCCGTGTATCAATTTACGAGGTAATTGATTGGGCGCTTGAGGGAATTCATAACCATGGTCAGACCCGTGTATCAATTTACGAGGTAATTGATTGGGCGCTTGAGGGAATTCATAACCATGGTCAGACCCGTGTATCAATTTACGAGGTAATTGATTGGGCGCTTGAGGGAATTCATAACCATGGTCAGACCCGTGTATCAATTTCGCCATAGCATTTTGATTTCACATGTGAAAGCCGTAAAAATAATATTTTGTGCTCTCCAGTGGTCTGTGTAATCCTACCCACAAAATATACAAAAATGCCCGATAACCGACCAAAAAAATTGTTTTATAATCCACCCCTACAAAATACGACAGCATAAATTCATTCGCGAATTTAAACTCGACACAGAAAGTATTTATTTGGACGCGGCTCGGCTTATGTGCATTTATTAAAGACAACGGCGCCATTTTGTGCAGAAAAGCGTTCATTTGGCGGCGGCCATGATGGATGGGGTAGACTGACAGGTGATCCGTAAGCGCGTGGCGTTCGTTACTGCTTCGCAATTTGTGTTGTTCAGGAAAAAATGATAGACTGAACGTGAGTGTATTTAATTCCATTAGCTATTTACGGGTTAACTAATGAGAAATCACATATCTATCTATTGAGTCGGTTTAACATCTTTGTGAAGAAGCTAGTGGGATAAAAACCAACTCCACTGTCTACTTGCAGGCACTTCAAAGGTAGTTAAGTAGTCCGAGGCCCAGTGGCCACTCGAGGTTTGAGGATATACGTAAGTATGAGCTTTCCTCAAGAGGTAAGTAAGTTGGGCCTCCAATATGTATGGTTATATTCAAATCAATGTTTAATTTTCTTATTATGCCATATGGTTAAATTACAATAAAGTTGTTTACGAGCAAGTTGTGTAAAAGCGTTGAGTGATAGCGCCTGGTACAATGGTACCAATTAGACTGTTAACGTGCCTTCTCGTGATTACACACGCTCAGAATTAAATTAATTACTGCGTAGGTATATTATTATGACTGTTCATTTACATCAATACTGTTACGCTGTGTTTTACTAGGGCAATCCTATAGTGATGTGACTAGGGTTATTACATAGAGAATCGCACTCCTCCTCTCGCATTGAATATTTTAATCCCACTTTATATTAAGACTATTAGGTAAGTGTAAAATATGCTGTAGTAAATGTCCCAGCTTTCATTTAAATACTTGCGGACGTTGCGTGGTTTCACTCGCGTTGTTCTCGTTCCCGTGGGAGTAAGGAGATAAAATATAGCCTATGCTACTTGCTAATCATGTAGCTGTAATGCTGAAATATTTTTTCTAATCGGCCCATTAGCTTCGGAGCCTATTCAATACAAACATACGGACATACAAGACTTTCCTCGAATATGACTTTGTCCCATTCGGAGTCGAGACCCTTGGTCCGTGGGGTCCTAGCGCTATTAGGCTTTTTAAAGAAATAACCGAAAGGTTAGTCGACATCACAGGAGACCGGAGAGCTGGCAGCTACCTCGGTCAAAGAATTAGTCTTGCCATCCAAAGGGGGAATGCTGCCAGTATCTTCGGTACTTTGCCTACAGGGACTTCTTTTAATAATATATTTTAGTTATATGATTATATATTTTTAAGGTTTTTAGTTATTAGATTATATTTAGACTTTCCTCTTTATAATATCAGTATACATTCAATTCTATGTAGTATTAAATTTGTGATAAATAAATACATGAATAATATTATTTTCATCTATACAAAACTAGGCAAAACTAAGTCTTAGGATATCACACTTTATGCGGTTTTAAATTTCTCATTAAGTATAAGTATTAAGCATATTATTTCTTAAAGCATTCAGGCTACACGCAATTAAAATTCCAAATCCTCTCAAAAATCGTGCAAGCGTATTTCGATTGGAGAATCGATTAAAACTTCCAACAATCGAGTGAGAGGCTTGTGGTTTCGCATCACTGGTTTCGCTTGCAAAGCATAAATATTGTTTTAGGAATCCGTAGAGATGTGCCATATTCAAATGTGGCTTATTGTGAAATTTAATTTTCCGTGGACCACTGTTTGTTTGGGCTCCAGTAAACTGAATAGTTTAGCGGGATAGGCTTTTATTTCAAAACATGGTCTAACATCATTCTTAGTAGTTCTGCCTCTTCTGTGAAACGGAAATATTTGATGTACTTAAATTCTACCCTTAGACTTAAGCGTACACTACTTAATAGTTTCTTAGGTTTTAAGGTAATCATCAAACAAACAGTTTGCAAAAGCATATTATACTGTAACTGATAATATTGATGATTGCCAAACTCACTTTTCAAACCCCACGTCGTCTGGTAGAAGCTTCTCGTGACAAGCGGGCTGGGGCTTTTCTCGCTCAGAGAATCAGCATTGCTATTCAACGTGGCAATGCTGCCAGCCTTCTTGGCACGATCCCGAGAGACACCGATTTGGGCCAAGTTTTCTACTTGTAATTAGTTTTTAGCTATTTATTACTTATTATGTACTTAAATAAATATAAACAACCCCATTTATAAAAATTTGAACACATGTCAAAAATACCGGGGAGTTTGTTTCGCCGTTTCTTCTCTTGACAGGCTTCAACTTGGAAACGGTAGTAAGTTATATGGTAAGTTAGCTTTAAAAATTACATTCAAAGAGTGTTTCAAGTGTCCCTTATGTTGAATTTTTTATTTAAATATTGGTAAATGGTAAAAATTGGTAATTTATCAACGGTAAAAATGTACACTCAATACCTACCCACTTAGTAATTCCATTCAGTGTTACAATGTATTACTTGAATCCCGGAATCCTTCTCAACACAGAGTGAATGGAAGACTCGTGTACCGCCAATAGTGTGTGAAGAATTGCCGGGTTTATTTCAATGCACTTTGCGGGATTATGGGCGTTGTGTATTGAATCGATGAATAAGGGCTGTGCTGACTTTGTACGGTGTTATGTGTATTGTATGCGGAGGTAATAGTATATAAAACGATGTTACTCATATGTTTCTTGTTAAAACTGCGGGTTTTGACAAAAAAAAGGAGCTATAGCATTTACACCATTATCACTTATTCACCTCTTGCCATCTGTGTAGCTAGCGATTTTACAGCTACACACTTTTTTATATTATTTCGTAATCTGTTTTTCAAGCCTGTATGGTGATAGCCTGATGAAAGGTCAGAAGAGTTTAACAATCAGATGAAACGAGTTATTTTAATCTGTGATCAAATGTAAATGTATTTATAGTAATGTATGCACGAAAAAAAATTTAATTTGATTTGCATACAATTATTACGCACAGACATATTGTTTTGAGAATAAATACCGAATAAAATTCAGTTGACCCAAAATCCAGTTATGATGTGATTCTACTGATCTATCGATCACTAAGTGATCACTCAGGGCATTGTATTTACTTACCTTTATTTTTATTCAGGAAGACTACAACCAAATAAATGATTATCGCCAAACTGACGAAATAAACTATACTAACAGTTATACTTTTGGCCAGGTTTTTTACTTATAACGTAATATTACAACAATGTATTCAATTTAGCTCAAATAAAATATTTATTTGTAGTATATACTCTATATCAAATGGGTACAGAATCTCCCGCTTAACGTTGAAAAGACACAATGGCTCATACGCTAAACAAATAATTTACCTAACGACCGTAAAGGCTCAACTTGACGTATTACGTTACGTTGTAAGAAAACTTTGACGGCACAAATCCACCTCAGGCTCACATGAGCTTAGTAATAATTTTATTACATAAATACAGCTTCAATTTAAGTAACGACCGTTACGCCTGCCTTGTCTAATTACGAGTTGTGTAAATACACCAACGAAAGGTATCAACAAAAGCGCTTCTAACAGGGTTGTCACGTATATAATAAAGTTGCCAAAATGTTCATCTTAGAATATGCTATTCGTTGTCTCCTTGGCCTTATCCTATACATTGTTGGGGTCAGTCGTCAATAGTCTATTATGAACTAAAATTAAAAATATAGAATATATCGTAGTGATACTTGATCTCATTAAATTATTTTATATATGAGTCGCTAGCAGACGTCACGCGGTTTCACCCGCGTAGTTCCCGTTCCTGTACTGCCTATTTTAATCAGTGATAATGTAGCATTCAAATGGTGAAATAATTTTTAAATCGGTCCAGTACTTTTTGAGCCAATTCTTAACAAACATACATACAAACCTTTCCTCTTTATATTCATTAGAATTATTCATTAGAATATAAGTAATATGTTACTTTATAAGAAATCTTAAGTAGTTTGTTTACACATGTAATGGTCTATCATACGGTCCTATACCCATCTGTTACTAAAATTGAATGTTTTTGTGATAAACTGATAGTGTAACTGTTTGAATAAATAAAATACAATGCTAACTACGTATAAAACTTTTTATATATATTTATTTAAAGCCTTTGTTAATTTAGTTATTCACTAAAATTTAGATTTAAAAGTTTAACTTACTCAACAAGGTAATTTCGGAATCAAAAATTAGAATTTGCCATATAGTAACTTCAGTGGGCAGCCCTAGAATGAATGGTTGAGAGTAATCTGGACATAAGACTGATTAAACGTCTGTTTGTTTACGTGTGTGTGTGTATTGGAATGTCTTAACACTTTTCTAGACCAAAGACTCGATCGCGGAGGGAAAAACTACATTTATTACACCAACAGAACGCCTCTGAACGCTAGGAATCGAAATTACCTCAAGTCTCACTTAAAATTTCGTCTGAAGCATTTTTGTTTCAAAATTCATTCGATCTGCCCTATGTGTCTATACGTGCTTGGTCTTATGTAACAATTTGCTTTACGTGACACTTATGTCCCTATGAATTCAACACTCGACGCTTTGCCTACTCCGCTATTTTGAATGCTATTCACTTGGTATAATATTTTCTCTGTTATTATAGCTTTGATTTTTATATTAGCTATTTGATTTTTCTAAAATGTTAAACTTGTTATATAAACCTACTATTTCGAATGCCTGATGTATACGAATCGAAACGAAATATAAATATGAAATCAACATGAAACCTGGCTGAGTTTTTTGTCGGTTCTCCTCCTAGTAGAATCGGTGGTAAATTATCGACATTCGTACGTGCCTTACCAGGGCCCAAAGTGGATAAATATTTTTAATTTTCATACAAATACATATGCTCACGCCTGTATTCCCCGAAGGGGTAGGCAGAGGTGTTGTAATCACAACATCCACTTTTCACCGAAGATGATTAAGTGCCAACGTGACAGATGGTGAGTCTATCGCCGTCTCAGACACTTTACATACGTCATTGAATTACTTCTCAGAAATATGCTGGTTTCCACACGATGTTTTCCTTCACCGTAAAGCACGTCGTGTGAAATCTGTACATAAGTTTTTTTGGAAAAACTCATTGGTACAAGCCCCGCGGGGATTCGAACTTGCGTCGCTTGCGCGGTAGGCGACTGCTCAAACCTCAAGGCCACCACGGCTCTCATACAAACACGTCATATTATATCCCTAGCAGGCCAGCTCCGAATTTCGAACGAGATATGTAATTATGCCCTTCTCTCTTATTTGTAAATCTGTGTAAATGTGAATGGAGGAAATATACAGGATACACTAATTACTGTAGTAAATAAATGAAGTAAAGTTAAGCAAAACAATACAAGCCACTGGTTAGGAATAAAATATGAGTAGGTTAGTATTTAGTATTCAGAGGACACTGGTTGTCGAGCAAGTTACCGTTCAACCAATGCACTAACTCGATCTAACTTAGAAATAAGTTATGATTTATAGGCACATCGTACAGTCTTCTTTGGAATAAAATTATGATAAAACTTGGCTTAAGAAATATATATCCTTCTACAAGCTGGGCCCCGCGGTTTCACCCGCATAGGCATAAAATTATGGTTGACTTTATTTCACGCAACCCAAATTTTCTTCTAAATAAATGTAGTCTAAGTTACTTCTCTTAATAACAACTATCTGTCAGTGATAGTCCCCTAAAAATTGGTGCAGCCGGTTTTTTCATGTAAGGCCCGTATATACTTTCATATACATTTAGTGAAAAGCTGTTGTTTTAGAATCGATTAGGATGATAAGGATGCTACTGTGTTCCAATCAAGTTTAATACTGTTTTCAGTGAAAAGGCATAACGGAAAATATATTTAGTTATAACATTGTTAAAGCTCTGCACCGCAATTAACACGCACTATGGATAATTTAAATACATATAAAAACTATGTAATGAATAAATATATGAATAATAACAACTAAAACAACTAATTAGTATGTTTCATCATCGTCCCCGGCCTTATCCCATAAATTGTTGTGGTCGGCACTTGATTCAACCCGATGTGGCTGATCACTTGATTTTTATACGAAGCTACTGCCATCCGACCTAAGCAATCCCTTTGATGAGGAAAATCTGTGAACTGGTTAAACCAGTTGTCAGACTATTTTTTAGGCCTCCGGCCGATCTGTAACGATTGCCAAAGATGGTAAATTGGCAACCGGGACCGACGGCTTAACGTGCTATCCGAGGGATGGAGGAAACTCGGGTGGTCACCCATCCAATTACTGGCTAGGGTTAGGGTTGCTTAACTTCGCTGATCGAATGATATGCGCAATAGCAACTGTGCCACGAGCTCCTCTATTAACTATTTAGTATGTTTATATTTCTAAAATAAATGTAACTAAGATACTCCTTACCTAGCCGAAACAAATGGACAAAAGTTCTTTCTTTCTAGGTTTTATTTATTTAAATATAGTATTTACTCTCATATGCATTTAGCGAAAAGTGAAAAAGTTGTAAATTTGTGATAACAACAGATATTTCAATTTTATTCAAATGTATAGATTCCTAATTTTCCGTCATGTCCGGGAACACGATTAAACATTATTATAGGGTCAGATACTTCCAAGGAACTCTATGATACGATAGAGTATAAAAACGTTCGAATTTTGCCACAGTACTGTGTGACTACAGACAAAATTAAGTCATTTTATGAGACATAATGAACATTCAGTGCGCTTCTATTCGTTTGTTAGTATGCTACGGCAAGATGTGAAAAGTTTTTACGCACGTATTCTAGAGTAAGAATGTCTACAAGCCGCAACTCTCAGTGGGTCCCATTCAACTCGATCTCAATTTTGTTTGAAGTTTTCCTAATAAAGCCAGTCAGAATGGGAGCCGCGGTAGTTTTTTCGCCCAGTCCAAATGAGTTGTGAAACTTTTGAAGAACACTTCTAGAGTTTCCCGTTTTATTGTCGGAAGCTTCAGTTCTCGCCGCGCCTATTTCCAAGGAATTTATTATTTACAGTGAGTTACGTTGTTATGGCTGGATATCAAGTGAGTGGCGTTCTTTAAGCCCCAACGATCTGATTACTTACATTCTTTCATGCGAGACTGGCGACAGGAAAAGTACAATTCTTCGCGAACACTATACTGCTGAATAAGTATTTATTTGAGTACACCTTACTTTTGAGGAATAGTTTTTAAGGTAGTTATATCGTGATCATAAGGCCAGGGTGATGAAGATATTAATATTTTGTTTGAAATGTACAAAATATGGCAGCAGATTTTCGTGTCGGTTCCTTTCAGGACTGCTTTTTTCTTCAGAGCTTCCGAACCGAGGATAATTTTCTTGATATTTATGTTGGCCTCTGTAAATCACTTTGATTTCTTCACTAACATTATATATTAAATTACTAGATTTAAGCACAGAAACGTTATGTAAATGTAACAAGGCATTAATGCCAACCCCAGACTAATCAGGGGTTTCTCTTTCCGGTATATTTTTCCCGCAATAAATTCGTGGATGCGACCCCAAGGTCGGTTCGTGCGAAACAACGGGCTGTCACGAGGCGCTGATTATTAATGCTCCTGTATGCTTAACTAGCTGAACCCTGTGCCTTCACACGCGCACAAAGTATCATTTCAAGAGCGGATTTTATTTGACTTGCGTTACAAATATCTGGGGGCCAATTCCCGTTTCTTTGGATTCCTTTATTATTTCTCTATGAAAGTTTTAATAGTGAATAATATTTAACACATTGTATACAAACCGGGAGGTCAACTATGCTACTATATAACTATCGTTTAAGCATTAAATTTAAGCGTATATTACTATTATTATGACTGACAGTTAATGACAGATGTATCCACATACGTCACATTTATAACAAATTTGATTGCAGTCACATATGTAACTTTATTGCAAGCGTTCTCTAAATATGTTAAAATTATCAGTAGAAATCAATCTCTTAAAAATGAAATAAATACATAATAATTTAAAGGTACCAAAATGACACGTCAAAGATCAGAAGTTCTTTATACGCTCTGCTTAAACCGATGGTGGTAGGCAGTGTTCAGTTTATTGTCTAGATGAACACTCAAATAAGAAGGGTAGGATAACTCTTGGAAAATTTCAAAAAAATCTTAATTATGTGCCAAGTCGACACTATCAAAGTAACCTACCTATTCTAACACTCGAATTTTAAGGTCTTCATAAAAAATAGAAGGACGATATAAATTAACTTAGCTTTAGTGTTTAGTTAACAGAACTCATAATTGATTCTTTTTTGTGACTTATACATATATCTGAAATTTTTATGGACACACTTTTATTGCATTTAACTAGATTTTTTACTCATGGTGTGATAAATCACGATAACTCTTCTGACGAGTTTAATACGTGTACTGTCTTGAATCGCATAAATAAATCGCATGTGCAGACCTCTTTTATAAATGCAAATACTTTTTGTACCCGTGTGCACCGCCCTTCATCTACACCCGCCCTTATCCCGCTTACATGCCTTACATTATCCAAATTACTGCGATAATATTTATGGAGCCCCCTTGGTTTGACTGAAGGCTGATATGTTTGGAATTTGATTATGCCAAGTCATTTTTCAAAGCGTCAAATTCTCCCGTGGGTTATTGTTGACATAGGACGAGCGATTTCCATGTTGGGATTTAAGGGTGTTTTTTACCGCATGATATTAAAATTAAGGGTATATTCGACCGCATTTAAATAACTTTAAAAAAAAAATAATGACCAGAAGATACACTTGCATAGGTGAGTTTATTGAAAATAGGAAAGGAGTTTATTCTCAAAACATGAATATTTAACATGATAATATTAAAAAAAATGTAATGATTAGCCCAGCATTAACTGGTTGCTATATATAACTGAGAAAGTACCTGAATGACCGATATTTGCTCGGTAGTATTTTTTGGTATATCATGTTTTTTTTAAGTGAATTTCGAGATCAACTCGCTAGTGGATGTAAGAGTCATTGTCTAATGAAATTGTAGCTGTTTTTAGTTGCCTGAAAAAACACGGTAAAAACCACGGTATCTGAATATGAAACCCAGCTAGATCAATGTACTGCCCCTGATTCCCCCTACATAGAAAATTTTATGAAAATCATTGGAGCCGCTTCCGAGACTCAGATTATATTTCAAAGAACAATTGCTCGTTTATAGATTATAATACTAGTATTACACAATATGCGAAAATCCCGTTTTTAAACCATAACAGTATACTTAGCATATTTGTCTAGTATTGTGTGAATGAACTAACGAACACAGGTAACAATCCCCAAGTGTAAAATTGTAGGGATGGGACAATGTCGACATAGTTTCCTTATGAACTATAAGGTTTTCTGTATTACCATTTAGGAAACGTTACGATCCTTGGTGCGTCGTGAAATTGAGCTCTCGACAGCAAAAATAAACAAAAAAATAACAAAATAATACAAGTTCTACTGAGAACTTAAACTTTCCTGTTTGTAATATAGCGAGAGAATACAACTTTTCTAGATGGTGCGCTTCTCGCCTTGAACGATTTTGTTGCTTCGAACGTCGTCCACGAAATGAAAATATTTTTATACTTCTAGTACCTAAATCACATTGCAATGAATTTATCTCAAAATAGTACCTATTTGTGAAACAGGAAATGCTTACGTGGAAGTTTCGGTACTTCTCTTTTTCCACAATATATTTAAATTGTTTGTGGTAGTAATGGTAGTTGGAGATGCTCTGCTATATATACCCTATCCTATCGTACTTCCCACTAATATTATAAACGTGAAAGTTTGTGAGTATGGATGCATGTTTGTTTTTCTTTCACGCAAAAATTACTGAGTGTATTTGTCTACAGATTATACATCAAAATAACACACAGGCTATAATTTACAAAGATATTGTATGAATTGCCAAAAATATAAAGATAAGTCAAATCTATATAGGTAGCTAGTGACAAATTACTAAATTGCCTATTTATATCCAGTTTATATTAGGAGCTGTCAAAATTATTTGTGAGATAACGCTTTAGGAAGATGAAATTAGCCCATTGTATCTTTTCTGAGCTCGACGTTAACTGCGTAAAGTTTCGTATCGATACACACCCCTCACTATAATGTTTTCAGTGTGCATTCACCATTGTATTCATTGTTGCAAAAGTATTGGGGCACTTGTATGCAATTATTGCATTGTATTGTGAAGTTCACTGCAGCCTGTTGTTTTGCTGATTGTGAACTGGAGAGCCCTCTAATTTTCCTTCTTTTATTTGACGGTTTTACATAATTTTGTTGCATTTAAACTCTCACTAGCTACTTTCCACATTTTTATGAAAGTTTGCGTGTTATTTTATTCCAAGCACAGACATAATATCATAAGTAGAGAATTTTATAAAGTGATAACTATACGATAACAAAAAAAAATCCTGCTCACCTGTCCCAGTGCCTTGCAGCGCATCGCAGACTTGAGTTCATCGAGAAGGCTGTGCTATTATTTGCCACTAGCGGACGTCACTCGGTTTTACCGGCGTTGTTCTCGTTCCCGTGAGAGTACGGGGATAAAATATAGCTTATGTTACTCGCTGATTATGTAGCTATCCATTGCTGAAGGATTTTTTCTAATCGGGCTAGTAATTTTGGAACCTATTCAATACAAATATACTTGCATACAAATCTTTCCTCTTTATAATATCAGTGTAGGTATTTTTATATTATATACATAAGAAGGTAAATAGCCCCAGAATGGTCTCCTAAGTCTCCGAACTCAGGCACTATAATTGCAAATGATATTTTCCTTCTCCGTAAAGTTAGTGGAGTGAAATCGCTGCACCTATTTTTTTTTGGAAACCCACATTGGTCACAGACCACTGGGATTTGATCTTGCGTTGCTTGCATATCAGGTTCCTATTTAAACTTCATGATCACCACGGCTCTTATTATGTTCCTAAAAAATCAAAATAAGAGCCGTGGTGGCCTCGGGGTTTGAGCAGTCGCCTGCTACGCAAGCGACGCAAGTTCGAATCCCAGCGGGGCCTGTACCAATGAGTTTTTCTAAAAACTTATGTACAGTGATTTCACACCACGTGCTTTACGGTGAAGGAAAACATCGTGAGGAAACCTGCATATTTCTGAGAAGTAATTCAAAGACGTATGTATAGTGCCTGAGACGGCGATAGACTCACCATCTGTCATGTTGGCACTTAAACAAATTCGGTGAAAAGTGGGTGCTGGGATAACAACACCTCTGCCTACCCCTTCGGGGAATATAGGCGTGACCATATATATGTATGTATTAAATCAATAACAATCAGAGTTCCAATAATTAAACCCTTATTCCGTTGAAATAATCCCTATTATTATTTGGCTATATGTTCTTAATGCGGTGGCCTCAGGTTATTGGATTTTGCCCCCTGCGTTACGCTTACGCAATTATCCAAAACTTGATTTGCCCTAACTATATTATTACGAGGAGGTTGTTTGGACCAGGATTATCTCGCGGCTATAGGAAAACGTGCTGGTATTTCTGTAATGCAATGTTTGTTGATTACAGAGGATTTTCTGCCTGTGTTAATGTGACTCAGTAAGCAATAATCTATACAGATAAATACAATTGCAGTGTCTGTTTGTTACTACAAAATAACAGCATTTCACAAAATCCATATAAAAGTATATACGGAACGGTCTTACAAAAAAATTCAAAATTATTCTCTGTCTGTCTGTCTGTTTGTTTGTTCCGGAAAATATTATGTTACAAGGAGTAACATAGGGTACTTTTACTAAAAATGCGGATGAAACCGCAGGGCACAACTAGTAATACACTAATATTATAAAGAGGAAAACTTTGTTTGTTTGGTTGTAATGAATAGGCTAACTACTGGACCGATTTCAAAAAATATTTCACAATTGGATATATACATCATCAGCGAGTAACATAGACTTATAGGGTATTTTATCCCCGTACTCCCACGGGGACGGGAACTACGCTGGTGAAACGCGTGAGGTCCGCTAGTATATAACATACATACAAACACTCCTGTATGTGTTCCCCTTAGAAGTGTACTTAAAGCATATTGCGTAAGTTGTGTTAGTCCCATGTAATAGAGGCTAGTCTATTATCTTTTAGCGGGCAACTAATCTAGACTTCGGGCTGTTCCTTAAAACCCGGTAACACTTTCATCCATTGCTGGCGGTCAAAAATCCTCCGATCCAAGGCCAGAAGAGAACTCGAATGGTCTCCCATCGAACTACTTAATAGCTTTGGGTTGCTTAACATCACTGATAGAATACATTGCGCAATAGCGCCTGCTCTTGGTAGATCGCAAGTCGATCACGCCTTCTCTAGATAGGCAGAGCTCCTTACTGAAGATAAATTAGGTGCCAACGTGACAGATAGAGAGTAGGTTGCCGTCTCTCAGGCTTAACTTCACATACGAATTCCTTATCGATACGTATGCAGGATTCCTCAGGCTTTTCCTTACGCTATTTTCCTTTGTAAAGGACATTGTAATACGTTGGATTTGGAAATCTTATTGCGTTTTGGGTAATAAAAACAAGACTGATTTTTTATTCCAAAATATATTGAAACAAGCATGTCTGAATCTATTTTAAGACTGATTATATCTGATCAATAAATTAATAGTCAAACTAACCACCGAAATGGCCCGGGTAATGTATTTTTAAGTACCTACCCAATTTCAGTCGGGTTCTCCTAAGACTTTAAAAATCACAGTACACTCTTCCCATTTATAATTATTGATATGGATACTGGCAGCTCTAAAATTGAGAAAAATGCTCGTAATATTCCTCAGAATAAGGAAGATACTACTATAAAGGGCAATGACTTCAATTTTCACATATTGGTAGCTATAGTTCACCTGTCGTCAAATCTCACCTTTATATTTACGTCGACGCCTAGTGCCAGAGCGATATTTTTTACGCTTTGTTTGTACCTCCGTAGAAGTGTTTAAATTTGATCGTTGTTACGGTTTTAGTCAATTTGCATATAAACAAGGTGCGTGATGTTTCGTGTCGGGAAATTCGCGCGCCTAAAATATTATGTTAATTAAATTCCTGGTATCTTTACCTTTTTTACGTATACAAACATATATTATTTTCGTAGGTACTTTCTAAGGTATACTTACAAAGTTGTATGAAATGACTTTTCTAAGAGTTTTCTGCTCATTATCAAGGGATAAACTAAGCTACACTCCTGTCGAAGGATAGGTTAAATTAACTACACGCTAATCAGAATGCATTGTGTGTGCATTATGAAAGTCTAATGAACTATTCAATTACATGATTTAGCGCGATTATTCATGTGACGTTAGCAATATTTTATTAGCATTCTGTCCACAAATCGCTAATAGTAGATAGCATTAGCACAGTCCAGATTATTCGATCATCGTAATTAATTCCAATCAATTATGTATATGCACTATGAATGTGTAATACGAACGAAATGCTTTTAGTTTATTACGTTAATAATAAACTAATTAACGATTTGAAAGTACTTTGTCAAAATTCTAATCAAATAAAGATGTTTAGAATTTTGAATAACACGTTTTAAATTCAAAATATTGTCTATATTAGATTTCACTTTTTACAAAATTCTTTCACATTGTCAGGATGACAAAATGATTTTGCAATACTAGGTATTATTAACTCTGTCGTTGAAAGCTGCTTTTACGGCAAAGAAACAATTACTCTTTTAACAAATATGTTTCTAGTTTTGACCATTGCAATAATATCAATATATAGGTTATCTCATCTCGCTAATAAAGAGAGATAATTGAGTAAGAAAAAACCCAGAATCCGCTCGTAAGCTAACCAGCGGCAATATTACAAGCCGCTTGGATTTACCAACCGTATTATTGGTGGTGGGTCGCGCGGAAAATAGTGCGCTACTGCACTTTTAGCTGGCATTACACTGAAAACACACGTCACGACGACAAACTAGAGCCGCAAGCGACTAACAACCTGTCGTTTGACTGGCAGTGAAAAACGACACATACATAATATGCTATATAGGGAGCCGTTGTGGCCTTGGGGTTTGAGCAGTCGCCTGATACGCAAGCGCCGCAAATTCATGTCCCAGCAGGGCTTTGTCGAAAGACTTATGTTTAGTGCCTGAGACGGTGATAGATTCACCAACAGTCACGTTGTTCCTTAATGATCTTCGGTGAAAAGTAGATGTTTTTACAACACATCTCTCTACTGCTTCGGGGAATACAGGAGTCAGCATAATGTATGTATATGTGTAAATACATATTATGCTCCTTAGAATGTCTCAAATAAGAGTTAATGGACCTGATCTGAGTAACAATTTATAAAGATCAGCACGCCTGCATTCAATGCTCGAGTTCATCTCCTATTAATTTATTGGTCTCGCACTTGTTTGGTGTTCGACCAAAAGTTTAGTTTAGTAAGTAAAGTTTAGTTTCTTAAGAAAAATATTATGATGGTCGTTACAGTCGCAGTGTCTTGATATAATAGCGCCCGTGATTTTTCCTGCGTTAGGCGTGAAATGAGCGTCTACGTCACTCATAATATGCTATTACTGCAACTGGATTGTCTAGTCTCATACTGATTTGATTGTGATGAGGAATTCAGATGTGCGAACATATACATTCTATTAAATTCCATCTTTACTAGGGCACACAGACTTTCTCGACTAGTATAAAAATCGCTCAAATCACACGGGCCACTAATATTTGCGGACGGCTTAAAAAATTGGAGCGGAATATAGGTGAAATCAAACAAAGCGTAGCCTAGATTAATTCCTTTAAATTATTCAAAACCCCATATCAAACATAGTGGCTGCAGTAAGGCTGGATATTTTTGATGTAATTCCACAATGGCGTTTTATTAGGTCGACTGTATTGTTGGTGCTGACGAGGGTGAGGGTGGGTGATCATTAATTTCCATTCGTACCTACCGACAGAGGATCGGTAAACGTAAGCTGCAGTGTAAGGACCCTGAAAATTCGGCGTATTTTGAAACACGGTGCGTAATGCGTTGTCGGGATGGTGTGAATTGGCCACACAAACAAAAGTTGGTACCGGGACGCCCTGGAAGTTGTCAATCGCTATAGATTATCATCCGACATCCACCAGTTCAATATTACATTATTTTATCATCGCGTCATCACTAGTGATTTGAAATATTATATTTTCATACATATGCTCGCGCCTGTATTCCCCGAAGATAAAGGCAGAGGTGTTGTAATCACAACACCCACTTTTCACCGAAGATGATTAAGTGCCAACGTGACAGATGGTGAGTCCATCGCCGTCTCTTTACATACGTCTTTGAATTACTTCTCAGAGATATCCAGGTTTCCTCACGACGTTTTCCTTCACCGTAAAGCACGTGGTGTGAAATCACTGTACATAAGTTTTTTAGAAAAACTCATTGGTTCAGGTAGGTTGCGTCGCTTGCGTGGCAGGCGACTGCTCAAACCTCAAGGCCACCACGGCTCTCTATATTTTCATCATCCAAAATTATCATCACCGGTAATTCAAAATTCTATTATTTCATCATCCAACAATCTTTTCACCGGAAATAAAAATACCATCGCCGAAAATCCATTGTACAGCCTTTTCTAGACCCGACATAAAAAAATTCCAACTTTTTCATCAACACCAGAAATTAGTTTTTCAACGTTTTCACCACCGACAAACTGATATCTGACTCTTTCATCACTTTACAATTTCGAAAGTGAAAAGCACAGTAACAGTATTGAAAATCTCATTACTCGACTTTTTCATCGCCGATTATTTGATATACTTACGACTTTCGTCATCTAAATAAGTTATCTTAATCTGCAATTCTATATTCAAACTAGCTGTGCCCGGCAAACGTTATATTGCCATTTTTTTTTGGGGTGGACTACCCCTAACATTTAAGGGTATGAAAAATAGATGTTGGCCGATTTTCAGACCTACCCGATCTGCACACAAAATTTCATACAAATCGGTCCAGCCGTTTCGGAGGAGTGTGGCAATGAAAACTGTGACACGAGAATTTTATATTATTAGATATTTTATCATCCGACATTTTCATTACCGGTGATTCGTATTTAAAATTTCATCATACGACAATCTGAATCTAAGAACTCAGTAAATAACCGCATTGCTATTTATGGCTGGCTGATAATTTAAAAGAAACTCTTTTATTAACACCGTAAAGCTGCCAATCACATGCAATGAAGAACTGATGCATATTTCATAGATTTTGAATCCTATAGACAGCGCAGCGGGTTTTCATTAATTTATCTCGGCACGGCTCATTGAGTAGGAAAGTGGAATGGAAATGAAAAAGAAATTGTTAATTGCATGAGTGAATTAATCAGACGCCAGTATCACTACAGCGAAAACCATCTTTACAGCGAAAGTGCTTTTTAAGGATGTGTATGCTAATATATTAAAAAAAAAACATGGTCACTTCATCCCGCAAATTTCACCACATTTAACCGAATATGATTAAGCGCTAACGTGACTATACATACGTCTTTGAATTACTTCTCAGTCATCACCGTAAAGCACGTGGTATGATATCATTGCACATAAGATTTTAGTAAGGCCCAGCTGGGATTCGAACTGTGTTGCTTGCGTAGCAGGCGACTGCTCAAACCACAACCACTACGGTTCTTGTTTGAATATAGATTCAGGAAAAAAAATACAGAGAGAATAGAGAAACATATTACAAAAAATCCCTCTGGCTGTTTGTGTCAACAGATTGTGGAACAGCTTTGTTTTATACTATGAAAACAAAATTTGCTCGAAAATATTAAATATAAATTGTTATTCAAATGCACTGAATTATATTGTGATGAAAGAGTGCCACAAACAGACGTTAGACTGTTAAATAAAGAGATAAAGTTATGTACACTGGCTCTGTAAAATTCATGAGCATTGTAACGTTATACGCGAACAATGAACAGTTGAGGGTACTTCCGGTGACCGATTACGGTTTCCTGTCGAGCGACCTCGCCGGATGTAGGCCGTACTTTGTGCTTTCCGATGTATACTTTACATCGATAGTGGATGGAGGCTTTGCATTCAATAAAATACAAGTACGAGCTAAAAGGGTGAAACCCTGACCCCCTTATCAACGAATGCATAAACTAATCCCATGCTGTAACTCCGTCTCTTTCTTACATACATACATATGCTCACGCCTGTATTCCCCGAAGGGGTAGGCAGAGGTGTAGTTATCACAACACCCACTTATCACCGAATTTGATTAAGTGCCAACGTGACAGATGGTGAGTCTATCGCCGTCTCAGGCACTATACACATCTTTGAATTACTTCTCAGAAATATGCAGGTTTCCTCACAACGCAATGATTTTTCACACCAAGATCTCTGAAGAGCCGTGGTGGCCTCGAGTTTGAGCAGTCGCCTGCTACGCAAGCGACGCAAGTTCGAATCCCAGCGGGGCATGTACCAATGAGTTTTTCTAAATAAAATATGTACAGTGATTTCACAACACGTGCTTTACGGTGAAGGAAAACATCGTGAGGAAACCTGCATATTTCTGAGAAGTAATTCAAAGACGTATGTATAATGCCTGAGACGGCGATAGACTCACCATCTGTTACGTTGGCACTTAATCAAATTCGGTGAAAAGTGGGTGTTGTGATACCAACACCTCTGCCTACCCCTTCGGGGAATACAGGCGTGAGCATATGTATGTATCTCTATGTTAGAAGAAAACTCAGACTAGTTCAATGACAACAATGCTAAACATTATTCAGTTACAAACTTTCATAGGGAAACAATAAAGGAATCCAAAGAAACGGGAACGGTCGAATGATTCATGAAACCCGTCAAACGCAGAATTCTTTAGGACCACAGAATAAAACCCAATAGGTGTAGCGTTTAAAACCACATTCCCGACTGGATTCAATAAAGTCAGCACTTGGAAAAAACAAATTGGGGTAAGCCACCAACAATTGGTGTGAAGCTTGCCGTTCAGGTAACGAGAAAAAAACTTTCAATTCCAATTTTGTACCGTCGCTAAATAGAAAACTCATAAACCGCTTACCTTGTATAGAAATTGTATTTTGCCCGCGTTGGGAAATGCAGCGATAAGGTTTGTGATGTTAAATTGGAAAATGTTAATTTTATACAGTTTACTAGAAAGATGCTGAGAAGAAAATGCAGGGCAGTGTATTCTGTTCTCATGAAAAAACGCAACACTGCCACATACATACACCATACATACGAACCTGTACCCCTATCACGAGTTTGCCACCGTTTTCGTTATCTATACTCGCTAGCGTCTTCGTCGAACATTAGTATGAGAAATTGTGCAGCGACACCCAGCGGTGACGACTAAAATATCTCATACAAATATTGCGAGTGACGCTAGCGAGTATAGTTTACGAAAACGGTGACTAATTCGTGATAGGGGTACTGAACTGCTTTTCGGAATTTGATGGGCATCTTCATGACCTGTTGCTGATAACAGTTATGTCAAACATCTTCATTATAAGATGTTGTTATCGACATCCAAGGAGACATCACATTTCACATAATTTTGTAATTATTCGATTAAACGAGCAGAAAGCTAAATTCAAATTGAAATAAATTGATAAATCTCTTTTCTATCAGAAACTGTGTATTATAAATACTTTCACAGATTATTCAGATTATAAAGGATAAGATTGAGAAGGAAACGGAAATAAATGAATCTCCTGTTTGATTAATATGTGGAACAAGATACCTTCCTTGAAGAAGACCAGGTTTTAGTGTTGCCTTACAGCGAGATTTGATTGCGCTGTGATAACTTCAAGGGAGTGTGCCTTTGCTTATATATCACACTATATATCATTACAATATATTACAATAGATTAAAGAAAAAATTACAGCTGTACGCTCATGCCTTGAGCCCCTAAACCAATCACCAATGTCAACAGATTGTTCTATTCTGTTTCAAATTTAAACGCTACAGCCTTTTAGCGATCGTTCATAATTATAATTCAAACTTTAGATGGTGATTGTCCATTGATTATTCTGAGCGCCTTTCCCTTGTTTATAAAAAAATATATCTTTATTATTATAGGCATCCTCTTAAATGTACAGGCTTTTGTTATTAAGGGTGCTTTTCCCACTTATCACTATCGATCTAAATTTTACTGCAAAACTTCGTATTATAGCATTTTATAAATATGCAACATCCATGGTATAATACATATTGAGTTTAATTAGTCAGTTTTAATAATAATGATAATGGATGAAACCATTATTTTAATTTAATTATGGAACAAAAGGTAGCTTTAATTATTTTGGAAGGTAATTAATAGCAATACCAAATGGTTAAATTTTGTTTACGAGCTATATAAAGAACCTCTTATATTTAATGGCGTGCATATCGGCATACATTAACTTGCCGCTAAAAATACGTATAAAACTGCAAGTAAACCGCGTGTGCGCTCGAGCGAACATACAAAACGCCCAGAGTGCATATTACAAAAATAATAAAGTTCGCGTTTTATGCGCGTGACTACAAACATGATAGTCCATTAAATTTGCATTCGACAATTGTATACATATTTGTGGCCCGCACTGTGTAAATATAAGCGGTGCGCGCAGTAACGCGTTAGTAAAAATGGTGTTTACATTTCCCAAGTCTCTTCCTGCATAATTAATGCTATCAATTCCTATCACAGAAAATAAAACTTTCTATTACTTCAACATAATTTTGAAGCAGTTACAATAATTAAAGAAACAAAATATTACCGTAAATAAGTGTGCCACACACCAAGACATTTACGGCGACCGAAAACGTCACACTTCTTCTTCTTAGTCGTAACCTCATGACTGAGGGACGTGATCATGGCGCGACGTCTGCATTAACATTGCTTTCCAAGCCTCTCTATTTTGTGCCATCTGGATGGTAGTCTGAAGAGTAGTCCTCGTTGCAGCCTGGGTCGCATCCGTCCATCGTGTTGGCGAACGACCCCTGCTTCTTTTGCCCTCGACCCGTCCCGTAATCATCAGCCTTTCTAGGCTGTCTGGATCGCGTCTTGCTGTGTGCCCGAAGAACTTGATGACTCTTTGTAGTCAGGTTGTTGATAGCCTCATTGTAATGTTGAGCTGCCTGAGGATTGACTCTTTTGCCCGGTACTGTGTCCAAGATATTTGCAGCATTCGACGCCAGCACCACATTTCGAATGTTTCAATTCTCGAACGCACACAGGCTTTTAATGTCCAGGTTTCAGCAACATACAAGAATATCGAGAAGACGAGGGTCCGCATGACCCTGATCTTGGTTTTGCGGTTTATAGATCTGTTTGTCCATATCCTCTCAAGTCTCTTTACTGCCGATTTCGCCATTTGGGATCTTCTGATCACCTCTCGTTCGCAATCACCATCATCACTGATTTGTGAGCCTAGGTACACAAAGTGGTGAACAACTTCGAGGTCGCGCAGTTCGTTTGTTCGCTGTAGGACGTTCTGTCTACAAACAACGTCAGACAAGCATCAACAATTCCTCCCCAAGTATATATAAGTATAGGTTCTAATGTCGTCACTTGACCCTGCGTTTAAAAAAAGCGCATTTTTCTATAGACGTAAATCTTTCTAGACTGGCCGCTTGGGGCGCTTTTTAACGTTCCCATACAAAATGATTAAAATACATAGGCGATTTCGTTGACATAAAACCGTGCATAATGCTTGAGTTGGCGGTGGGCTCACAAACTGTCACGTTGGCACTAATCATGTTCAATGAAAAACGGCTGGTGCCTCTGCCTACTCCTTCGGAAATCTTCCTAGAAAGGCGTGAATTTAAGAACACAAGAAACAAAATGAAAGCAGGCGTTGAATAATTTAAAATAAATGCTTCTCGCAATATCCTCCTTACTCGTTTCAAGCAAACCGTGACGATGTTGCGAACAATATATTTTACCAGAAGCGTTGTTTGTTGCCATATTCACAGCAGCCAGAATAACAAAGACATATCAGAAAGAATATCACCAAAGCACCCCTGGGAAGGTCATAAAGAAGTTTTTATCTGAATGCGGACGGCTAATGTAACAGATAAATCTGCGGTCGACAAAAGACCAGCTTCTAGACGAAGGATAATTTACTTTTATTGCCAGAAAAGACGGAGCAACGATTGCCGCTTCGGGATTATTACAGATAGAAACAAATTAACACACAATACTGGAACTCAGAAACTACTTGTTGACAGTTTTTGGGGGATGGAATACAAAAGTACCTACCAGTAAGTAAGTTTTACACTACATTGATTGATTATATGTATTAACAGCTTTATGACAAAATCTATATATCTTTACAGATCAATAAAATGTAATGTCTGTTTGTAATTCTAAAATGACACCTTTTGACTAAGCGCATATGAAAGTATACACGGTACTGACACAGAAAGACGAATTTAAAATTTTTTTTTTCTCTCTGTAACGGTCCCGCCTATCATGGCGGGACACATCTGTACGTGAATCAAGACTGATAATGGGTTTTTTGGATTTACACCCCGACTAACTATTTCCGTAATACCCACACAAAGTTCGAACCAAGTTTAAACGTGTATCTATCCATTTGATGTACAAATGAATGGTATCGTCTCATAGCTCATCTCATGAGCTCAATCTAACTTCGTCATGCCTCAACTTCATAGTGGTTCAACTGCCAGCTAAGCCGCAGTTTAGTTAGTTGAGTTTGTACAGAATTTGTAAAGACCAAGTTTGATTCTATAGTGTCTAATGATGGAAAACGGTAACCATACACCTAAGCTAACACTGTGTAATAATTGTTCTTGTAGATTGTCTGTCAGTCCGTTAATATTTTATATAGCTTCCGAGACGTTGCCGCCGCGGTTTTATACGGTATCCCTAATTTAACTCGATTACCAATTTGTATACCTTATTTTACTCAGTGATATAGGTATGAGAGCCGTGGTGGCCTTGAGGTTTGAGCAGTCGCCTGCTACGCAAGCGACGCAAGTTCGAATCCCAGCGGGGCCTGTACCAATGAGTTTTCCTAAAAAACTTATGTACAGTGATTTTACACCACGTGCTTTACGGTGAAGGAAAACATCGTGAGGAAACCTGCATATTTCTGAGAAGTAATTTAATGACGTATGTAAAGTGTCTGAGACGGCGATGGACTCACCATCTGTCACGTTGGCACTTAATCATCTTCGGTGAAAAGTGGTTGTTGTGATCACAACACCTCTGCCTACCCCTTCGGGAAATACAGGCGTGAGCTTATGTATGTCTGTATGTATGATATATGTAATAAATCTATTAGTAAAATATTTAAAATTGGTCGAGTATTTACGGAGCCCTCTTTAAGATATGCTTAGAATAGATATGGAGCAAGACTTGCTCCATATCTATTCTAAGCATGAGTGCTCGCTTGAGTATTGCAGCATCGCGTGGAACCCTTTCTACAACATTTATATTAAACGTCTTGAAAGTGTCCAAAAAAGGTTTTTGTGGCACTTGTCATATAGCTGTAACTTAGCAAAAAAGCTTCCGAGCTACAAGAATAGACTCAGTCATTTTGGCCTTAAATCTCTGCAAGACCGCCGAACACTGTTAGACAACATGTTTCTGTATAAACTAGTAAATAATCTCACTGATGCTCCTAATCTTTTATCACAAATCAATATATCTATTCCTAGGAGACTTCCAAGGAAAGGTAAATATACACCATTTGTTAGTAAAACTGCTCGCACGAACTTGGGTCATCATTCTCCTTTGAATAGGATTGTAAACTCTTATAATGCCCTTCATAACCGCAGTATTCCCATTGCCGGCCATAATGACGATGCGGACGGGTTGGTAACACATCACGAAATTGATGTCTTCTCGAATCGTATCGGCAGGTTCAGGGCCAGCGTTGAACAAGTTCTCTCAACTTAATTTAATTAATATCTTAAACTTATACTCATTTCTATGTAATTGGTTTTAATCATATTTACTCATCTTATTCATATCATACTGTTTTTTTTTCTATGGCATTGTCGTTTGTATCTATAATTGAGGTGTCATTTGACATGTTACTATTATGTATATTGCCCTAGAAGAATTTGTTAATGTACACCTTGTTGATGCAACTAAATAAATAAATAAAATAAATAAAAGACGACTTCG
Organism: Watsonalla binaria; assembly: GCA_929442735.1. Classification (NCBI taxonomy): domain Eukaryota; kingdom Metazoa; phylum Arthropoda; class Insecta; order Lepidoptera; family Drepanidae; genus Watsonalla; species Watsonalla binaria. The sequence goes on along the minus strand of OV838923.1, from coordinate 12,652,875 downwards.
CAGTTCATTCAAACGCTTGCAACTTTTACGAAATGTAATTTGAATGGAATACGATTTTCGTTAAATTGATTCCGTGCTGTAATTGACAGGCTTAAATACTTTGTGTTTCAACTTACAATGTAACTGTGTGTGTAACACATGGTTGACACGCAACATGTAAACGTGTATTATGTTAACATTTTCCCTAAATATGTTGTCAAAGGTTCGCGTACCTATGTATTAAATTCCTGGCACTACAATAGTCGAGGGACTAGTGATATGCATTCCAGCTCCTTTGAGGTACAACGCTGTTATATTATGCACGCTATGTTTTACGGGAACATACTTCTACAAGCATACACATACATACAAATGCTCACGCATGTATTCCCCGAAGGGGTAGGCAGGGGTGTTGTAATCACAACACCCACTTTTCGAAGATGATTAAGTGCCAACGTGACTGATGGTGAGTCTATCGCCATTTTAGGGACTTTACACAAGTCTTTAAATTGCTTCTCAAACATATTCAGGTTTCCTCACGATGTTTTCCTTCACCATAAATCACGTGGTATGAAATCACTGCACATAAGTTTTTTAAGGAAAACTCATTGGGCTCTTGCGTAGCAGGCGACTGCTTAAACCCCAAGGCCACCACGGCTCCCACAAGCGTTTCTAAAAATATTCCGTTAGCCAGTTTTAAGACAGCTCTCCAGTGTGGTTTTCCCAATCGAGTTCAGCATGGGGTTCTTCAAGAAGGGTCTGAAGAGATTCTTAAAGGGTTGAGTGCGGTATAGGTGCCGTCATGTGAGTGCTGACCTTGAGTGGGCTGTATGCTTCTTAATGGTATTTAATACGATCAATTTAGGAGGATATGGGTCGTCCGTTTATTTATCTAGGTAGGCTTCTCAATCTTAAATTGCTTATTTTGAGGTTAGTCTTTAGTAAGTTTAAATATTGATATTATATTTAGGACCAAATTTAGGGAAAAATTAGGACCAAATTGGGATCAAATTAGGACCAAAAAACCAAAAGGTTTTGGTTGTTACATATAAAAACTAGCTGGGCCCATCGGTTTCACCCGTGTAGACTTAATTTTATTTAGTCAACTATTAAGAATTTTTTCAAAGAACCCTTTCTTAATAAAATTATCATTGCATACATAACATCACTATCTGTCAGTGAAATTCCCGTAGAAATGTAGAAATTGGCAGACGTGACAGAGTTTACATGCAACAAACAGACAGCGAAAATGTAAAAATGTTTTTTTATGTATATCTACCTTATATACTTTCGTATGCATTCAGTGAAAAGCTGTTAATTTCAAATTACAAACAGACACCTAAATTTTATTTATCTGTATATATTTTATTTTATTTTATGTATAGATTTTTTGGGATAAAGTTTGTCTTGCCCCTGGTTCTAAACTACCTCCCCACCAATTTTCAGACAAATCGGTTCAGCCGTTCTTGAGTTATACATAGTGTAACTAACACGACTCTCTTTCAATGACATAGATATATTCCACTTTAATTTACCTCAATTTAAGACTTGACTCAAGCAAATGTTGCTTGATCAAATCTGATTAGAATTGTAAGATTGTTACTACATTTTATCAATATTTTTGTTTCCCTGTTTACTATTTTCCCACCGGCATGCTGCATATATTATAGATTAATTAATTTTGGAAACTTAATTGGTTTAAGTTTATTTTAAATATGTTTATTTTAATTTATGTTGCATACAACTGTATGTTTCCTTTACATAAATAAATAAAATAAATATATAGATGTTATGATGTCTCTTACATCCAAATGATTGAGAATGGTCCAAAATAAAAGGGACCTTGTTTGCTGGTCTTGATAGTTGGAATATACTGTTTATACTAAAATCTATTTTATTTTATTCGGTACGTAACATTCAATCATTTACACATTTTGTATAACATTATTGAGGACCAAACGAATTTGTCAACGTGATGGGTCCACCGTCACGTCGCCTCCAATATATGTTTGTATCTCATCCATAATTATGGTCATAAGTTGTAAATATCTTAGTACGTTCACTGCTCTGCTAACGTCGCATCTTCTTCTCAAATTCGCTCACTGCTGAACGCGCAGATGCGTCGTAAGCAGTGAACGCGATAGTCAATAAGAAAATATGGAAACGAATTTATTTTGAAAACCATCAAGACTTTACCATTTAATTGAATCAACGTTTCTATCTAATCCAGCTTAAAAACCAATTTTGGTATGCCTTCTGAATTTCTTCCGTAAATATATTTCCACGTTAAATCAATTTTCAGTATTCTGTAAGAATTTAACTGTGTTTGAAAGTTATATTGAAACTTATGACGACATTTAAATTCTGATACCAAAGTGTTCTATGTTACTGAATAATTAATTGAGTAATCTACACAATTAGTTAACAATAAGTAATATTAATATCGTCCCGAAGGGTCTCCGAAGCGGCAGTGTTCGACTACATCACAAGATATTGGATTTTAAGTATGAATCTGTCGCTATTTCCCATATTTTAAATAATATAAGTTCAAGAATATTACTTATAAAAACACAGTATAATTTACAACATGTTAAATCTTATTTCTATAGTTATATGTTATTCTCAAATGGTTAGTTTCCGAACCGGTGGTTGTTCGACGTTCATAAGTGCATTACCAGGGCTTAAGCAGAATAAATCATTTTCATTACAAAATATGGTTTAAAACTAGACTACACTAAACTCAGACTAAATGTCCATTCCTTTTGAAATCAGTATCGCAAAAAATCATAGGACTACTTTTAAACCTAGACTTATCTTAGGATATGTTTACACATGAACCCACCTTGTCTATGATTAGCTTATAGATTCTTACCCTTATACCTTTAATAATAGCATTCTAAATTCAACATTATTTGAAAGCTATTTAAAGCCTGGTTTTCTTTAACGTCACTCAATGATTGAGATGTATTTGTCAAAGTAATCCCCAGGATTGTTCGTAATCGCAGATTCGGCGCGACCTCTAGGGATTAAACGGGTTAGCGTGTCTCAAATTAGGTTGGGCTCTTGTGTACCAATGACCTATATTTTATTTAGACCCGGAGGAGGTGCGGTCTGGTTGTAATAAACATTGGTAAAAAGAGTAATTTGTAAATTAGTTTCGGGATTATAATTATGGATTTAGAACTTTAAATTAATTGTTAGAAATCGTATTTGAGCTATCAAACCCCTTGAGCCGTGATGGCCGTGGGGTTTGAATTGTTGCCTGCTACACAAGCTACGCAAGTTCGAATATTCCAGCGGCCTGTATTAAAGTGAGACGGTGATAGACTCACCATCTGTCACGTAGGCACTTAGTCATCTTCGGTGAATAGTGGGTGTTGTTATTACAAACCACTGCCTACCCAGCAATACAGGCATTCACATATATAATTTTTTTATGTATAAACCCCTGGAAGAGTTTAAATTACGGGAAAACCACAAAATGACTGATCTGTGTTTGAATGGACTTGAAGTTTCTGAAGGAATCTATTTTATGAACATCTCGAGCCGAATGTAGCCGCGACAAATTCGCCTTACCTTAATCCCTGCCCAACATTTTTCATAAGAACCTCATAGCCTCGAGATATACTTTTATTATTTACAACGTAAAAAAACCACAGAGTAACTTCTCTTCTTATAAACTGACGCTTGAAATAAACAGTACGTTAACGATTTGTTTGGTATGTTTGTAGGCTGTGTAACGAAATGATTGTTCTGAGGGCGGGATTATTGCATTACTGGTATTTTCCTTCGTTAACTTTTGAGAAGGATTTTTTTGTACTAATGAGAGATGAGCGCGTGTCAACATTGGGCAGGATTAGTTCGCCCGCTCTTATGGATGGAAATTAGTTTTTGTTCATTGCCCCGAGAAGGACTTTTTTACGATACTAATTTATTTCTATTTATACCTACCTTTTTCAGTATTGTGAATATAAATATTTTTTGGATGATTTAATTTGGTCAAATTTGGTGTACCTATTTGGACAAGAAACATTTAGGTATATCGTAATTTTATTATTTTAATGAAATGTGCACGATCCCTGGGTTGAGATTGGCCCGGTCAGCGCTCGTTCCTCTCAGAAAAAAGGTTTCGAAAATTCATAAGTGCCTTACCAAGATTTTAACTAAATAATTAAATTAAATCATAATAAGCGACGATCTACGAACGTTTCAAACCTTGAGGCACTGGTTTTCCAAAGGAAACGTTATAGTAAAACGTCTACGTACTAAGCCACATAATTATATCCCAATTAATTAAATATTGCACCGTCGTGAGATACCTACTCGCATTATAATGTGCTTTAAATAAGCAACACCTTTGAATCTTTCATTCGATGCGTGAAGGTTTAATGAAATAATTATGTCTCCTCGCTTCTCTAGATCAGCTATCCTCAAACTTTTTCTTGATGAAAAAGGTTATAAATATGGTCACGCCATCCCCGAAAGGGAAAGCAGAGGTGTTGTAACAACATGAACACCCATATTTCACCGAATATGATTGAGTACCAACGTGTCAGAGGGTGAGTCCATCGCCGTCTCAGGCACTATTTGTATAGTGTACAAGTATGTATTTAAAATATAACTTTTGTCAATTGTGCACGTGGGCTAAATTAATGTATATTAAGTATTTATTTTAGGAAGATAACTCTGACCCCAATGTTGGATATAACATAATGTCTAGTGTGAACTAGATTATTATATTGTTGGTCAAGTGTTAAGTCTCATCAAAAAGAAAACATACATACATACATACACGCCTGTATCCCATGAGGGTAGGCAGAGACAAAGAAAGAGACAGAGAAAAATAAAACAATGAATAATAATTTGGTAAAATCGCAAAAGGTACTAAAATGATGCGGTGGTGAAATGAAAATGGATAGAGACGAGTGACACAAAGATTGGGTCACTGACAACTTTAATGGGCTAAAGTTTGAGAACCTATTGCTGCTCTATACGGTGAAGCTGGGAAGCATGTATGCCTCTTTGATATTTACATTTTGCGGCGAAACAGACTTACATTAGTTAGTATTACGGTTAAGTTATTTACTTAAATGGTTGGGAGTGAACCAGCTCACGCAAATATAATAGGGACACGCTATTTTGTTCGCTCTTGGAATAACTCACCACTAGAATATCTCTATCATCATCTACGAGAAAATAAGTGGAATAAGCGTGATGACCCATAAAATTGTCTACGCAGGTGAAACCTCGGTGCACAGCTATTTTCAAACACAGACATAGATTCCTTATTGCATGTCATTCTAAACTTTTAAGTTAAATAAACGTTTATTATTACTATTATTTGTATTTTAGTTTCCGTGCCGTGCCGTTTAAGTGCCGTGGTGGCCTCAGGGTTTAAGCAGTCGCTTCCTACGCAAGTTCGAATCCCAGCGGGGCCTGTACCAATGAGTTTTTCTAATAAAACTTATGTGCAGTGATTTCACACCACGTGCTTTACGGTGAAGGAAAACATCGTGAGTAAACCTGCATATTTCTGAGAAGTAATTCAAAGACGTATGTATAGTGCCTGAGACGGCGATAGACTCACCATTTGTCACGTTGGCACTTAATCAAATTCGATGAAAAGTGGGTGTTGTTATTACAAGACCTTTGCCTACACCTTCGGGGAAGACAGGCGTGAGCATATGTATGTATTATAGTTTCTTTTTTCCCAGCCGAGGCCGGTAATAAATGATACGCACGGGTCAAGACCAAGTGGATATCATTGGGATGGATTGTGTCTGGTATTATTTGGTTCTTCTATTTCTGTTAAATCCATGAGCTTTCTAATTATTATTATTATGTTATAGGTTATATTTATACTGTGATCAAGGGTTCTGTAATTTTTCTTTGGTGGAATAATATATAATGACCTGTCTATCGTAAAAGGTGACTTAAAGGGAGCAGTCGGGCTTGCAGCCTGAACCAGTAATGTAGGTACATGTTATATACCAACATGTTACATGGAGTTGTATATTTAGGTGTGTGTCCAGCTACGGATATGTCGAGTGTAATGACCCAGATTTTTCAAGACCAGTGAACATAAGCTTTTCCCTGTATCTAAATATAAAGTAATGAAAAATAGGTGTAGAAATATAGGTTATTAAAAAGGGATTTATATCCGCACGAAGAAAGAAATATAAAGTAGATAGATTAATAAATATTTCATTTTTATAAGTAAACAGCTAAATATATAAACAAACAAGCCCTGCGGTTTCACCCGCGTAGATTTAATTTTATGGGTGGATTTTTTCACGGAATCCTAACTTAAGAAAGTATCCTAAGTTACTCCTTGTAATATCAACTACATGTCAGTGAAAGTCGCGTAGAAATCGGACAGACGATCCAGACAAACAGACAGACAGAGAAAAAGTTAATAGTTTTTTTTTTTATGTATGTACCTTATATACTTTCATTTGCATTCAATGAATAGCTGTTTATTTGCAATTACAAACAGACACTTAATTTGTATTTATTTGTATGTATAGATCTTAGGATATAGTATCCTATGTCCTTCTGCTGGTTCTAAGCTACCTTCCCACCAATTTTCAGCCAAATCGGTGCATATTAGGATGAGTTTTATATTAGGTATATAGTACAAAGTAGGTCTAGGCAGGTAGTTTGAGATAAATGTTGAAATTTAAACCATGTTTTTGTAACGTCGTAAACCCTTATAAAAAGAATTATAATCTATGTCCCAAAGGAATATAGATACTATTTCACTCATGCAAAAATGCTTGTATATTTTCCATTTCGTCTATATTCATTCATCTGCAGGACTTTTATTTACCTAGTAAAAGTAAACTTTGTAACAAAATTACGATCAATGCAAATCAGTTGCCAGGTAAATAAATCCACATCGTTTCCACCGCAAGGAACTGTTGTATGAAAAAATAGATCCTATAATATATAGCGCGAATTATGCATAACGCATGAGCCACACAGAGATGTTTGCTGGAACATAATAAGGTTTTATTACCACACACGCGACTTTCCGCTAAGTAATTGCCATATAAATAATGATTTGGAATTCATGGACTACACATACGATGGATTTGCTTCGCGGTTTTTATCTAAGATTTTTAGGAAATCTGAAGCATGTTGAAGATACAAGATGCAATATTAGGGAAAGTATTTCATTCTAATCCAAGCTAATGCGAGAAGTATTTTACGTAGGTACAGACCAAAAATTTTTCATTACAAACATTCTACGGCCTATATTTGAAAACGTTTGATGGCCTATATTGTTAGACTTATTTGAAGTCGGTAAGAAATGAATGTTATTTGTTTAAGACCCCACGTTTTTAAAAATAACTAAATACAGGTAAATATATATTCTATTTTCCTTAAAGTAAAGGCTAAGAGTTACCGTACTTATAAAACCCCGTAACAAGCAAATAAAAAGTGCGTCTGTCAGATTTTTCCTAATTAGCCATTCTGGTGGCCATTGTATCCGGGTCATTAAGCATCCGGGCCGGGTAATAGGTGAGTTGGCTACCCAATGAGTGGTTAGTACCGGCTATGTATAGCACGATCCCTGACTCAAGTTATTTTTGAATATGGCTTTTTTTTATTACGTTTGATCTTATTAAGTCAGAATTATTATGCTATTAACTTTATTTGGCAAAAAATAAAGCCGATTTGAAAGATTTTTTTGAAGATTTGTAGTTCGGCCATTATCAGTTTTATAAAGTTAGTATAATTGGTCAGCAACATCAAAAATCTCTCAGACTATTTTTATAAAATATATATCTGTAGTACCTATTAGCTGAGTTTTTGTTACATAGATGATTTTTTTTTTCAAATAAATATGCTATCACGTACGAAGTTATTCCCTAACCAATAAAAATATTTTTTGTAATTGGCCAACTCAGTGTACATAAAAAAAACATGTGTCAGGTTAAAAATCATGACTGCGTTCTTACTCGTAATGTGACACCCTATTTAAATGCTCTTCTTAATGTCCTCAGAGCAAAAGAGCAACGCTCTAAATGCTCGAGAAATCACAGCTATACGGTCCTTACAACTCCCGTTCATACGTAGTTATGTACCCCTATCACGAGTTCGCCACCGTTTTCGTAATCTATACTCGCTAGCGCCTTTGCTGTATATTTGGTGAGAAATTGTACCTCTTGTTGCCTCCTAGCGGTGACGTGAAGAACTAACATATATACAGATAAATAAAGTTGAAGTGTCTGTTTGTAATTTCAAAAACCGATTTTCACAAAATTTATATAAAAGTACATACGGTGTTGACTTTAAAAAACTAATTTTCAAAAAAAATCTATGTGTGTTTGTTTCGGGTAGTCTCTAAAACGGCTGAACAGATTTTAACGAAACTTTCACTGGCAGATGGCTAATGTTACGAGGAGTAACTTATTTAAGAATAACATTTTAGGGATTTGCAGGAATGAAATTAAATCTACGCGGGTAAACCGCGGGGCACAGCCAGTATTCAAATATTGTAGGTGACGCTAGTGAGTATAGATTACGAAAACGCTGCAAAACTCGTAATACTGTACGGAAATTGAACCCGCAACCCGGAGCGTAGCTAATGAATGTGACCAGAAGTACCACGTCTCGCAATCCAATTAAAACCTTAATGAAAATTATATTTCAACTAGGATAAGATAGCCGTTGTGTAATGAATGTCAAAGGCCGTTTGTATAAACGCAGCTCATTTGTAAGCCTGTCCGGGTGATTTTGAATTTAATTCGCCTAGTGACTATGTTTGTAACCGGCCTAAAACTGTCCGGAAATGTCCGTCACACTGAACCCGAGCTGTATTTAGTTGGTTTACTTTGATGTGAGGTGAAACTAGATGCCTACACAGAAATATGATAAAGATTATTAAAAATAATGATATCGATCTGTCGCTTACTGTCGGAAACTAATATTTGGCTCAATTGAGCACATGTTAGTTGCTCAAGCATACACATAATAACGGTAAAACCTGTACCTGAACAGTCATTGTTCTAACAATTGGTCCTAAACAAAGAATCCTTTTGTCAAATATTTTTTAACTCGACTTCGAGATCATTGCAATATTCCCATTCCACAAAATTTACTCATTTTAGAGTCATCCATTTCGTAGAAAATATGTGACTTTATTTGAATTAAAGCTTTGAATAAGGCGACAACAATTTCACATAATTAATAGAAACTATAGCAATAAATTACAAGCTTTGAGAGTCGAGTGAACAGAGCCACGTATGTATCTAGTTTTAGTTGGTCCATCACGTTGAATCGGACGTTAATTACAACCGGCACCGTTTACGGTCCGATTTAAAAGCCTGGACGTATTTGAATGGTTGTTTCCGAAGTGTGAATTGGGTTTACTGGAGGCCTTTTACGTTTCATATTAGCCTCCGTCCCGTGTGATGGATATCCTTAACACTATGAGTATGAGGGTAGTTAGGAGTTCCGTGCATATTATAGTATGTGGCTGTGTGCGTATAAAGGCTACGTGGAAGTTATCGTGGTGCCGCGTTCATTATTACTGCTATTGTGGTCCAAGTATTGGGCTGCCTGTCCACAGGAGCGGAGCGGGATGGCGAAGTGGTGGAATCCATTAATAGAATTGCACAATATCTCCCTTGGTACACATTTATTGGTGGATTTCTATGTCGCTCACCGCTTCACCATATCGCTCCGCCTTGACATTGGGTTATCGGGATTGTCGTATCGTAGATGTCGAAAGAGATTATACTGCGGTTAGTACTTACGGTAACTACTATCAGTTATGAGTAAGGAGCATATCTTGAATATCCATCTTGGATGGAAACCATTGAATTTGCAAAGCACTATCCTCATAAAATATATAACATTGAACCATAGGTACATAGAGATTGTGAAGTGCCTCATAAAAAAAATATATTATTTTCTATTTTTGTCACACTTCATGTTCTTGTTTGACTTCTAGTAATAGCCAGTTTCCGACCAATCGAATTCTACATATGTAACAAAAGTCGGTAATAATAAACTGTAGTCTATTAACGGGTGCTACCCGTAATAGGTAATCATTAAAAAAACAATACTTGCTTTTAAGAAATCGCATCGATTAACTCAAAACTTAACCGAACATTCACCGAAAGGAACTTTTGATTCCAACGTCAGAGTTTGCTGCAACTTGTCGTAGAGCGACTCGCCGTAGAGGCTATCGTCGTAGAGCGATTCGCCAAAGAGAGGCTAAACGTAGAGCGAAATGGCGTTGAGTTGAGAGTCCCGTCATGCATATTTCTTATAAAAGATAATATTTTATCATATTCTTCTAATATATTATATCGATAATTTAGCTTGTAATTTATTGTAACTATGAAAGGCTCGCTGCTTTTCTGAATTAAGCCCCATTTCTATTGTTCAATAAGCTCGACAAGAACCCAAATCAATTACCGGGCGGTACGATCGACACCTTGGCTGACGGCGTTCCTTCATTACCAACCTAGTTCATTGACTTCCATGTACGTAGGTTATAGAATATAGATTATGTTGGCGACTTGAAGTCTTCAAGGAGAGAGTTATGACTGCTATTTAAATAAAGTAGGTAAATTAATATTGTCCAGGCATTCTATTAACTTAGGCACCTCATAAGACTTTCGTAGTTTATTGGGCATTAATCATACCGTGTGTAATATATTATAATAATGGCCTTATAGCGTGTACACCGCCAGGTGCGAACATTTTATTCGCGTCATACAGATGGACAGACTCATAAAATTACTACTGCGCATTCAAGGTTCAACTCATGAGGGGACCGGTACTATGGGAACAAAGTAGAAGAAAAGGAGTAGGAAAGCGGACCCAAGTATCATGCCAGGACATCTCTAATAAGAAGTAGAAGTCGTAACGAGTTCCCATATTATTCAGTGTAAAAAGATACCGCACACTCAGAACGATGGGCTCAGGGCTCGACTCGAAAATTTGCGAAGCTAATTATGAGACAGACCTCAAATTTATTTTACACACAGTTTTAAAAAAATAATTAGTCAATTTTTTAACACTTATTGACAATGTACAAAAACTACAGTTTACTTAGAAAAATATGAAAAACATTGTATTAAAAACGGGTAGAATAATTACTGCCTAGGTTATATTTTTAAGTTGAACCTCTATCGTTCTGAGGGTGCGATATGACTTTATCTCAATACTTACCTTAAAATTTCTTAAGAATTCTTTAAATAAATATCGTGATTGCATAGCAAATGTCTTATAATAAATAAACACTTTACATTGCAACTAGATTTCCGGATTGAAACGTAAAAATGTACTACAAAATCTGTTTAAATTGAGACAATGTGATTCCATTGAAATCGAGTTGCTTTGCTTTTGTGTTCAATTCAATTGACTTTAACACTTTTGTTTGTAGTTTATTTTATAGTTTCCCAATGAAAGTAGATTGGTTCTTTACAGTTTGGCCTATTTATAAAATTCACTACTTCAGACCTAAATAGGAAATTCAATTCAACTGAAAGCGTGAGACGCAACTTTAAATTATAATGAGATGAATAGTTTTCACTTGATGATTGTAACTTTATTACCTCAGCTTCGTTGCGGTAATTTATATTATTATCCGTTAGTAGGTATTTACAATTTGGTCGTATGTACATTTAACGCGTTGCACGGATATTTTAATAAGCTCAGTGATTTTTATGAATTAATGTTGAACTCATAACTTCACTCTACTTTGCCCACGGTAAGTTAAAAACAATTAGGTTCTTCTACTTCAAGAATATAAACATGGAATCACACTGTCTATATGTCAGTAAATATTATTTTTAAGAGCCGACGAAAATTCTTATCTCCAAAATATTAATATCGATTCTAATTCAGTATTTTTCTACAGACGATCAGAATAGAAGGTAAAAACATCACAAAATAAATTATGCTAATAAAATCACCAGGTGAATAGTCTGCACTTTAAATTTATAAGTATATCATTATTATAATATATTATATATATTAGGAGCCGTGGTGGCCACGGGGTTTGAGCAGTCGCCTGCTACGCAAGCGACGCAAGTTCGAATCCCCAGCGGGACCTATACCAATGAGTTTTTCTAAAAAAAAACTTATGTACAGTGATTTCACACCACGTGTTTTACGGTGAAGGAAAACATCGTGAGGAAACCTGCATATTTCTGAGAAGTAATTCAAAGACGTATGTATAGTGCCTGAGACGGCGATAGACTCACCATCTGTCACGTTGGCACATAATCATCTTCGGTGAAAAGTGGGTGTTGTGATAACAACACTTCTGCCTACCCCTTCGGGGAATACAGGCGTGAGCATATGTATGTATGTATATCATTATTATTTTATCTCTCTATATATTATATATCTCTATCTATTATATAAAGATACCTAAATGCAAAAGTCCATTAAATAAGGACCTCTTATTTTAGAAGCTTTAAGCTAAATACTACCTAACAAGCACAGAACTGTAAGCCTGTACCAATAACTCACAGCTGCGGTAGAAAATTTCTAACTTGATTTCTTACCGTTCCGCCCTTTTGGTGTAGGCGGCACCTGTTCGAATTAAACCCTGCGAGCTGAATAGGGCAGTGAGTCAATGGAATGAGAGACTTAATCTTGGAATTATAGCGAATGCATCTTGCAGTTACTCTAACAGAACTATTATCCTAATGTTCAAGATCCCACCTTGAGTTTCTTTTTCAAAAAACTAGTTTCATAATCGATTTTGATATGGTGGGGTGCTTGTGTGGAGAACGAGCGGTCATGATCAACTCCAGCAAAGAGAAGATATTCCAGTCAGGCTGATGTCATTTCTGCCAAAACTCGAGGGGTTAAAAATGTAAATTTATATGGTTATTAGTTGCGCCCAGTTCCCGTCATGAGTAAAGATCGCGCAGCGAAAAATATTGGGGATGGCGCATGTTTTTATTCGCCTCGCGCCATACATATAGACAGACTCATAAAACGCGCATTCGAAATACTCCTGCATAATATTTGCCTGTTTATGATTTTTTATCTTATGCATTTTCCCTATTAATAACCGTATGTGCCGTAAAAGCGGATGTGCTACATAATGTTACTGTAAGTCAATGATTTTATGTTCTGATATAACCATAAAGAACCAACTTCTAACTCCTTTAGTAACTTTAACGTTACGCTGTATTACAATTTACATTCTAAGTTTGTGTACGCATGGCTTTCGTTTGAAATTAAAGGAATGTTGCATAAAACAATTGAACAGATGTTCTTCAAAGTAAGTACCCACCTACTGGTAAGAGTTTTCGGAACAAATATATTTAAAATCCTTTCTAACCCAAAAAGATAAAAGAGGAACCCAAGTTTTAGTTTATGTTTAAGATACACACATATAAAGAAAATAGAAAAAAATATATGCTCACGCGTGTATGCCGCACTAGAACTTAATATACGCCACATATTATATGATAGTACTTATGTACAGTGATTTCACACCACGTGCTTTACGGTGAAGGAAAACATGGTGAGGAAACCTGCATATTTCTGGGAAGTAATTCAATGACGTATGTAAAGTATCTTAGACGGCGATGGCCTCACTATCTGTCACGTTGGCACTTAATCATCTTCGGTGAAAAGTGGGTGTTGTGATTACAACAGCATATGTATGTATTATATGATCTCTTCATACAGTTCCTTCGGTAAACATTGCTGTTCATATTTTGGTATTGGTACACCATGACTTCAGATTAGTTGAACGTATATATTTGAATTTGGGAAGATCGCCAATGTTACCGTTTACTCTATACTTAGGCATGTAGATATGGAAACAAATCACCAACAAAATTGTAGCGATTCAGTCCCGCGGGCCTTCTGCTACATCCAATAATCCGCGGATCTTGGACTTCAAACGGAATTATGAATTTTAATTTTACTTACCTATCGGTTCAATTCGACTTCTATCGACTCACTACGATTAACTCATCTGATGTGCTAGATAAAGGACGGTTTAAAACTAAACTACAAATAAAAATGAGAGAGAGAAAAATCTACTTTAAATATAATAATAAACTATTTCAACGGACCTTTCACTGGCAGATAGCGAATGTTATAAGGAATAACTTGGGCTATTTTATTTTGTGTGAAATAAATTAAATATAAAATTGAGTTAACGCGAAGAACCATCTATCACGTTGGCACTTAATCAAATTCGGTGAATAGTGGGTGTTGTGATAACAACACCTCTGCCTACCCCTTCGGGGAATACAGGCGTGAGCATATGTATGTATGTATTAACGCGAATAACGCCACAGGGCGCAGCTAGTTATGTAATCACTATAAATAGATATTGCACATGTTTTGTATTGGTATCCGAGCAAAAGCCGCAACATGACCGTTTTCGGTCCATTAATCCTCCATTGCGAAGGTCACCACATGTTCTCTTGGGACGCAACTTGAGTGTCTATAATATATCATAGTCTGCGTATTACAATATTGTACTAATTAAATTTAAATGAACATTTTAAAGGAGGAGTAAAATGCCTATAGTGATCAATCGTCTTACTCTACGATATCAACGGAGCATTGTCCTCATTTTGTAGGGGAACGTTAAATAACACCCTAAGCGCCGTGTGTAGGAAGTTTCATGTCTCCATACAAAAAAGTACAAAACGCAAGGTCAAGTTCAACGTTCAAATCTATACATGGGACACTATTGTACTTTTGCATACCCCTTGCGAGTTTTGTCCAAAATTTCACGGTCATCGATGGCGAGAAAGGGTAACAAATAAACACGAGTTTTTCTCAGCCTTCAGTGAGGGAGCGCGGGATCATAAAGGTATCATTAGCATAATTATACCATTAAAATCTAAGCAAAGATATGGGCTGATTTCAGCTGCGCCAAGTTGTGATGTGGCTGGAAGGCTTTTCCGGCTAATGTTCGGACATACATATGCTCACGCCTATTTAGTAGGCAGAGGTGTTGTAATCACAACACTCACTTTTCACCGAAGATGATTAAGAGCCAACGTGACAGATGGTGAGTCCATCGCCGTTTCAGACACTTTACATACGTCATTGAATTACTTCTCAGAAATATGCAGGTTTCCTCACTATGTTTCCTTCACCGTAAAGCACGTGGTGTGAAATCACTGTACATAAGCTTTTTAGAAAAACTCATTGGTTCAGGCTCCGCTGGGATTCGAACTTGCGTCGCTTACGTAGCAGGCGACTGCTCAAACCTGATGTAATGTAAATATACAATACGGATGATAATAAAATATTAACGAAAATATAAGTCCCGTCTCGAGTTATGAGCGCGATCTTTGAATGCGGAGTAGTCGAGTAAGCACGACGCAAATAAAATACATCGACGGTACCCCCACTATTGTCACGAGGGCAAGCTCTGATTTAGCCTAGATCTTGAACTATGTTTCTAAGAACGATAGGTACTTCAATATCATCAGTGAAGATTGTGGTCACTGCAGTTACAATGGTTTGACCCACCTTTGTACATTCCACGACCCCGTCCCGTCCTTCCGTCGTAAACAATGTCAACTCCATCAATGTTACACCGAACTACATTTGCAAGTGAAATTGTCCCGTAACAACCAACTTCGATATTGTGTTAAACGGTTACCCAGTCTTCAATTTTCGCCCTCAATTTATGCAACGGTACAGCAAAAGTGCAGGGAAAACATTTTAAATAGTCTTTCCATTGCAGCCTTGTTATTCTGGAATTAGTTTAATTAAAAGTTTGTCGTTTTATGTAAACCGTTGGTGTGCAATTGCGCTCATGTTAATTTATGGTATTTATAAATAGTAGGAAACTTTCTATCGTTGTGTTTGAGTGGTTTAGTTATGCTGTTGGTGTTGTTATAAAAGTGGATACTAAATTCGTAAACAACACTCATAATTTCATAGAGTATAGCTTGTAAAAGTACCAGTGTTTGTCAACCTAATAAGAAGAGTTGGTCACAAACATTTTGCAGCAAATTTTAGCAATTTTTAACAGTGGCTACTTTCCGATTTCGAATTTTCGTGAAGTTTAGAACTACCTTAATCTTTACTAGGCCATAGACTACATATAAAAAATTTGCAATTTTGATTAATGTGTGTTTGGTTTTATCTATATACTTAACCTCTAGAGGGGTTCGTAGCACAATTACTCTGTGCACCACTCTAAGGTAGACTGGGAGACAATTCCCATGGCATTAAGTCCGCCTATATACATTGTGTATATGAAGTTTTAATAAATAAATAAATAACTATTGAGCATATAAATCGATCAGATGATGATTTAGACGGCAAGCCTTTTGTGTAAAAAACAAGTGACTAACCAACATAGTTGGACTGACCAACCCCAACAATGTATAGGATATGGTCAGAGGGATGATGATTAAGTTAACCTGACGATTGTATTCCCCGAAGACGAGGCATAGTTGTACTTATGGTATAACAACATTTCGCTCGTTATGTTTATGTCCAATACAATAAACCGGACATTTATCCGGATTTCAGGCCGTTACCGAAAATTTAAAGATGGAAAACCCTAGTTAAACTTTGCCCGACCTGGGAATTGAACACGGGACCTCGTGTTCTACAGTAGCGTTTTGCAACCTCTACACCAACTATCTTAAAACACTACGTTTAAGCATACCCACAGAAAGTGAACATTTTAATGCAATAATTCAATGTTCGCCGCCCAGGGCAAGGAGCTATGAATATCACCCCTGGCGGAGTGCCATTGAATCTGACACACGTTCCAACTATTTTGCATAGAAAACATCTGGTATATACGATGAAGTATCGATATAAAAATATTGTTGAGAGTTTAAACACGATACAAACGTAATATAGCACGACTTATCTTTTACCTTTCGATGTCCTTTCCAGAAAGAACATATCAGTAGACAGTAGTTTAATTTCGCACATGTTAAGTAACGTTAAAAGAAGAAGAGGAGTTTAGGAGCTGGGCTGGATAGTCGGACCCTTTAGAATTTTACTATCACTATACAGATTAATAAAATTGTAGGGTCTCACTAAACATATACTATGTCAGTATGTACGGTAGCCAATTTTTTTTTAATCTGTCTTTCTTCCTGTCCATCCGTCTAGAGCGAGGCTTGTGCTGTGGACTAGTGGACAACCATCGTCTCTGATGATGATATTATTAAGATGATAAACAATAGGTTACATCATTATCTATGATTTATACATATGCTCAAGCCTGTATTCCCCGAAGGGGTAGGCAGAGGTTAAGTGCCAACGTGACAGATGGTGAGTCCATCGCCGTCTCAGACACTTTACATACGTCATTGGATTACTTCTCAGAAATATGCAGGTTTCCTCACGATGTTTTCCTTCACCTTGTTTATGATTTATATTTAAGTATATAAAAAGCTGAAGAGATTGTTTGTTTGCTTGAACGTGCTAATTGACTGATTTGAAAAATTATATCATTGTCAGATAGCCCATTTATCGAACAAGGCTGAAGGCTAGATATCATTACTCGAAGACCAATCTCGGGTTAAAGTTAGCGTTAGCCCAAAGTAACTATTCTACGCGGACAAAGTCAAGGGAAGAAGCTAGTAGTATTGTAATCTCCAAATATAGAATATCCGTATTGTTTGTTCCGTTGTTGTACCCAAAGGAAAATTTAAACTTGTATTGAACTTTCTTACATGTATACCGTCTCATGTCCAAAGTTTAGTAAAGAGCAAAGATCAATATATACGAACACATATCCTTTGGGATGGTTCCCGATTTTCTTCAAATAAATTGATTGTGTGGAAGAGAGCCTCAGGGGGTTTGCGAAGGAAATTAAGTTTTATTGAGCGTGTGATTAATATTAAAGTTGTATAACAAGATTTATTTTCATAAACAGTTATATATTTACTTTTGTATTGAAATTAAGCTGTTTGTAGATCTATATACGGTATATTTTACGATAACTTTATTTTATTTTGATTGGCCTTAGCTATACTTCACAAAGATATTCTGTGAATTTTAAAAATTATCATTAATATTCTGTCAATTAGGGAACGATTACTTGCGCACTATACTTTTTTTTTGTTCTCACAAACATAATTAATCATTGTATGATATCTACACGTTTTCAATTTGATACCTACACGTTTTCACGACCATTTGTAGGTTTACTTTCTCCTTAAAATTTCTGGTATACCATCATTACTTCTATGTTATCGAAACACTCATTGCAACAGAGGACTAATAGTTTCGTCGCTAGCGTAGCACCAAATAAGTAAATATACAAATACACAAAATATATTTCTAAGCAATATTCATTGGAAAATTAGTGATGTATCACGATGTTCGAGTGATGTTCTAAAAATATTTTCAATAATATTTTTTTTCCTTTGAACTCAGAAACATAGAGCATGGATACAGTAGAAACGGTCCCTTATTTTGTGGCAGTCTTATTTGAACGGCAGCGTGGCTGAGAATGCGCTTCGCTCGCAATTTTCCCTCAGTAAATAAGTTTGCGTAGGGCCAAATTTGGGTACTCGTGTTTATTTTGTAATAATGTCAGAGGGAGGTCAGATTTTGTTCAATTGCATCAGGATTGCGTGTTCTTTAGCGAAATCGTCCGAAGACATTGTGGACTGGTATCAGCGTGGTATCTACAGACCACACATTCGCCTACATTTAAATAATAATGTATTTAAATAAAAACTATTACAGTATTCACCATTGTTGGAAATATCCTATTTTATTAAGGAAAAATAATTATTGAATGGACTACATTTACAACTGCTGGCAAGGCAGCAACTTCTATTATAATTTGAATGAAGTTTGAAAGCAAAGTTGTTAAGTTAATTAGATATCCGAAATATTCCATCGCAGCCGCAATTATTAAACCGTGAAATATAAATTCAAAATATAATCTTACTCATACCTAATATTCGGAATAGTTAGCAAAGTTTGTGTTGTTAGCGTGGCGGGTTTAACGAGTTATCTAGTTCTATGAAACACTCCATTTAAAATTGTAAAGATAGATAGGGACTTAATTAGTTCTTGGATTAAATTAAATCAACTTTCAACTTAATGTCAACTTCTAAGGTCTAGAGATTATTCCCACAACTCAAAGAAATCTGACGTCATTCATTTGGTTATTCATGTCCTTAATTATACAAAAGTGTATGTCACGCGGTTTCACCCGCGTAGGTCTCGTTCCAGGTTAAAATATACTACATACAGCTATCCATTGCTGACAGATTCTTTCTAATCGGTCCAGTAGTTTCGGAGCCTATTCAATACAACCATACTTAAATACAAATCTTTACTCTTTATAATATTAGAATAGATGAAGAAAATTTTATATCTTTCTTAGCAAGCATAGCAAGCCTTTCTTGGAATGTAATTGTTACAGAAAATAAGATATCTCAAATAATGTAATCATGGTGTTTAAATACTTGTATTTTTTTTATGATAATATGCTTGTTACGGGGATTCTTCTAGGAAGTTTAGTATTTGTTAACCTTCCTAGAAGGATCCTCTATGAATCTCATTATGTATTGTATTTCATAAAAAGTAACGTATCTGACGCGCGACTCCAGTCAATCAATTAAAAATGAATGTCTAGTCGGGATATCCCTTATCACTAAAATGGTTTAAACAAAACTTGAACCAATACTATGCCATCCCTTTTGAAATCCTTATCACAAATGGAGATGGAGCTTCTTTTAAACCAAGGATTATCATAGTCTATGACTAGCTGTGGCCCGCAGTTTCACCCGCGTAGACTTAATTTTATGGTTGGCCCGCGAAACGCCAATGTTTTTTTCCAAACAAAAGTAGCTTAAGTTACTCTTTGTAATATTAGCAATATGCCAGTGAAAATAGTTCCCGGAACAAGCAAACAGACAGACAGAGATAAATAAAACACTTCAATTATATTCATCTGTATAGACATAGATGCATAGATTGTAATAAGGAGGATAGTGTTTAATGTATGTTATCTTGTAAATGGGCGGGTGCTGGTATGGGATGCAACCTGTTCAGACACGCTGGCCCCTTTCCATCTACATAGAACCAACAACAGAGTTGGTGCGGCATGTGAAGTGGCTGAAAAAGCCAAAGCCTGCAAATATAGGGGTCTGGGCTCCGAATATGACTTTGTCCCATTCGGAGTCGAGACCCTTGGTCTGTGGGGTCCTAGCGCTATTAGGCTTTTTAAAGATATAACCAAAAGGTTAGTCGACATCACAGGAGACCGAAGAGCTGGCAGCTACCTCGGTCAAATAATTAGTCTTGCCATCCAAAGGGGGAATGCTGCCAGTATCTTCGGAACCTTGCCTGCAGGTACTCCTTTTAATAATATATTTTAGTTATAAGATTATATTTATTAAGGTTTTTAGTTATAAGATTATGTTACTTATTCTATTATTAATTAAACCTACTTTCTTGTAAATAATGTATATTTCTTATCCCAATACCGGCCAAGTCTAGACGACTATCTGACATCGTAAAACCGGCCTCAATGCCCAGATTACCTATTCATATTATCTTCAATAAATCGATAATATCAATCATAAGTAAGTAAAAGCAGATATTCCAATATTACGATTAGGATTCTGGGTACATCTCTCTCATAATACGTAAGATTTATTCCGTCTACAAATCATTTGAGATATGTCCGACTATCCGAGATAGGATCCGTTTGGTCGAGGGCATCAAATTTAACTGCCTGTATGTATGGATCTACGATTTTATAGCGCACCTTTAGCTTCGACCGTGTTCGAATTGAATATTATGGTGAGGTAACAATGTCAAATTTTATTTTATATACAGAAGGAAAAGCGATAAAGGTTAATTGTCGTGAGTTTGTTATAGTGATGATACTTGTCAAAGATCTGTATGAACATTTGTTTAATTAATTAAGTAGGGGTCCAGATGCTCATCAACTTTTCAAAGAGGTTGCACGTCGTCTGGTAGAAGCTTCTCGTGACAAGCGGGCTGGGGCTTTTCTCGCTCAGAGAATCAGCATTGCTATTCAACGTGGCAATGCTGCCAGCCATCTTGGCACGATCCCGAGAGACACCGATTTGGGCCAAGTTTTCTACTTGTAATTAGTTTTTAGTTACTTAATAAAAAAATAATATTTAAAAAAAAATATATTAACTAGAAATGGTTGGTCGGATTTGCATCAAACAACTAGTCACACTGTCACAATAATACCTACTTATTTTTGAATCTCCGAGAATCTGCTTTCCTCTCTAGTTTAAACATGTACCTATGGGACACAGTGTGATGTATTCATATAAATGCTTCACTACCTAAAAATGTTCACTCTAAGTCCGAAAATGTAATGGTTGCAGTATTTCTGGCTCCCCATTTGGCCGACTTGTTTACTTGACAATGTCATTACTCTGAAAAGCACTAAAATGTTTTTTACCTAAATGCTCACGGTTTATGGTTAGTACGTTCGTAGTTTAATGGTGTGCGTCACTGTTTTTATATCAGGTCCTTCACGTGACTCGTGGGGTGGTAATTAATTTAACCTTCGGCTATCGTTTCTTTTATTATCATGGACACACCTCTGAGGGAATGGTACGCAATTTATATCACCAAAAGATGGGAAATTCTTAATGAGATCTGGAGGTAGGTACTACATAATGAGATCTCCCGTTCGAATTTCGTTTCTGCCTCAATCTTGAAGAAAATACTTTCAAGTAGTATTGAGTTCTTAAGTGTCTACGTAGGGGATGAGCAAGAGATAATTCCATTCTGCTAACCATCATGGTTATGTGAGAGATTTGTTTGGAGTTCGGTACAGGCGCCTCAGCGAAAGTAGTGAGGTACTGAGATTTAAGAGTATGTACTCTTATCATGACTACTGCGCATTTAAGATCAGCGCTCATTACTCGCGACGGCTCCCGTAGCGCGAGTTACCCTTGGTGTTCCAAACGTGTTTTCGTTAAACTAAATATGCAAAAAGTTCACGACTCACCTGAGTCGGTGGTTGGAATGAGCTTTGAACTACCAATTGTAATCCGAGTGTTTGCTCGACAATATAAGACGACAGTAAATTTGTCGAACATAAATTTCTTCCATTGGATAAAAGATACTTTGTTTCTTCGTCATTGTCATAGCTTTCTAAATTACCTCATTTAATAATGAAAGTTTTGATGTGATTAATGATATTTATTATAAAAAATATTATCGTAACTCGATTGACCAGTAAATGTCGATAAAATTCTCAAAGTCACGACTCTCAAACAATGCTGAAGTGAGTCAAGGGCACATGAAAAGCGCACTTATTTTTATAAAAGCTTCCATTTTCGGGGGTAAAATTGAAGATCCTGCGGGACGTTCTGTCCACGGATAATAGTCCATTAAAATTTGCATACTACAAGTTTATTATACGCGATTTGTGGAATGAACCGCTATAAAACAATACAAACAAAAGATATACTGTTCGGAGTGAAGGAGATGATCAAAAGGTTCTGTATAGGTACGTAAAATGTGAATGTTATTATTTTTCGTAATACATACTTCATGTTAGAAAAATGGAACATCATTTCCATTTTAGTCTTATGAACCACTTTCGTTTCAAGAACGTCCATCAATCTTGTTATTGTATGCCCTTGGGTTTCGAGTATTCCCAACTGAATCCTTTTAAGGGCTTCATTGCATAATTTTTCTACACATATTCTACATACTCTGTAAACAAAGTTCCTATGAATAACTTCATATTCATAGAATTATCTATATTAAACTTACAGTAGGTGCCTGGATGACCGAGCCTTCGTCGTTATTTTGACGTTTTCGAAGAATAAAACCTAGCTAGATCGACGTATTATCCCTGAAACCCACTGCATACCAAGTTTCATGAATATCGTTGGACCCGTTAGTAATGTTTAAGTCACGTGTAACAGGGGCCGAACCTATTGCAGTTATCTGGACACTAATGCAGACTCCGGGATGCTGCTGGGAAATTACAGTTAAAAAAATCCAATAGCATTTTTCCCGTCCTGGGGATCGAATTCGAGACGTCGCGTCCCGCAGTAGCGTTTGGAACCCAATGAGATTGTCGGACAAAGAGTACCAAAATCATTACAAAGTCGAGATTTTAAGCTGGTTATCATTGTACAAACACAAAACAGACAAAACATCAATGGATCCGATATCCGGTACATCTCTGGCGGACCCCCGTTTCCTGGTATTTTAATTTCGCGAGCTCATTTCATAGCTTTCAGTTTCATTGTTGGTTCGTTTTTATATTGTTTCCTCGAGGCTGTCTCGATGTCGGTCGGAATTAATTCCGCCCCCAGCGATCGTTCAACACTTACCGTTCATGGTTTAAGTCCGAATTGGAAATCCTGAACTATGTAAGCTGACGTTTTATAAATTTTCATTGCTTCTTTTATTCATCTCAAAGGAAATTTATCGATGAAATGTCGTAGTTGATTTTAACAAAATAAGACCGGACAAAAGCTTGCCCGGTTTATATGCTGTTAACGCTGGCAGAGACAGAATATTTGATGAGATGATGAGTACCTGAAGAAGTCTTCGACTTTCATATGGACACATGAGTATATTCCTCTTTGAAGGATGTCTCGTACATTCCTATTTACTTAGTGAGCCCGTTTGTAATTTTCTTTATCGTAATTTTCCTCCATTTCCTATCCGGTTCTCTACACGGATTGGTTCGAACCTCATTCAGTATTCAATCTGGCTTCTGGGATCTGCGCATTTACTGAGATATTAGTGGAGGAGAATTGTTTTTGCACTATTGTGGGTGTGTGGCGCAGGAGGTACGGTTTTAGTCGATAAATTATACATTCATTGACCTAATTTTACTTCAAAAAACCGTTTTATAAATGAGAATCTGAATTTGAGCTGAGTTAATCCAGTTTTCCTTTATTCACAGTATGTTTGTATGCTATTGTACCGATGCACGTCCCCAACCTAATTAAATAATCATAATCTTCACACCCCTCACAAAGGTTTCCCAAAGGGCATGGTAAGGGTGTAAGAAATACCCGGTGTTCAGCAAAGATTAACCAACGAATAAGATATAAAGAAATGTTCAACTGTCGCCCACTTTCAGACACGTCATTTCATGTTGCAGCATTTCAAACAAAATGCGGTGGTCTGGCTTGGACCAACATAAAAAAATAATTGACACCTAAAGAAATGGAACCCATGCATTAGGAGACAGGTTATATTTTAAAACAATTGATACCATTTAGTTTTCATGCAAACACTTTACGAATAAGCGTGACGTGGTTTTTGCTCCGTAGAGGAATCGATGAAAACCCGGAGTTTAAATTGTGCCTTGGCGGAGATTAATGGAGGGAGCACGACAAATCCTGAGTTGGTTAGTTTTCACTCCGCTACAAGAGCTCTCTAATGGCCCGTGATTTAACCACAGAGCACGCTTGCTCAGTGGTTTAAGACGCTTTGAAAGCTACTTTAGCTTGACGCTACACAGATTTTCATTTCTAGGCTGCGGCTATCGTCTAATGTCTTGGATGGTTCCACACTGTTTAATTGTATACGTAGATATTTATGCAGCTTCTTTTTAATCCACGTTACATTTCTGAGTACGTTTAAATATGTACTTGAAGATAAGCAACACTGTAAACCAATGCAAAATATCTGGAGTACAAATAAGCGTTTGAGTGTTAATATAACGTTTATTCCGAACAGTTCGTCGAGTGATAAGTCATCCATAAGGTTATTCCTTGAAAATATTCTTTTCCAACATTGACATTTACATCTGGAAAGCACGCGAACAAATTCGCAGGAAGAACGTTATTATTTTATTAGCATGTAAAATGATAGGAATGGTAATTCCAGACTTCAATGGTCAGAATGATACAAAAACACGAAGATAATTTAAATCACATCGAAAAACAAGATACTCTGATAACTAATGGAATTGACATTTTGAGTCATAGGGGGTTCTGCCCCATATATGTGACCTTTGGAATTGGGGCAAAGGTAAGAAAGTCCAAAGCCGAGTGGAGTCCGGTAAAGACCTTATATCCGGGCGGATAAACCGCCGCAATCTCAGCGGTTCCGACGTGCAATCTACGTTGGCTTGTTAACGAGAGGGATGCAATTTTGCAATTCAATTGGATTCTACTCGGTTGGATTGTAATCTTGTAGTTCATGTGCCCTCACCAAAGTGTATAATTGAACTCATGATATGAACGACATGATTACATATCTATAAGGTGTGCCATAGATGATAGAGAAATTGAAGAAAAAATACTGCGCCAACCTCAAGTATTATGGAATAAGAGCGGGAGATAATGATGGTGCTACCTTCTACCATAAGTAGGATTATCCTTGAAATGTTTATTTCATTAATATTAGAGGCTTTTCATGCGAGCGTGTGCCCATCCCAAACTATTCTGGTAAGTTTCTTCAGCCAGGATGGTTTGGACCTTCCTAGTCTTAGGCATTCCTGAATTTCTTGTGTTTTTAACTATAGAAGATTGTATTTTTCGTGTCTCATACATCAGACATATTTCGAACAGTTCCGAAATTATAACATCTCGTTTATTACTTACAAAAATAATTTTAGCTCCGTAGACCTGTTTGTTGGAAAGCACCAGTTTATTTTTCTTTTATTTATCTCCAAACATTAAAAAAAAATTAATCACAAGTACAAATCGTATTTCACATATTTTTATCTGTATTATTTAATGATCACCTGAAAAAAATTTCAAAAGGCCTCTTGGCGAACAAACAGTTATTTACATAACCGCTGCCCATTTCTGTGTGGAATTCTTATTTCCAAGTATTGAAGAATGACCTTTAACAAGGTTGTTTGCAAATATAACACGTATCAGCCTTGACTTATAGCCGGAACGTAACACAACTCCAAGGTGCAAATGAAAAAACTTTTCTCAGAAACAACTTAACTTACGTACCTTCTCATAAACTATGGGTGAATTAAAGGCTAATTTTAAACCACAAAATACAATCCTAAGGACATCATCTCCCGTACATTGTCTTAAATAATCGCGTGCACATAAAGGTGCATAATTACTTGCGCGCCTCCAGTGTTATTTATTGCTAGAAATTTGCTCCTATTATCAAACAGAACATCGTGGCCTTAGAGTAGTGTTATGTTTCTGCGATAAGTCAGAGGCCCTAGTGAGAGTTTTCCAAAGACGTAAACACATATTTGTATAGAATCAAAACAGCACCATCTGTCGGCCCCCAGATAGCACTATTTTGGTCCCACCCAAATCTGCGTTGTGATTTTAAGAAAACTTGCACTCAGGTCGCTATTTTTCCGTGAAGGAGAGCAGAAGTCAAAGTGTGCAGGCTAAGAGTGGGACCCTTTAGTTACAATGCTGGTGCAGTGATTCCATATTTTCATTGCAGTAGCCGCTTACTACAAGACGAAATGTATCCTCGTTTGCTATGTTTGCTCTCTCTTATCTGTCTCTTTGCCCTACTATGTGATAATACTGCATCAAAATTATAAATAGTCTTATTCCCAATACAATTTGAACTATCGCAGTAAAGAATAAAGTAGCATTTACAGTTGCAGCGGATGTATGGTAAAACTTGTATCTTATTTCGCAATTTAATCCATTAGTAAGGGGATATTTTTCAACACGTTGATAGTTCACGAGGGAGTAATTACATAAGTTGGTGAGTTACGGCTGCCTCATCGGTCCAGCAATTTAACTTCTTTTTTTATTTTGTTTTCATATCACCCAGGGTTTTATATTCAGCTGTATTGTGGGGATTTGGATGTAAACTGTAGGAATCTCATGATCCCTCTATGAGAATACAAGCAACTGGAACCGCGGTCCCAGTCGCCTGATAGCATTTTTGAGTCGGTCAACTGGAACCACATACCTAATTAGCATCAATGTGTTACACAGAACTGTATGTGATCGAAGAGGCTACGAGGCTAATTAAATTACGAATGGTCCCACTCGCCTGATAATAAAAATAAATAAAAACAAATCAGGCATCTGGGAACGCGGTTCCAGTTAGCTATCGGTACCAATCACCTGAATCCTCCCCTCTATAGCTTTTGTCCTTAAATAATGAGTGACGAAGGCTAGTGTTGAGTACAAGAGAATATACTACCCATCTCCCACAGCTGATCACCCTCTCGAAAACCCTTTCACGTTGGCTTAAACAAATTAATATAATTCGTGTATTTTTTATACAGAATGGACCTTGAGTGTTTTTATAGGACTGACACACTTCTTATCAAAAACATTGCCGTAAAATTATTCAAATTGGATATATCCCACTTTATAACTTCGGTGGATGACGGATTCATAAGATAAGGACAACATAATTTATAGGAAAGGTGTCTAACCTAATATTTTTTCTAAGACTTATTGTTTTAACATGCGCTTTTGATTCAATAGAGGTGGGTAATAGCGAGACTTTCTTTTGAATTCGTAACCTTACAGAATATCACACTCAAATAATGCTATCTAAAAGTAGTGTATTCTTGCGCTGTAAGCATGTACTAGCTTTAGTGGGTACCTTTCGTCTTTCACCAAGTCGCCATATCGCAGGAGATACACTCTTGGTGTAATAAGCATCATAGCGTACAGCTTCCTATCAGATTGAAAATACACTTGTTTGCCAACACTACTTGTAATTAGTTTTTAGTTACTTATTTATTATTTGTATAAATAAATTGTTTCACCGGTGCATCAATTTTATTTTTCAGAATATACATTTAGTGAAAAGCTGTTAATTTGGAATGACAAACAGACACTTCAATTTTATTTACATGTGTACAGATTATTCAACATATACAGAAAAAGGATTTTGTGTTCTTCCTTCCGAGACTCGCATCCGCGACTTTAATCGGGGCATGCTTGTCCACCAAACCAACTGGTACGTCCAACATTGTCCGTAGATAAGGGCTATCTGTCATTGTCTATAGGGCCTCGGTCCATGTTTTATTTATGGGCACAGTAATGGAGCCCATAGAAATATATGGCGGACCAATGGAGCGCGATCCAAGGGGAAATTGACGAGTTAAGTTGATTTCCATTATTTATTAGCCCGGTTATAGGTTGTTGGTGTTGGTAGGCTGTAATTTATTGTTAACTAGCTGCTTCCTGCGGTTTCTCCCCGTAAACAGTAATTGGGTGGCCCGCGAAATCCTAGTGTTTTTTTAAATGCTGCTTATGATTGATTTGATTATGCGGAACAAACGGATGTTTTTATATGTGTACCGTAAAATACTTACCCATACAAATATCAACGCTGTTAATTTGGGATTACAAATAGACACCTCAATTTTATTTATCTGTATAGCAGACAAGTAACGTAAAGCATTTGTTTTACTTATAATTACTTTGCAGCGATTAAAAACATTGAGGGAGCTGAATGTCAAAAGGAACATTATATTGAATGATTGTTTGTCGTTAGAGTTAAGTATATTGAAAAAGAGGGGATTACTAAAACTTCGGTGTCTGTTAGTCTGTCTGTCACCAGACTGTATCTCAAGTAGGTACCGCGTTAGTTAGACGGGTGAAATTTTCACAGGATATCATGTTGCCATTTTACAACAAATAATACAATAATAAGAAACTGAATAACAAAATAACATAAATATTTCAGGGGACTCCCATACAATAAGCGTGATTTCTTCCTTATTTATAAATAATTTTTAAACCCTTCGTGCTTGAGTTAGACTCGCACTTGGCTGGTTTATATTTAGTTTAAATGAGTTCTCATAAAAAAAACTTCTGATTTGGTAATTTTATAACTATGTGTTTGATTTAAATCTAATCACTACACGGTTATAGAGGACATGCAGGTATAACAACTTCTAATTAAATCAAAACCATCACTGAATAACAATAACCATCGTACCCTTTGACTTGTTCAATAAACCGCTCCATTTTCGGAACAAAGAGGCCACATTACCATAGATATTAATACAACTACCTATGACTTTGAGGGATGACCGCCAGAACGTTACAATAGCGCCATTATCACGTTCGATTAGCGAACAAAAGATCGGTGGATTTTTAATTAATGTCGTGGCCTTCACGCGCTCACTGTGGATTGATCGGCGATTCGTGTGATTGATCACCTATGAGTTTGCTTGAATGTTGAATGTCGTCTGTGGCGCTTTTTGTCAGAGCACGCGTGAACCCTGGCCAATGAGCTGATGACCTTGGATTGGACTTTATTCCAAATAACATAAGCTTACGTCCTCCAAGAAAGGTCCCCGAAGGGATAGAACGAGGTAAAACATCTACTTTTCATTGAAGATGATAAGCTGTCGTGACAGATAGTGAATCCATTGCCGTCTCACTTTTCAACAGTTTTTGAACTTTTTTGCTTACGGTGTATTGTTTCATGTTACCAGAATTTCAGGATGTATATACTATCAACTTTTAGTGTAAAAAGAGACTTTCAGGCCAACCCGTATAAAGTTTGAATCATCATAATATTTCGTATAGAACCCTATGAAAGCTTGAAGTGACATCAAAAGCACGTGCCGCCGCTACGGCAGTCTACAAACATACAAATTAGACGCACTACCCGTCTCATTATGCGATATAAATTCGCAACTAATTAGTGGCGTATTCAACGACAGAGATTAATGCGTAGGCATATGTGTTGGGCTCCAAATGTATTTTACAATATGCCTGGAGCAAGCAATTATATTACACTAGACGAATTTGTATTTGCAAACAACACATAAAGGAGCAAATAATTTTCATACTGAGTTATTATCTACTTGCTCTTACTCACGTCCACTTTTTTGTACTAAATGTCACGGGAATTGATTCAGTGGTTTAGCTGTGACGGTGACAGACAGAGGTATTTTCCTATTTACTTATAATATAGAGATTGCAATAAATAATGTACACTTGAATTTCGTCTATTGTTCAATTCGGTTCTTGGAACACAGAGTAAAGTAATAAGACATATATATTTTAAAAGACGATTATATATTAGATAAAAACGTGACAGATTGAGACGATTTCAGCGCAGAAATAAAACGCTTTCTCACGATACTCTTTTTTATCGGAAAACTCGTTGATACAGAAGGATGAGTTAGAAGTCGGAATTATAAATGTGCTTGAGTAAAACAAAATTTGAGTCCTATAAATCAAAGGAAGAACTACCTAGGTAGTTCACACGGTTTTCTATTTGTTCCAATATCTTGCAGCAGCTGAACGGATATTGGTATTATAAATATTCTAGACTGAACCCCTGAGTCTAGGTTGGAATATAAATTAATATGGTTGAAGAAAAACTATTCCGAGATTTCATATTAATATTTCAAAGATTGATTCTCGAGGGTATCAACAAGGAAGTTTTTCTGGGAAAGCAATAATGGAGGATCTAGGCTGAATTATGAATATCGTTGTTAACATTACGAATTGTTGTTTCTTGAGGTTAAAGCAAAATCTTTTCAGACTTTCTCCCATTGAAATGATGTCTGATAAATTTTGTATTTTTTCCATCAACATGATAGTATTATAAATTAGGCCTGGGAGCCTGGATCAATCGGAGTATACCTTGGCCGGTTGGAATGATACACCATAATTTGGGCAGTAGGGATGGTGATCTGATATCGATTAATCGAAAAAAGATATTTCCAAGTCGGAAAAATCGATTTTAAAATCTTTACTTAGCACTTAATCAATCCTGGGAACCGATATTTTACTATGCAAAATCATAGTACAATTTTTTTTCTTGTTTGGAAATAAATGTCTTTTTTCCGTCTTGTAATTATTGTAATCCTTGAAATATATCATTATAATATAAAATACCTGCCTTCAATAAACAAACAACGTTGTAAATGCATATTCGAAACAAGAATCGATTATAGAGAGATCGATCTCTTAGACTTGGATTTTTGTGTTCACCAGGTTACGATTCGAATCGGTTTAAAAATTGATCGTTTTAGAGTGAATCGCCATTTCTATAGGGCAGTCCAGGTATTCATTGATTCGACACTGGTAAAGGTCTAATGCTCTCCGCATCCGACAAACTGACAGGACATTATGTTACTTTGATTTACTGTACGGTATCGTCTCCAGTCGGGCAACTTGTATATGCATTTGAGATAACACGACATGTCACTATTTCGCGAACTGCCTGTATCCCCCGCCCGAGCAATTATGATAACTGGTGCCAACCCTATGACAGATTACAGGATAAATCGTATTACCATTGTATCTCGTACTATATTCACCTTCGGTAAGATCAGTGAGATTTTGTCCACAAAATGAGGGTGAAACCCAATCCCCATTATTACGGAACAGTTTAAACCAATACTAAACCAAGCTCGGACTAATACTATATCGATCCTTTTTTGAAATTCACGTGTGGAACACATTTGGAACTTTATGAAAGTTGCTCTTTCAAAATGTTTCAAACAATTTTAGTGTTGTATTTTGTGAGTTTACTAAACGTGACTTCTCGATTATAAGTTTTAATTTAATATTCACACTTTATCACAAACAAAGTGGATACCAGACACTGGACAATACTTATGTAGGTATGTACTTTTTTTTGTAGAAAGTACTTATAATAATATTGTATGAAAAACACACGTACATGAAAGACACATCACACACCCACACAAATATAAGACGTGAGCATCACACTTTTTTGCCTGCGAGAACCGAATCTGCGATTCCTTGTGTTGCAGCCATACTAACCACAAGACTAGCCTATATAGATATACAGAATGATAGAGCAAGTTCACAATCCGGGATAATTCACTATTTCACCCAACTGCCGCGCTTTATATCCGCAACCTGCATTTAAGCGAACTTCTTTGTGAACTTGCTCACGTAAAAAATGAATTCAAATTACAAGTTTTAAAGAGTCAATTTAGGCGGCGGTGGGAAACCGGGAAGCGTTCGGTTTTAATTAAGAGTCGGAACGAATGCTCCAAGGAGTGGAAAGAGGAATCTTGTTGAAATCGCCTCTCATTTCGAATGAAAATATTGCATTCAGGGTTTCCAGAAGAAAAGGTCTTATTAAGTAAGTATTGTCATTAAGATAATATATAATTTTTTTGCGGCCAATTCGAGGTTCTCTGCATCTACAGTGACATTATTTTAAGGCAAGAGCCGTGGTGACCTTGGGGTTTCAGCAGTCGCCTGCGATACGCAAGCGACGTAAGTTCGAATCCCAGTGGAGCCTGTACCAATGAGATTTTCTAAAAACTTATGTGCAGTGATTTCACACCTCGTGCTTTACGTGCAGGAAAACATCGTGAGGAAACTTGCATGTCTGTGAAGTAATACAAAGACGTATGTATAGTGCCTGAGAAGGCAATGGACTCACCCTTTCTCACGTTGGCACTTAACCACATTGGGTGAAATGTGGGTGTTGTTATATAAAATTCTCTCAATAATATAATCCTAAATGTCATCACAAAATCAAAGCGACGTCGTTTGGTTCGATGTATTATAAAGCATCCCTAATTTAACTCGATTAACACTATGTAACTCACATAGTGTTAATCGAGTTAAATTAGGGATGCTTTATAATACATCGAACCAAACGACGTCGCTTTTGGAAGCTGGTTGAACATAAAATCTTGAAACTCCTTATAACAAACTGCTTCAAACTCCGTACGGCAATATGCTAAGAAGCTTTTCTTCTCATTAATACTAGCAAAGAGGTAATTAAATTCACAAAGAATCAGTTCAAAGAAACTAATTAGTAGGTAGCTCTAGTTTTAACGACTGCTGTGGAACGGTTCTGTTTAACGTTTCAATGTGGTTTCTATAGATTTTTCAAATAGGTTTCCGGACCTCAAAAAGAAAAAAAGAACTATTGATTAACTATCGTCTATATGTCAAGCTTTTTTTTACAGAAACTCAGGGATATAATATATATCTTTGAGAGCGGTGATAAAATACAAATAATTGAACTTGCGTTCGAAACATAAAAAGAGCCGTGGTGGCCTTGAGGTTTGAGCAGTCGCCTGCTACGCAAGCGACGCAAATTCGAACCTCAGCGAGACCTGTACCAATGAGTTTTTTTTGATTTCACACCACGTGCTTTACGGTGAAGGAAAACATCGTGAGGAAACCTGCATATTTCTGAGAAGTAATTCAATGACGTGTGTAAAGTGTCTGAAACGGCGATGGACTCACCATCTGTCACGTTGGCACTTAATCATCTTCGGTGAAAAGTGGGTGTTGTGATTACAACGCCTCTGCCTACCCCTTCGGGGTATACAGGCGTGAGCATATGTATGTATGTAATTGAAGTATGGAGTAAAATATTTATCTCACAGAACATAGAAATACTCGATTTCTCTAATTGTAACCAAGTTGCTTTAGCAATATTATTATATATTATGCATTATTTCCATAAGCGAAGCGCGAGAATAATGTTATTTTGTCTACAGGCAAGTAGTACCTCACCGCCAATATTTGATAACTAAATATTACTGAAAATTATTGTTAATCCCATATTAATTGGGTATTAACGGTAATCCAACAGCGATTATTTCTCGAAACAATATTATGTAGCCAGAAATGAAATTATATTAATTAATAGCTTATAATAAATACTCCCTGATTTACACTGCTACACGCAATTGCCTGTGTGTTAATTCTGAATAATTTATTATGTAGTGGAATCTCGCTTTACAGAAACATTGAATAATATCGACTAAATTTTGTCAGTTTAAGCCATGTTTTATTCATCGATTTGGCGTTGACACTATAAATGGTGTGGTTATTCAACGGGCTATATAACTTGCAAACGATACATCTACTTCCAAGAAATGATATTTAAAGTAGGTATACGTTATGTCCTCACAAAAGGCACGAAAGAAATGTTCGGCACGTCTGGATCTTTCATCGGCCTGTATAATACTTCGAACACCTCGGTTTCAGCAGGCTAGTAATATATCTAGCTTCTTTGGAACATGCGTTATATCAATGCTTTTAAGAAATAACTATGAGGCGACAGTAGGCACCACACCGTATCAAAAACAACATACCTTCAATACAATAAAAAACCTTCCTTTCATCCAAATGAATTGCTGTTTAATTCATTTGGTCAAAATTCCAGAAGGGTCCTCGATGTGGTATTGTAAGCACAGGGGCCCAACCTTGAGCTCTTATTGCAATGTTAGTTCAACAGTGCGAAAGGGACAGACTTATACACGTCATATACATCTGCCTCATAATAAGAGTAAAACTATCATGGCAATAAGATTTTATGATAATAATAATAATGGTCTTCTATCGAATTTCGGTTACGGCGGCTAATCTCAACGAGGATCAGCCAACTGTGCAGGAGATCCGAGGCACGGGGGTGGAAACACCGCCAACATCCAACCAAACTGAAAAACTCAATATCTATTTTTGACCCGACCTGGGAATGGAACCCGGGACCTCGTGATTGGCAGGCAAGCTTGATAACCACTAGACCAACGAGGCAGATGTTATGATAAGGCCCCAGGTATTGTAATAGCATCACCTACATTGATGATCACCTACACAGAGATGACTCAGTGTCACCGTGACAGATGGCTAGTCCATTGCCATCTCAGTCACTATATACATACGTATATCTGCGAATATCTTCTCAGATACATTCAGGTTTCTTCATGATGATTCCCTTCCCCGTAAAGCACGTGGTGATAAATCACTGCAATAATTTTTTTTGAAAAAGTCATTGCTAACTACTAAATTGCGTCGCTTGCGCAGTAGGCAACTATTCAAACAAGTTCGTCACAAAGACTTGTTTCACATTTCGATTAGTTATAACAAAGCTTTAAAACCTTTGCCAGCGAATTCCATTAATTTCTAAACCTTATTACTGTGTGTACTTAATTGTGTGACACATGCTACAGACATTTTATTCCAAGCATTTGCTTGCTACGTTGTTTGTTAATGTCCTGAATGCTTAAGTTATATTTTAGATTTTCGCAGAGAGTTTAGAATTAGTTTTGCTTGGAAATAGAATTCTAAATTCAATTTACTGCCT
This sequence comes from Watsonalla binaria, assembly GCA_929442735.1. Taxonomy (NCBI): domain Eukaryota; kingdom Metazoa; phylum Arthropoda; class Insecta; order Lepidoptera; family Drepanidae; genus Watsonalla; species Watsonalla binaria. Next base: position 12,617,955 of record OV838923.1, on the reverse strand, counting down.
ATTTACATAAACTCCCCGGTTTGTTTTGAATAATAAACCTACGTTGTGGGTTCTTGAGGAGGAGCTCGTGGCACAGTTGCTATTGCGCATATCATTCGATCAGCGAAGTTAAGCAACCCTAACCCCAGCCAGTAATTGGATGGGTGACCGCCCGATTTCCCTCCGTGCCTCGGAGAGCACGTTAAGCCGTCGGTCCCGGTTGCCAATTTATCATCTTTGGCAATCGTTACAGGTCAGTCGGAGGCCTAAAATAGTCTGATAACTGGTTTAACCCAGATCACAGATTTTCCTCGTTAAAGGGGATGCGAAGGTCAGATAGCAGTCGCTTCGTATAAAATCAGGTGATCAGTCACATCGGGTTGAATCAAGTGCCGACCCCAACAACGTATGGGATAAGGGCAGGGGGATGATGTCGTGGGTTCTTAAGGAAAGCTCTACGCGTCTTTTAACTTGTATGGATTTAAAATTTTCCTCAGGTATTCATCATCGCCTGTGTGATCAATGTCTGTCTATTTTATGTGGCTCATCACCTATGGCTCTCTCTGCTCTTTTAAGCTTGGATAACTATGATAGTATTCTTCACAGTCAACTAAGAAAGTTCTAATTTCAAGATCGACTCAGGGCCCTGGTGACTGTGTGGTTTGAGTAACTGATAAGCATGCGATGCAAAAACTCAAAATATCACAAAAAAACCTGAATACGTCTAAATAACGAATAAACTTGAAATGTCTGTCTGTCCGTCACTTTGTTCCGGCTCATTTCTGAAACTACTGTCACTGGCAGATATCTGATGGTACAATGAGCTAGTTAAGTTACTAGTAAAACCACAAGTAAAACCGCGGCGTACAGCCTAGTACTTAAATAATTTAAAGTTTGCAAAGTAAGCTCAACAATCCTTTTACTAGTAAATTGGCAACAAACAAGACACTCAGACCTTATTACGACCCATTTAGGCTTGTTATACAACTTGAACTTTAGCCTAATTTAGGTTTAGGCCTTTAGGGACGGCAGTGACTGATTGGGAGCCAGCTAACGATGTAGCCTTAGCTGAAAATATATTTTTAACTGTCACTAGTAATGGTTTGCGTGTACAAAGGATAGCGAGAGATCTAATAAGATCCTGAACTTTTAGTATTAAGAACGCAATTCTCTTGCGATACGGCTGATCACTAGATTTTTATACGCTTTAGGGTTACAAAGGTCAGATACCTTTGTAACCCCTTTTACGAGGAAAATCGGTAATTTGGGTTAAACCAGTTGTCAGACTTTCTAACGCCTCCGACTGACCTGTAACGATTACCAAAGATGTTAAATTGGCAACCGGGACCGACGGCTTAACGAGCTCTCAGAGGCACGGAGGGAATTTGGGTTGCTTAACTTCGCTGATCGAATGATAAATGCACAATAGCAACTGTACCGCGAACTCTTATCACTAACGTAAAATTAAAGAGGGATTCGTTTAAATAACTGATCCATGATCTTTGAGTCAAGTCAGTCAAAAAAGAAATGACATTCTTATCAAATCAAGGTTGTCAAAAACCACAGTGTCGTCGGCTTTAAAATAACGCGACCAAGTCACCTTGACCAAACCAACAAATAGTCCAACCCTAGACGCACAAGAAGCTAGTTCAATTAATCTGCCAAACTAATCGAGTGTCAAAATGGGCCAAGTTCTGTTGGTGGAGCACGCACGGTCGCTCCGGAACTGCTGACGCGGAGTAAACCTGTCCGGAACAGATCTACAGTTAATTGAATGATCAATCCTCCCTCGTGAAGGCGAAGGAGTTAATTTAGGTAATTTGCGGCCACGCAATGTTTTTTCCTTGCGTGTGTACGTCAAGGCCACTGAAAGTAGTTAAGAGTGATCGGGCTCTCTCTGAAAGGTCTAATTCGACGTTACAATTTAAATAAATCGTTTTTGAGTTGACTGTTTTATTACTGATAAAGACGACGTTACATGGTAAAATTATTTTAAGCCTTTACTTAGGCAGCGTTTGCACGAAACAAAAATATTTCAACCTCCTTTAATGTAATCAATCTTATTCTTGGTAAAAAAGAACATCGAATAGTACGTTTTAAGGTTTCGGCAGCAACCAAAAAAGATGTAGATAATTTAGATACATCTAGATGACTCATAAAAGAATACAGATAAATAAAAATGAAGTGTTTGTATACACGGAACTGACATAAAAACAAAAACCATGTTTTATTTTTTTCTCCGTTTGTCTGTCTGTTCGTCCCAGGTAATCCCCGAAACTGTTGAACAGATTTTAAAAGAACTCTCTGGCAGATAGCTGATGTTGCAAATTGTAACGTAGGCTACGTTTATTTAAAAAAAAAAGATTTTGCAAAATAAAGCCTACGCGGGTGAAACCGCAGGGCACAGCTAGCAAGAGCTAAGTTTCTTAAATTTTATCTAACTAGCGGACGTCACGCGGTTTCACCCGTGTAGTTCCCGTTCCCGTGGGAGTACGGAGATAACATAAAGTCCGTGTCACTGATTGTGCCTTCCAATGGTGGAAGAATTTTTGAAATCGGCGCAGTAGTTTATGATACACACAAAAATTCTGTTTATAATAGTAATTGTAGATTCCTTCATATGGCCAGTGAACCTTAAAAAATATTATTTACCTTACCTTTACCTTAAAAATATAACAATGTCTATAATATAAGACTACTTCTCGGCGTCTTACAATAATTTCCACCTCACAATAAAATTCTGGACAGTATGAAATTCAATAAACCGAATGTTTCAATATCGGAGAGCAGGGATATTTTTAAAGATGGCTTTCCTATAAATGTCACTGTTATACCTTTGCACAATGGAGTACAATAGGTTGAATGTGTTGACACGCCTTAGCTGAGATCAATGCATATTTGCTACATCTTATATCTTTAAACGAGCAAAAAATATAAATTAATTCATTTCATATTACACACAATAAAACCTAATTGTATAGTAAATAGTGGTAATAGCTTAAAACTAACAACTCTGTTAGGACACATCAATGTGTATATAAAATGTACCTTGTATAGGAGTTCTTCTCAAAAGGAAACATTTCGATCTATTATTCTGCTTTGTACACGCTTTCTTTGGTGGAAATTAGTTTAATATTTATATTTGAATGCAGCTGATGATAGTTTATTACCTGTTGCATTTTCAGGGGATCATTAAACAATTACAGTGTTCATTATTAATATTATTCTTCCAAAAATCCTCCCAAATTTGAAACGAATGCAAGTCTAAAACTAGACCCACTTCAGCCGGCAGGCAGCGATGAATAGCGATGATTTTAGTTGCGACAGTGAAGCCAGCAATTTGCGACACAAATTAGGTTAGTCTTCGGTCTGCTGAATCAAAGCTGAGCAGGGCTAACGATATGACATGTAATTTTACGATTTTTTTTGACTGTTTTGTTTTGGGGTATATTATTACAGTAGTCATATCATGACTGACTGACTTATATATCAACGCACAACCTAAGCCGCCGTTTCTAGAGACATTACGTTTGGAGGACGTGTTCTTGGAGACTTCAGTACGACATAGTTTTCTGAATTTCCACCCCTAAGGAAGTTAGTAGAGTTGTTAACTACATCGCACCCTGGGAACGGTAGGGCCTCAATTCAAAAATATTGTTTTTTTGATATATTAATAAGATAATTTAGTAACTTAATAGAAAGAGCCGTGGTGGCCTTGAGGTTTGAGCAGTCGCCTGCTACGCAAGCGACGCAAGTTCGAATCCCAGCGGGGCCTGTACCAATGAGTTTTTCTAAAAAACTTATGTACAGTGATTTCACACCACTTGCTGTACGGTGAAGGAAAACATCGTGAGGAAACCTGCATATGTCTGAGAAGTAATTCAATGACGTACCTATGTAAAGTGTGTGAGACGGCGATGGACTCACCATCTGTCACGTTGGCACTTAATCATCTTCGGTGAAAAGTGGGTGTTGTTATTACAACACCTCTGTCTACCCCTTTGGGGAATACAGGCGTGAGCATATGCATGCTTAATAAAAATTTCGGCAGAATTTAATTCATAACTTAGGCAGCAATTATTTTACCAGTTTTGAAAACAATATATTTAATAATATTAAAGTAAAAATACATTTTGAGTTTTGTCTCAAGATCTTAACATAATTAAGTATTTTCCGCAATTTTTTGCGTTGAGCCTCTATAGTACTTACGGTGCGACATATTCTCAGAAGAAATCAAATCAGTATTTAATAATATTGATGGCGTTCTGTTGTTGTTAATTATTTCTTGTAATGTTTAAATGTTTAATGAGTTAAAAGCTTACATCACTTTTATTCACAACGTTAAACATAGCTCATAAAAAGCTTTTGAGAGTTAGAGTACATAATCAGTCAAGTGTTCGTCTAAATAACTACTGCAATTGTTTGGGAAATCCTTAAGTATTCATTTTTTTTAAAATTAAGAAATAAATTAGATACTGGACAAATACACAGCTCTAGTCGGAAGTAAGTTTGCTATGTTTTATGACGACATAACAATATACAAAGATCATTACTGTGGATAAGTCCAATAAATAATAGAGTAATACAGTGGAAATATGAAACTCCCATCTCATAACCGCGGTCACAAGTCAAGCAGAAATATTTTATTGCTCATTTGGGGAATAATCCCGCGACTACTCAACGCGGCTTTGACGCTGTAAGCGTATATTCAGTTGTATTATATTTTACTATTCTCCAGAAATATTGCTAAATAAAAAAAAAGTCATGGTACTCGAATAGTTTGAATAAGGCTAAGTCGTTGGTATAGTGGTCGCAAACGCTACTTTGAAACACTTGGTTCTGGGTCCCTGAGTCAGAGAAAATTAGCAGCCCGGGGTGGATTAGTGCGGGTAAAGGCAACGGACTGGCCCCTTATTACATTGGACGTTTAAACAAAACAGTCCAAATATGCTTGTCCCATAAGTACACGTCGTCTGCAAAACCTATCCCTTCAGGGAATACAGGCGTAAGCATATACATTTGTACAAAAAAAAGTGAGGTAGTTAGGCTTTGGTTAGGTTTGGTCAACAAAACACCTTATTAATAAACCAAAGGATAATATAAGTTAAACAAAATACGACTACAGCAACGTTCCCATGCGACGACGACGCAATCAGTATAAATGTAACACTTCCGCTGTGAATTCCTTGAAGATATTATCACGATTCCAGTGATTCGTGCCTCGCAAGCGTTATACAACCGACAACAGCTAACATTATTCCGTACGAGCCCGAAACAGCCAGTCAACAGCCCCACAAGGGCCGAATGGTAGCCACATTAGTGTCATTAGTGACGTCGGGAAACAATAAACAGCATTGCAAGAGGAACTATTATGTAGCCAGTATGTATCTCGTTATAAGTTCCTGGCTGGTGTGTGGTGCAAATAGAAAGGGTAAAAGATAGTTATTGATATTACAATTGAATTTGGTTTTGGGGACTTTTCGTTCCGTTCCGTTTCGAATGGACTCGGCAATGCAGCTGATTCTAGTCGCTAGTGGGTACTTAAGATAGAATTTTGTCAATTAATGATTCCACGGGGTAACTTATTCAGGTCCTGGTGAAGAAATCATGGAAGTTCAAAAATATCACCGGCTCCAAAACTTGCTTTCTAAGGAGAACTGACAAGACATGTATTTTTTACATAAAAAAAATAGACGTTGGTTAGTGGTGAATATGTTTATTAGCATACAAGCAAACGTTAAAGAAAAGTAAGATTAGAATTTATGAAAAATACCTACCACTGTCTTATTTCTTATTAGAGCAATACGGCCTAATGTTAAGTGCCGAAGGTCAGCGGATAAGGCTCTGCAATTAACGTCAATGGGTCAAATACAGTCTCATAGTATAAGTATGGAGGAGCTCGTGGCACAGTTGCTATTGCGCATATCATTCGATCAGCGAAGTTAAGCAACCCTAGCCTTAGCCAGTAATTGGATGGATGATCGCCCGAGTTTCCTCCGTGCCTCGGAGAGCACGTTAAGCAACCGGGACCGACGCGGTTGTCAATTTATCATCTTTGGCAATCGTTACAGGTCAGTCGGAGACCTAAAATAGTCTGACAACTGGTTTAACAGAGATCACAGATATCGCTTTGTATAAAAATCAGGTGATCAGCCGCATCGGGTTGAATCAAATGCCGACCCCAACAATGTGTGGGATAAGGGCAGGGAGATGATGATGAGTATAAGTATAGAGAAAATAGCTAATTCTTCCCATTCACAGCTACAAAATTCAACGCCCCAAAGTTGTACCAAACTCCTAATGTGGTCGCGTTCTCAAATTGCTAAATCCCGTGTTTGGTCGCAGTTAGTCGGTTGGCCTGTTGCCAGTCTACCGTCCCGGTTCCTTGGGCTCCTTGCGGCACCCATAAATCATCGGCTCGTTTGTACCATTAATATTGGGACACTTGATTTTATGGTGCCGAGTTTTTAAGCCGTCACGACCAAGTGTCATAATGCAGACAAAACTGCGGTTACGTTGAACTTTGAATTCGAAATTGGCGTAGTCAATTTGTTATCATTTTGTTGGATTGTTGTACAAGTTTGGGGGAAGTGAGAAACTTTTTAAACATTTACTTTTTGATACGTTTATGAGAAAATATTACGTGATTTACGTCTAATATTGCTATTCAGAGTCAACGACATTTTATTGTGTCTAACTTATTATTAATCTAACAATTTAACGTCCAATAAATTTCCAGGACATTGTGTTTTTCTTTACATAGCACAAATTTAAATAGATGGCAAATTTGGCCTCTAGTTAAATTAAAATTAGCCTGAGATGATCTGTCACGTTGCCACTTAATCATCTTCGGTGAAAAGTGGGTGTAGTTTTACAACACCTCTGCCTACCCCTTCGGGGAATTCAAGCGAGAGCATATGTATGCATGTACGAAGAAAGTAAAAACTCTTCAAATTCCACTATTCTGAAACAAATTTAAGCCAAAAGCAGACAAATGTTAGAACCTGTGTGAAGTTGGCAACTGAAGTGAAGGAAAAAATTTTTTTCGTCATGTATTCGATTGTACCCGGTATGTACCGGATTGTACCGCTTTTTAAATCGTTTGTACCCCTAGGGGGTAAAAGTTATAGGGGGGTAAATATTTTGGCAACTAAGTATAAAATATTGAAAGTTTGTAAATGCCATTCGATAGTACCCAGCACGTAGAGGATTGTACCGTTTTTTATTTCGTTTGTACCCCAAGGGGACAAAAGTTATGGGGGGTTAAACATTTTGAAATCGAAATATTGTAAATTTGACCATGCCATTCGATTGTACCCAGCACGTAGAGGATTGTACCGTTTTTTGTTTCGTTTGTACCTCAAAGGGCCCCGAGATATGGGGGTTGAAAGTTTCAAACTCTCCACTGTCATATCTCGGGGCCCTTGGAGGTACAAACGAAATAAAAAGCGGTACAATCCTCCACGTATATGGTACTACCCAATGCAAAAATAAAAAACGTTGGTACCTCAAATCATTTCGAATTAGCCCGGGTTGCCAGTTGTCCCCACGGATATCTCTGGACCCCATGGGGTACAAACGATATTTATACGCAAACCGGATTGTGCCGAGTACGGAGAGGATTGTACCGCTTTTTGTTTCGTTTGTACCTCAAAGGGCCCCGAGATATGGGGGTTGAAAGTTTCAAACTTACCACTGTCATATCTCGGGGCCCTTGGAGGTACAAGCGAAATAAAAAGCGGTACAATCCTCCACGTATATGGTACTACCCAATGCAAAAATAAAAAACGTTGGTACCTCAAATCTTTTCGAATTAGCCCGGGTTGCCAGTTGTCCCCACGGATATCTCTGGACCCCATGGGGTACAAACGATATTTATACGCAAACCGGATTGTGCCGAGTACGGAGAGGATTGTACCGCTTTTTGTTTCGTTTGTACCTCAAAGGGTCCCGAGATATGGGGGTTGAAAGTTTCAAACTCTCCACTGTCATATCTCGGGGCCCTTGGAGGTACAAACGAAATAAAAAGCGGTACAATCCTCCACGTATATGGTACTACCCAATGCAAAAATAAAAAACGTTGGTACCTCAAATCATTTCGAATTAGCCCGGGTTGCCAGTTGTCCCCACGGATATCTCTGGACCCCATGGGGTACAAACGATATTTATACGCAAACCGGATTGTGCCGAGTACGGAGAGGATTGTACCGCTTTTTGTTTCGTTTGTACCTCAAAGGGCCCCGAGATATGGGGGTTGAAAGTTTCAAACTTACCACTGTCATATCTCGGGGCCCTTGGAGGTACAAGCGAAATAAAAAGCGGTACAATCCTCCACGTATATGGTACTACCCAATGCAAAAATAAAAAACGTTGGTACCTCAAAACATTCCGAATTAGCCTGAGTTGCCACTTGTCCCCACGGATATCTCTGGACCCCATGAGGTACAAACGATATTTATACGCAAACCGGATTGTGCCGAGTACGGAGAGGATTGTACCGCTTTTTGTTTCGTTTGTACCTCAAAGGGTCCCGAGATATGGGGGTTGAAAGTTTCAAACTCTCCACTGTCATATCTCGGGGCCCTTGGAGGTACAAACGAAATAAAAAGCGGTACAATCCTCCACGTATATGGTACTACCCAATGCAAAAATAAAAAACGTTGGTACCTCAAATCTTTTCGAATTAGCCCGGGTTGCCAGTTGTCCCCACGGATATCTCTGGACCCCATGGGGTACAAACGATATTTATACGCAAACCGGATTGTGCCGAGTACGGAGAGGATTGTACCGCTTTTTGTTTCGTTTGTACCTCAAAGGGCCCCGAGATATGGGGGTTGAAAGTTTCAAACTTACCACTGTCATATCTCGGGGCCCTTGGAGGTACAAGCGAAATAAAAAGCGGTACAATCCTCCACGTATATGGTACTACCCAATGCAAAAATAAAAAACGTTGGTACCTCAAAACATTCCGAATTAGCCTGAGTTGCCACTTGTCCCCACGGATATCTCTGGACCCCATGAGGTACAAACGATATTTATACGCAAACCGGATTGTGCCGAGTACGGAGAGGATTGTACCGCTTTTTGTTTCGTTTGTACCTCAAAGGGTCCCGAGATATGGGGGTTGAAAGTTTCAAACTCTCCACTGTCATATCTCGGGGCCCTTGGAGGTACAAACGAAATAAAAAGCGGTACAATCCTCCACGTATATGGTACTACCCAATGCAAAAATAAAAAACGTTGGTACCTCAAATCATTTCGAATTAGCCCGGGTTGCCAGTTGTCCCCACGGATATCTCTGGACCCCATGGGGTACAAACGATATTTATACGCAAACCGGATTGTGCCGAGTACGGAGAGGATTGTACCGCTTTTTGTTTCGTTTGTACCTCAAAGGGCCCCGAGATATGGGGGTTGAAAGTTTCAAACTTACCACTGTCATATCTCGGGGCCCTTGGAGGTACAAGCGAAATAAAAAGCGGTACAATCCTCCACGTATATGGTACTACCCAATGCAAAAATAAAAAACGTTGGTACCTCAAAACATTCCGAATTAGCCTGAGTTGCCACTTGTCCCCACGGATATCTCTGGACCCCATGAGGTACAAACGATATTTATACGCAAACCGGATTGTGCCGAGTACGGAGAGGATTGTACCGCTTTTTGTTTCGTTTGTACCTCAAAGGGCCCCGAGATATGGGGGTTGAAAGTTTCAAACTTACCACTGTCATATCTCGGAGCCCTTGGAGGTACAAACGAAATAAAAAGCGGTACAATCCTCCACGTATATGGTACTACCCAATGCAAAAATAAAAAACGTTGGTACCTCAAAACATTCCAAATTAGCCTGAGTTGCCACTTGTCCCCACGGATATCTCTGGACCCCATGGGGTACAAACGAAACAAAAAGCGGTACAATCCTCTCCGTACTCGGCACAATCCGGTTTGCGTATAAATATCGTTTGTACCCCATGGGGTCCAGAGATATCCGTGGGGACAACTGGCAACCCAGGCTAATTCGGAATGATTTGAGGTACCAACGTTTTTTATTTTTGCATTGGGTAGTACCATATACGTGGAGGATTGTACCGCTTTTTATTTCGTTTGTACCTCCAAGGGCCCCGAGATATGACAGTGGAGAGTTTGAAACTTTCAACCCCCATATCTCGGGGCCCTTGGAGGTACAAACGAAACAAAAAGCGGTACAATCCTCTCCGTACTCGGCACAATCCGGTTTGCGTATAAATATCGTTTGTACCCCATGGGGTCCAGAGATATCCGTGGGGACAACTGGCAACCCAGGCTAATTCGGAATGATTTGAGGTACCAACGTTTTTTATTTTTGCATTGGGTAGTACCATATACGTGGAGGATTGTACCGCTTTTTATTTCGTTTGTACCTCCAAGGGCCCCGAGATATGACAGTGGTAAATTTGAAACTTTCAACCCCCATATCTCAGGGCCCTTTGAGGTACAAACGAAACAAAAAGCGGTACAATCCTCTCCGTACTCGGTACAATCCGGTATGCGTATAAATATCGTTTGTACCTCATGGGGTCCAGAGATATCCGTGGGGACAAGTGGCAACTCAGGCTAATTCGGAATGTTTTGAGGTACCAACGTTTTTTATTTTTGCATTGGGTAGTACCATATACGTGGAGGATTGTACCGCTTTTTATTTCGTTTGTACCTCCAAGGGCCCCGAGATATGACAGTGGAAAGTTTGAAACTTTCAACCCCCATATCTCGGGGCCCTTGGAGGTACAAACGAAACAAAAAGCGGTACAATCCTCTCCGTACTCGGAACAATCCGGTTTGCATATAAATATCGTTTGTACCCCATGGGGTCCAGAGATATCCGTGGGGACAACTGGCAACCCAGGCTAATTCGGAATGATTTGAGGTACCAACGTTTTTTATTTTTGCATTGGGTAGTACCATATACGTGGAGGATTGTACCGCTTTTTGTTTCGTTTGTACCTCAAAGGGCCCCGAGATATGGGGGTTGAAAGTTTCAAACTTACCACTGTCATATCTCGGGGCCCTTGGAGGTACAAACGAAATAAAAAGCGGTACAATCCTCCACGTATATGGTACTACCCAATGCAAAAATAAAAAACGTTGGTACCTCAAAACATTCCGAATTAGCCTGAGTTGCCACTTGTCCCCACGGATATCTCTGGACCCCATGAGGTACAAACGATATTTATACGCAAACCGGATTGTGCCGAGTACGGAGAGGATTGTACCGCTTTTTGTTTCGTTTGTACCTCAAAGGGCCCCGAGATATGGGGGTTGAAAGTTTCAAACTTACCACTGTCATATCTCGGAGCCCTTGGAGGTACAAACGAAATAAAAAGCGGTACAATCCTCCACGTATATGGTACTACCCAATGCAAAAATAAAAAACGTTGGTACCTCAAAACATTCCGAATTAGCCTGAGTTGCCACTTGTCCCCACGGATATCTCTGGACCCCATGGGGTACAAACGATATTTATACGCATACCGGATTGTACCGAGTACGGAGAGGATTGTACCGCTTTTTGTTTCGTTTGTACCTCAAAGGGCCCTGAGATATGGGGGTTGAAAGTTTCAAACTTACCACTGTCATATCTCGGGGCCCTTGGAGGTACAAGCGAAATAAAAAGCGGTACAATCCTCCACGTATATGGTACTACCCAATGCAAAAATAAAAAACGTTGGTACCTCAAAACATTCCGAATTAGCCTGAGTTGCCACTTGTCCCCACGGATATCTCTGGACCCCATGAGGTACAAACGATATTTATACGCAAACCGGATTGTGCCGAGTACGGAGAGGATTGTACCGCTTTTTGTTTCGTTTGTACCTCAAAGGGTCCCGAGATATGGGGGTTGAAAGTTTCAAACTCTCCACTGTCATATCTCGGGGCCCTTGGAGGTACAAACGAAATAAAAAGCGGTACAATCCTCCACGTATATGGTACTACCCAATGCAAAAATAAAAAACGTTGGTACCTCAAATCTTTTCGAATTAGCCCGGGTTGCCAGTTGTCCCCACGGATATCTCTGGACCCCATGGGGTACAAACGATATTTATACGCAAACCGGATTGTGCCGAGTACGGAGAGGATTGTACCGCTTTTTGTTTCGTTTGTACCTCAAAGGGCCCCGAGATATGGGGGTTGAAAGTTTCAAACTTACCACTGTCATATCTCGGGGCCCTTGGAGGTACAAGCGAAATAAAAAGCGGTACAATCCTCCACGTATATGGTACTACCCAATGCAAAAATAAAAAACGTTGGTACCTCAAAACATTCCGAATTAGCCTGAGTTGCCACTTGTCCCCACGGATATCTCTGGACCCCATGAGGTACAAACGATATTTATACGCAAACCGGATTGTGCCGAGTACGGAGAGGATTGTACCGCTTTTTGTTTCGTTTGTACCTCAAAGGGTCCCGAGATATGGGGGTTGAAAGTTTCAAACTCTCCACTGTCATATCTCGGGGCCCTTGGAGGTACAAACGAAATAAAAAGCGGTACAATCCTCCACGTATATGGTACTACCCAATGCAAAAATAAAAAACGTTGGTACCTCAAATCATTTCGAATTAGCCCGGGTTGCCAGTTGTCCCCACGGATATCTCTGGACCCCATGGGGTACAAACGATATTTATACGCAAACCGGATTGTGCCGAGTACGGAGAGGATTGTACCGCTTTTTGTTTCGTTTGTACCTCAAAGGGCCCCGAGATATGGGGGTTGAAAGTTTCAAACTTACCACTGTCATATCTCGGGGCCCTTGGAGGTACAAGCGAAATAAAAAGCGGTACAATCCTCCACGTATATGGTACTACCCAATGCAAAAATAAAAAACGTTGGTACCTCAAAACATTCCGAATTAGCCTGAGTTGCCACTTGTCCCCACGGATATCTCTGGACCCCATGAGGTACAAACGATATTTATACGCAAACCGGATTGTGCCGAGTACGGAGAGGATTGTACCGCTTTTTGTTTCGTTTGTACCTCAAAGGGCCCCGAGATATGGGGGTTGAAAGTTTCAAACTTACCACTGTCATATCTCGGAGCCCTTGGAGGTACAAACGAAATAAAAAGCGGTACAATCCTCCACGTATATGGTACTACCCAATGCAAAAATAAAAAACGTTGGTACCTCAAAACATTCCGAATTAGCCTGAGTTGCCACTTGTCCCCACGGATATCTCTGGACCCCATGGGGTACAAACGATATTTATACGCATACCGGATTGTACCGAGTACGGAGAGGATTGTACCGCTTTTTGTTTCGTTTGTACCTCAAAGGGCCCTGAGATATGGGGGTTGAAAGTTTCAAACTTACCACTGTCATATCTCGGGGCCCTTGGAGGTACAAACGAAATAAAAAGCGGTACAATCCTCCACGTATATGGTACTACCCAATGCAAAAATAAAAAACGTTGGTACCTCAAAACATTCCAAATTAGCCTGAGTTGCCACTTGTCCCCACGGATATCTCTGGACCCCATGGGGTACAAACGAAACAAAAAGCGGTACAATCCTCTCCGTACTCGGCACAATCCGGTTTGCGTATAAATATCGTTTGTACCCCATGGGGTCCAGAGATATCCGTGGGGACAACTGGCAACCCAGGCTAATTCGGAATGATTTGAGGTACCAACGTTTTTTATTTTTGCATTGGGTAGTACCATATACGTGGAGGATTGTACCGCTTTTTATTTCGTTTGTACCTCCAAGGGCCCCGAGATATGACAGTGGAGAGTTTGAAACTTTCAACCCCCATATCTCGGGGCCCTTGGAGGTACAAACGAAACAAAAAGCGGTACAATCCTCTCCGTACTCGGCACAATCCGGTTTGCGTATAAATATCGTTTGTACCCCATGGGGTCCAGAGATATCCGTGGGGACAACTGGCAACCCAGGCTAATTCGGAATGATTTGAGGTACCAACGTTTTTTATTTTTGCATTGGGTAGTACCATATACGTGGAGGATTGTACCGCTTTTTATTTCGTTTGTACCTCCAAGGGCCCCGAGATATGACAGTGGTAAGTTTGAAACTTTCAACCCCCATATCTCAGGGCCCTTTGAGGTACAAACGAAATAAAAAGCGGTACAATCCTCTCCGTACTTGGTACAATCCGGTATGCGTATAAATATCGTTTGTACCTCATGGGGTCCAGAGATATCCGTGGGGACAAGTGGCAACTCAGGCTAATTCGGAATGTTTTGAGGTACCAACGTTTTTTATTTTTGCATTGGGTAGTACCATATACGTGGAGGATTGTACCGCTTTTTATTTCGTTTGTACCTCCAAGGGCCCCGAGATATGACAGTGGAAAGTTTGAAACTTTCAACCCCCATATCTCGGGGCCCTTGGAGGTACAAACGAAACAAAAAGCGGTACAATCCTCTCCGTACTCGGAACAATCCGGTTTGCATATAAATATCGTTTGTACCCCATGGGGTCCAGAGATATCCGTGGGGACAACTGGCAACCCAGGCTAATTCGGAATGATTTGAAGTACCAACGTTTTTTATTTTTGCATTGGGTAGTACCATATACGTGGAGGATTGTACCGCTTTTTGTTTCGTTTGTACCTCAAAGGGCCCCGAGATATGGGGGTTGAAAGTTTCAAACTTACCACTGTCATATCTCGGGGCCCTTGGAGGTACAAGCGAAATAAAAAGCGGTACAATCCTCCACGTATATGGTACTACCCAATGCAAAAATAAAAAACGTTGGTACCTCAAAACATTCCGAATTAGCCTGAGTTGCCACTTGTCCCCACGGATATCTCTGGACCCCATGAGGTACAAACGATATTTATACGCAAACCGGATTGTGCCGAGTACGGAGAGGATTGTACCGCTTTTTGTTTCGTTTGTACCTCAAAGGGCCCCGAGATATGGGGGTTGAAAGTTTCAAACTTACCACTGTCATATCTCGGAGCCCTTGGAGGTACAAACGAAATAAAAAGCGGTACAATCCTCCACGTATATGGTACTACCCAATGCAAAAATAAAAAACGTTGGTACCTCAAAACATTCCGAATTAGCCTGAGTTGCCACTTGTCCCCACGGATATCTCTGGACCCCATGGGGTACAAACGATATTTATACGCATACCGGATTGTACCGAGTACGGAGAGGATTGTACCGCTTTTTGTTTCGTTTGTACCTCAAAGGGCCCTGAGATATGGGGGTTGAAAGTTTCAAACTTACCACTGTCATATCTCGGGGCCCTTGGAGGTACAAACGAAATAAAAAGCGGTACAATCCTCCACGTATATGGTACTACCCAATGCAAAAATAAAAAACGTTGGTACCTCAAAACATTCCAAATTAGCCTGAGTTGCCACTTGTCCCCACGGATATCTCTGGACCCCATGGGGTACAAACGAAACAAAAAGCGGTACAATCCTCTCCGTACTCGGCACAATCCGGTTTGCGTATAAATATCGTTTGTACCCCATGGGGTCCAGAGATATCCGTGGGGACAACTGGCAACCCAGGCTAATTCGGAATGATTTGAGGTACCAACGTTTTTTATTTTTGCATTGGGTAGTACCATATACGTGGAGGATTGTACCGCTTTTTATTTCGTTTGTACCTCCAAGGGCCCCGAGATATGACAGTGGAGAGTTTGAAACTTTCAACCCCCATATCTCGGGGCCCTTGGAGGTACAAACGAAACAAAAAGCGGTACAATCCTCTCCGTACTCGGCACAATCCGGTTTGCGTATAAATATCGTTTGTACCCCATGGGGTCCAGAGATATCCGTGGGGACAACTGGCAACCCAGGCTAATTCGGAATGATTTGAGGTACCAACGTTTTTTATTTTTGCATTGGGTAGTACCATATACGTGGAGGATTGTACCGCTTTTTATTTCGTTTGTACCTCCAAGGGCCCCGAGATATGACAGTGGTAAATTTGAAACTTTCAACCCCCATATCTCAGGGCCCTTTGAGGTACAAACGAAACAAAAAGCGGTACAATCCTCTCCGTACTCGGTACAATCCGGTATGCGTATAAATATCGTTTGTACCTCATGGGGTCCAGAGATATCCGTGGGGACAAGTGGCAACTCAGGCTAATTCGGAATGTTTTGAGGTACCAACGTTTTTTATTTTTGCATTGGGTAGTACCATATACGTGGAGGATTGTACCGCTTTTTATTTCGTTTGTACCTCCAAGGGCCCCGAGATATGACAGTGGAAAGTTTGAAACTTTCAACCCCCATATCTCGGGGCCCTTGGAGGTACAAACGAAACAAAAAGCGGTACAATCCTCTCCGTACTCGGAACAATCCGGTTTGCATATAAATATCGTTTGTACCCCATGGGGTCCAGAGATATCCGTGGGGACAACTGGCAACCCAGGCTAATTCGGAATGATTTGAAGTACCAACGTTTTTTATTTTTGCATTGGGTAGTACCATATACGTGGAGGATTGTACCGCTTTTTATTTCGTTTGTACCTCCAAGGGCCCCGAGATATGACAGTGGAAAGTTTGAAACTTTCAACCCCCATATCTCGGGGCCCTTTGAGGTACAAACGAAACAAAAAACGGTACAATCCTCTACGTGCTGGGTACAATCGAATGGCATGGTCAAATTTACAATATTTCGATTTCAAAATGTTTAACCCCCCATAACTTTTGTCCCCTTGGGGTACAAACGAAATAAAAAACGGTACAATCCTCTACGTGCTGGGTACTATCGAATGGCATTTACAAACTTTCAATATTTTATACTTAGTTGCCAAAATATTTACCCCCCTATAACTTTTACCCCCTAGGGGTACAAACGATTTAAAAAGCGGTACAATCCGGTACATACCGGGTACAATCGAATACATGACGAAAAAAATTTTTTCCTTCACTTCAGTTGCCAACTTCACACAGGTAATGTTAGATACTGCATTAATATTCGCCAGAAATTCGAAGTTATAACAAATATGCAATCTCGTTATAGATTTGTTTAAAATATTCAATAGTAAGCATCCCTACTAATATTATAAATGCGAAAGTAACTCTGTCTGTCTGTCTGTTACGCTTTCCCGCTTAAACCTCTCAACCGATTTCGATGAAATTTGGCACAGACAATCTTTAGACCCTGAGAAAGGACATAGGCTACTTTTTATTGAGAAAAAAGTATTATATAAAACTAAATCTACGCGGGTGAAACCGCGGGGCCTCAGTACCCATATACAAAGACTGATCAAATATTATTTCAATTTTCACATCCAAACATTTCTCTTTATATCAACACGTGAAATTAACAACGCTTGAAATGGTAACCCAAACTTGCAGTGAAATAAGCAAACTAAAATATAACATCACTCGACTGTGGTGGCTAATGTAACAACATTGAATGGAACAATTTTACTGCTGAGTAGTAAAACTTTTGCTGTATGTGGTAGGAAATTGTGCATTTATGTGAATTCTGTTTACATGGTTGTTTGAGCGAGATTGTAGCTTGTATGGTTGTTTCAGTAATCACCTTCATAACCGAGTCAAATTCAAATCCTAGCACAACTCTATCAATCAGTTTTTCCTTTCTGCTACCGGTAAAATATTTTCTTCACAAAAAAAGCCTGCAAAAAGAGAGAAATAAATTACTTACTATTGAAGTTGGTGTTTGACACCGAGTTAGATGCTATTTTTTTTTTCGCGCATTGACTTTTCGCAAAGTGCATCCGCACCAGTCACCCATCTAGGTGTAAAGTTCTCATCAATACTGATCAATCAAGCCCAAACACTAGGTACTTGCTGTAAATCGTTGAGGAGTTCCTTCGACTGTTTTTCGGCTCCATCATCAGATCGACTTTCACACCTTCATTAAAATGTAGTGCTTCAAATACTCAATGCAAATAATTAAAAAACGCATTAGTCACCAGTAAAGTAAATTTTCGAAAGTTCCCCTCGATTTCTCATGGATTCCACCATGAACTTAACTAAATTACAATGGGACCATTTGAGAAGCATCACCTATCGAATAAAAAACAAACAGTCGAATTGATAACCTCCTCCTTTTTTTTGAAGTCGGTTTAAGATAGCACAATATGTTTCAGAAGTTTGAAACTTATAAAATAATCTATTTAAATAGTTTCAAGGTGACCTTTTTACTCCACAAAGGTGTCATAAAAGTACATATACCCCTATACCTCTTACCTTTTGGCGTGGCATTTCAAAACTAACAAAAAGCCAACGTGCATTGAACAGAGTGAACTTATTGCCCTTCACAGTAAATTTATTTGTAACAAAGTAGCCAGAGTTCAATAAGAGCGAATAACAAGGCTGTCCTAAGCGACGAAGTTGGGCTCGCAGCCAGTAACCAAGTTCGCTTATTAGTTTCTCCGGTACTGCCGACAATGTGTGGCTTGTCACTTTTATCTTTCTTATAAGGTCGAGTATTGCTTGTCTTATGTTGGTTTTCAAATCATCCAGTCCACGCTGTATTACAATATGTGCCAAATGAATTTGCACTTTGTGGTTGGAGTTTTTGACACTTTAGATAGATCGGATGGCAAGCACACTATCTGTTTGGTTTCGTTCATGGTAGATTCGTCGCCAAAACACAAAAGACGTTATTTTAGGAAATCAGGTGGATTTAGCAACCTGAATTCATAAAGTATTGATTCGGAACAATAATATTATCTAAGCACACTTGTTAAGGCGTAGACACTAAATGCGAAAAAAATTATATAATAATTAGATTTCTACGCCCTGTAACCTGAGGTTCCAGCAAGAATTTTATTTACAAAAAGCTAAATGAACATGGTTCTTCAAAAAGTTCCCTATAATGTTATATGTCAAAGCTTTATTTCTTGTTGCTTTTACTGCTTTGTATGAAATTACATTTCCTCTCTAGTGGCAGGAGTGCAGTGATTTTCTTTGACCACAAGCACGCACGAATGTTCGCTGTTTGTGAGCATCCGGCTACTTTTTACCGGACTACGGCTAAGCAAAAAAGAGGGCTACGGACAAATGAGGTATCGTTATATGCGTCTTGACTGTTAGATATTTATAGGCTATATACGATCACATCAAATTGGACGAGGCGCCATTAAGAGGCGACAAAATGGCGAACCAAAACTAAAATAAAATCAATTATAGTTGCATATGATATGACCACGGCTATCTTCTGATCATCATTTGTCCACTTGTTTCATACTTTTGAGAGCTTAGCTTCCAGTAGTAGGGTTTCAGTTTTAAACCCTGCTTTTAGCATAAATAAGTCTAGTGAAAAGTACATATTTCAGAGATGTGAATGAGATTGGAGTTTTCATAAGATTCTTTACTTTTGGCTACTTCATCTTGTCTTCTTCGTCTTAGCGTTTTCCCGGCATGGTGCTGGGGTCCGCTCACTATACAGATGTTTGAATTACTTCTCAGACATATGCAGGTTTCCTCACGATTTTTATTTCACTGTAAAGTACATATTTTGTACATTCTTCCCTGAATTAAATGGTTTATTTCTATGAAATAAAAAGGCTTATGCGAGTCTTTACAAGTAAACATGTGCGAAGACACATCCAAGTCATGCGCTATTTGCGAGAGATACAACTACTAGAAATCAGTGCGAAACTTCCTGGGTCCTTTGAGAAACTTTTAATGAAACTTCTCGTAGGAGTACTTACACAGTCAGATTGGATTTTGTCATACATTTACGGTCGGGATTTGCATGTTTATTTCAACCAAGAATTTGGTATTCTTTTTCGACGTACTTATGTGCCTTATCAGGGGCCCAACCATGAGCTCTTATTGCAATGTTATTACAGTTGTGTGACAGTGACAGATGTATACACGTCAAATACATCTGTCTCATAATAAAAGTAAAACTATCATGACAATAAGAGCTCATGGTAAGGCCCCATACATTTAATAAATCATTTTCATTTACAACACCCATTAAGACGTCATATACATGTCTAATTAGGATAACCTAACCAAAATATTATACAAATAATCTATGACCCACATTCCAAAAAAATCCTGTTTCTTCCCACACGTTATAAGTTGTCCTGTTTCGCCACACATTATTGAGGTTTTCACATAATATATGGTGCCAAAGTGGGATATGGCGTGTCTCTTAAATTGCCAATTATTCTGCATGAAAATATTACGTCACATTTATTATTTATTTAATTACATAAATTTGTAATATGTCCAATTAATCGTGTCTCACACCAAATCATATTTCCCATAAATTAATTAACTGTAGGCTGAACTAATGATGTCGATTCACAGTGTTTCCAACTCCCCGTGTGTGGATACGATATGACCTGGATTCGGTTTACAATTGCCATTCCCTCGGGAACGCGGTACCGATAAATTTATCACTCCATTTGTTAGTTCGATAATTTATTTTATTACCTGATTTGGTAGGCAAATTATATTAGTTTAAATTATCCGTAATTAAATGCGGAAAACCTATTCGATGATTTGTTGCTGTATTGATCTCTTA